>JAVLUZ010000157.1:10711421-10801421 GCA_036768485.1 Mermis nigrescens | reverse complement strand
TGATCGTCAAAAACCCATAAATTAGCTAGGCTACACTACTAAAGGTCGAAAAACTCAGTTTTACTATACATAACGTTACTGGCATTCAATGCAAAAGTAGTCTTAAAAAATTTTTGTTCATGCCCCCCGAACCAAAATCCTGGCTACGCCTCTGCAGTCAGCTCCAGATGAACTTGTTTTTGAATAAATTTTCATTTCCTGTTGATTTGAAAATTACTTTCCGTCAATGTGTTTTCCTGCTTCAAATGATTTAATGACGCTATGCAGATACAAAACCTGCTTCACAATTTTTTGCTTCGAATTATGAAAATGACTTAAATTTCATTAAATGCATACGGATTCTTCAGATTACAGCCTCGATTCTATTTAATGTTGCATTAATTTTTCAATAATTCAACTGCTTAGATATCACTTTGGCCTAGATATCACTGTCAACCGTAAATGAACGATGTTCACTGCATTCTCTTCCATCTAAGGTCCTACCCGGGTATACCCGCGTACCCGGGTATATGAAATAGCCGGGTACCCGGGTAGTAAAATTTGCAAAGTGTGCAGTACTACTTGTGCGCAGGCCCGTATTGAGGGGGAATTTATCCTGAATTTTTTCAGAATTTTATTTGTGAAACTATCGGTTTTGTACGTCGCTAGCAAAAAATACCCATTTTTCAGCGCTCCGCGCCATCAGATAAATCTAAAAACTATTTTCAGATAGCATAGGCATACAAATTTTTTTTGTAATTCTTATCCTAGAAAAGATGCGATGCGAAATCGAAATGATAAAATGATAAAGACGCCAAAATTTCCTGGCGCTTCGCGCCAGATATTCTTTCTGCATCACTAAACTTTAGAAAGATTCAAAGTTGTCCTTAGAATGATAAAAAATATCGTAATCTTCTGGCGCATCCTTGCCAGATTTATTTCTTCCGTTTCTGATCTCCAGAAAACAGCAAAATTGAGCCGAGCTCTGGATAATAATATCAAAATTTTCTGGCGCTTTGCGCTGAATATACGGCGTCTTTACGTTGTGTGTATCCTAAAGGAGCTACATAATTGAGTAAAAGAGTAGAGATCCCAAAATTGTACTTTATCACCTCGAGCCACAGAAGTAATCCAGAAAAACGCAATAAATAGAAGCTACAGAGTATCTGATTTTCCATGACTATCAAAGAAACAGGCGCGGATCTAGGGGGAGGCGGGGGGCGGCCGCCCCCCAAAACCCTTTTTGAAAATTTTTTGAGCAGCAGATTTACGTTGGAATGCGCCCAAAATTGAGCTAAAAACGCCAAAACGTCAAAAGTTTCCGGCGCTTTGCGCCGATTCATCATTATTTTCCGTTTTAGTGTGCCAGCATTGTGCTTGAAGCAGTCAAAATATTCCAGTGCTGCACTGATTTGATGTACTATACTATTTATCGGCTGAAACTCTAAATGCTGGTTGGACATCGTGTTAAAGGTGTGTGTCAGTTACCGACAATTTTTCGTTTTGTTTCGTTTTTCAGTTCAGAACGTATTTCAAAGCAAGAATTTTTAATGGTTTGTAAGTATGAAAAGGCTGGTTAACTGTTTTTAGGCTGAGTTCAGAACCATAATTGGGCCGATTTTGTGACAGTTTTAACGTTACATTTCAAAATTTTATTTCATAAAATTTTCCGGGGCTCCGCCTTAGGTCCCGCTGGGAGTGTTTGAGCGCGTCCCCCAGATCCTTCAGCTGTAAAAGCGAGGATGTTTCTTGCATTTTTTGTGTCCAAGGCATAGTCGGGCAATGTGAATGTGTGATCGTAGGGCTCGTTGGGCAGGACCACCCCATCTCCGAAATGAAAAAGAAATTTTGTTTCTACAAAGGGTCCCCGAAAGGGAAACATGGAAAATTAGTTAAACACTTTTAAAACACCGCCAATACAGGTTTTTAGCGTCTTTTGAGTTATGCAGACTTAACGTTTTACGGCGCTTCGCGTTGGATTTATGTATTGTTTATATATGGTTGTGTCCTATAAACGCTAAAAATCGCTCAAATCTGATTTAGACATAGAGAGCATGTCAATTTCTTTCCAGCGCTGTGCGCTGGATTCTTTTAGCTATATTTTTGCCTTTTAGCTCACTCAAAACAGCTCAAATTTAAGTTGTGACATAAAGAACATGAAATTCTTTTGTTCATCTATGTTTCTTGTCTTATAGCCCGCTCTAAACCGCTCAAATTTGAGCTTGACTTGCAGCATATGTCAATTTTTTCGGCGCTTCGCGCCGAATGATTTATTATCCGTATAATCTTTCTCTGTAAAGCACAATGATTAAATACAAAGACAGGAGATAAGAAATCACTCGTGAATTGCATCATAAACAATTGGTTGTGCAGATAGCTTAAATGATCAATTTCCTGCATATCAATATTGAGTAAGGTTAAAAATTTTTGAAATTTTAGTTTAAAATTTGTCTTCACCATCGTTTAGAGCTACCGATAGCGCTCAAAATTGCCCTTATTTTCACTTATCTCGTAATCATTCTCGAGATATCTGACTTCAAATTTTCGGACCGCCCCGAGAAAATTTTTTCCAGGATCCGCTAGATGAAAGAAAGTCATAATTTTAAATTGCTGGATAACAAGAGATACACTAATTACTGTTTTCCTCTGGGCTTAGGACAAACAAGATCATGTGTTGTGTTCATTCAATGTTCATATTCTATGCACTCTTCGATCACGCTTTGGCTAAAAAATTTTGAAAGAATTTTGTCTGAAACATCGCTAAAACAGGTTTTTAGCGTACTTCCGTGCCAGTAAACGCAAAATTTTCGGCGATTAGCTTGCTTCACATTTAATGCTTCGCTCATGCATAATTTTGTCTTCTAAACCGCTCAAAATCGCTAAAATACGAGTTAGCCATGGATAGCATGTCAATTTTTTCCGGCGCGAAGTGCCGGATCACGAAATTTTTTTCCAGCGCTTCGCGTCGGAGTTATTGCTTATCTAAATTTTCTGTCTTCGAGCCTGCACAAGACCGTTCAAATTTGATATAGACATGTAAAAGATGTCAAATTTCTTTTGGCGCTTTGCGCCGAATTGTTTCTGTATTGTTTGCCTTTGTAAAGGACAAGAACTAAATACAAGATTGAAGCTGAGAAATTATTCGTCTATTGAATGATGAGAGATCACTCAATAAATTTGTTGTATAGGGATCAATATAAAATAAAGTTATAATTATTTAAAAATTTTCTTCATCGTTATATTGAGCTTGCCGAGATACGCTCAAAACTGCCTTTATTTTCGTCTATCTCCTTTTGGTTCTTGAGATATCTGGATTCTAAATTTTCGGTTTCCTCTATATAAAATCATGGATATGGGCCTGCCCTTATGTCAACCTTCTCCAATCAACCTCTTCATTGACCAACCAACCAACCTCAGCAATAGGGGTTCCGGTACCCACAGAACCAAGATCCATTCCCCAGGTATGGTTGGGATGGATTGAATAAAATAGAAATAATGTAACTTCTAATGGCTACGTCGAAGCAAGCCGCGTTCAAAAAACGCTAATATTGAGTTGTTTATGGGGTGAAAAGTTCGAAATCTGAGGTGTAAAGTGGGCGAAAAAAACAGGGTTTTTCGTATTTTCATTGGTTAATCATATCAAATACTTTGCGGAACATAATTTTGGCACATACAAACGTACTACAATCAAAGGGCAACAAACTGGCCCGAACCGAATTTATTTACATTCAATGGGGCGTTAGGTTCAGATTTTTTAAAGTTTACAATGTGGTGGACAGTGGAAAATACGTGTTTGTACATTTTTTGTTCGCCACTTTCTCTGTTCAGAAGTCGGGCGAGGTCGAATAGGATAAAAATAAAGTACTTTCTAAGGGGTACGCGTCACAGCGAATTGCGTTTGTTTACATCAGTATTTAGCTTTTTCGGGAGGTGTAAAGTCAAAAAATAGGGGACTTAAACGTGTTTATGCCTTGTTTTTTTCTGTCAAGTTCTGGGTTATGAGTCTGGACATAATCTCAAGTCTAAAAATGAACCAGAAACCAAATGTGATACGCCAGTTTGTTTGCACACAACAGTGGTGTAAAGTGGTTGGCATGTGATATTTATTTTTTTTGATGTACTGAAATCACGCTAATTAAAAATAATGTACTAGCAAGAAAAATGCTCCGATGGAACAAAAAAATGAATATACTTGGAATTGTGGATTATTAAGGATGTAAAAGGAGGGACTAGGAAAAATCTACTTAAAGTCGCAAAATCCGCTAAAAATCGCACTTTCTCTAAGCAACGCTAAAAATCGAAGTATATTCTGCGGCCTCTAAAAAAGTGTCTTTTTTAAATAATGTTCAAAGTTTCAGATAAGAGTGTATAAACGGAATCTGTAATGTTTATTTTTTAAAATAGCTGGCAAGTAGCAACGCTGACTAGCTTCGTATCCTGATTGATAGAAAACTAAGTGGTATTGTATTTAAAGTTGTTTTATTTTGTTTTGAGCATTAAAGCAAGCAACGCAGGGGCCGATTGATTAGTGCACACAATCGTTAAGGGAGTGCTAGTGTACCTACATTAATCTGTTTCAAGTCATCAAGTCAACTTACGCGTTTCCTACTGTTTTAAACCATTCATTCAATTGGCTTAGAAAGACTGCCAGTTTACTCAGCATCATTTCCCATAGCTACTGCGTAGCTAATGTGCTGCTTTTTCAATCATTTTATGGTTAAATATTTTTTTTAAATCTGTTGGCCGTAGAATATACTTCGATTTTTTGCGTTGCTTAGAGAAAGTGTGATTTTTAGCAGATTTTGCGACTTTAAGTAGATTTTTCCTAGTCCCCTCCTTTTACATCCTTTATAATCCACAATTCCAAGTATATTCATCTTTTTTGTTCCATCGGAGCATTTTACTTTGCTAGTAAATTAATGAATAATTGCTGAGGTTTGACATCATTTGAACCTGCGTAACAGTCTTATGAATCGTAATGCATGCTGCCTTTATTTTGAGTAATAACCAAACATGCACGCGGGGTGTGAGTCTAAAACCCCAAATGAAAACAATGGGAGATTTTCTCGAGGAAATACGGCAAAATGAAGGCAAAAAGCGGATGAAAATTACGAACTTTCTTCAAAAGTACTCTAAATTGACCAGAAACTGTCGTGGTTTTAACGCTATTTGAACGCTTATACCAGTTTTTGAAGTCATTTTGGCCCAAAAAAGCTCAATTTTTGACCCCAGATCGGCTGACCCCATATATCTGCCACGCTATTCATCTATGGTAATAACTCGAATTCATATTCATATCACTCGCGGCTGACGATTAGTGAGTTAAAAATAGTTTATTGGTAAAAAAGAAAATGTACAATCCGCATGCCATTCAATTTAACATTGATAAACGCTATCGATATGTGAATACTCTCCATGAATAAAATTCAAATAAATAAGCATGTCTGCGCAGTATCTAAAACACTTTTGAACAACATATATAGGTCCTTATCTAAATATGCTAAAACAAAAAAGTAATTCAGTTAATGACTAGAATTTCATCAATAATTATAGATCTTTCCCGAAACGAATAATTTCCTGTATCAGGAAATCCAGGTCATTCCTAGTGATAGCCTGGTTTGAAATAATCATGCGGAAAAAATTTGGTTTGTTGGTATCCGGCTGGTAGCCAACCATCGTTGTTCCTTCAGACATCATCTTTGCTTTAATTTTGGGAGCAATCTACGAAAAAATAGCGCAGGATCATATAACAATGCATGAAAGACTGATGGAGTAGTAGCAGTCAATCTGTATCCTGTAATATAATTTTAGCGCTTCAGTTTCTTGGGTCACTTCATGAAAAAATTGACCACATAAGAAAAACTAAAAATTGAATACCTAATGGACCTAATTATTAAAAAAATAATACATCAATAAATAACAATAATAATATAAATACTAGCAAAGAAAAATGCTCCGATGGAACAAAAAAGGTAAATATACTTGAATTTCTTCATTGTCAAAGATGTAAAAGGGACTAGGGAAAATTTCCCTATATGCGCAGAAGCCATAGGAATGTGCTAAACAGTTAGAATCCCCCTGAACAACGCAAAAATCGAAGTATATTCTGCGGCCTGAGAAAAATGAGGGTGTAGTCACAGAACGTTCTCAAGTGTTTCGCAAAAGAGCATTGAAGACACTCCCATGACTATTAAATAATCAATGTATTATTTATTTAATGAAATCTTGACCTTCCACAATGCTCTAATGTAAAAGATAATAGTGTAAACTTTATATGGCCAACTCAATAGTTTGCATGAAAAACCACAAAAAATTTCTTTAATTTTTTCCAAAATAAAGTAATCAAAATACTCGCCATCGTAATCGAAAAATTACGACGGGAAATTTGCAGAAACGCGCATAGGCCACAGAATATACTTCGATTTTTGCGTTGTTTAGGGGGAGTCTAACTGTTTAGCACATTCCTATGGCTTCTGCGCATATAGGGAAATTTTCCCTAGTCCCCTCCTTTTACATCCTTAACAATGAAGAAATTCAAGTATATTTACCTTTTTTGTTCCATCGGAGCATTTTTCTTTGCTAGTTCCCTTCTTTTATTTAATATTTTAGGCCATATATCCATAGGTGGGCAGTGCCGAAATTCTGGGGTGCAAGTAGCTGAAGAAATTCATTTTTTCGTCTCGAACTCTTTACACTAAAATGATCACAGATCAAGAAGTATTGCATTTAAAGAGAAAAAATTTTTCCTTTTGAGATATTGTAGCCCTCTACATTATAAAACTAATTGGACTGCACAGAAACCAAAATTGAGTTAGATAAGCTTTAGGACACGCTAACAGTAAAAAACCCGTATACTTTACACTTTTGTGCAAAAACAATTAAGTGTAAACAAATTTTATGTTCAGATTTTTAATCTAAAACTCAGGGGCAACATTTAAAAAATGGCCCTACGCAAATTGTTTAATTCCCAATGCTCTGGGCGGAAAAGTGCTTCTCAGTGCAAACTTTACACTTGTGCTAATAACGCAATACTGGGTGTATAGAAACAAAATAAACTAGGATCTGTAACGCTAAGGTCAGGGCACATTTTAAGCATAATTAGCATGTTCCGCCTACTTAGCGGAGTAGCTGAATAATTTCCTTTTTCGTCTCGAACCCTTTACATTAAAACGATCACAGATCGAGAAATATTGCGTTAAAAGAGAAAAAAATTTCTTGTTTTGAGATATTATGACCCTCTACATTATAAAGCCAGTTGGACTGCACAGAAACCGAAATTGATATAGATAAGCTTTAGGACACGCCAAGAGTAAAAAACCCGTATACCTTACACTTTTGTGCAACAACCATTGAGTGTAAAGAAATTTTAATGTCACATTCGTAATCTACAACTCGGGGGCAACATTTTTAAAAATGAAATTGGCCCTCCGCAAATTGTTTGATACGCAATGCTCTGGGCGGAAAAGTGCTTCTCAGTGTAAACTTTACACTTGTGCTAATAACGCAATATTGGGTGTAGTATAGCAACAAAATAAACTAGGATCTGTAACGCTAAGGTCAGGACACATTTTAAGCATAATTAGCATGTTCCGCCTACTTAGCGGAGTAGCTGTAGAAATTTCGTTTTCGTCTCGAACCCTTTACACTAAAACGATCACAGATCAAGAAATATGGCGTTAAAAGAGAATAAAAAAATGGTCCTTGAAATATTGTAACCCTCTACATGATAAAAACCAATAGGACTGCACAGAAACCAAAATTGAGTTAGATAAGTTGAAAACATGCAAAGAGTAAAACATCCGCATACTTTACATTTTTGTGCAACAACCATTGAGTGTAAAGAAATTTTAAGGTCAGATTCGTAATCTACAGCTCGGGGGCAACATTTAATAAATTGGCTATCCGCAAATTATTTGATTTTTCGGTTTAACCTTTACACACTCATTGCTAACTCAGTATTGAGTGTAAACAAAAAATAAAAAATGGTACATCGAGTTTTTAAATTATCTATCGTTTAAAAAACAACGCACCTCCCAGGTGTGTGCCGTTGTTGCTGTGAGGGGGGCACAAAATTCGCACTCGCTGTGATAAACATATAAGAAAAAAGGTGGCCAAGTATATTATAGGTAGCGCTATCGCGCTACCTATGATAAATAATATAAATACGCAAACACGGCGCACAAAATTATATGATATGCTAAATTTTTCAGACCAGAATTAGTATTATTAGCATTTTTATTCATTTAGTTGATCAGAGTCTTGCATAAAAACAGTAAATTTTGCGAAAGAAGAAACAAAATTTAGAGATAGTATGCACTTTCAAACTGACAAAGCGTCATAAATACGAGTGAAATGAATAGACCCGGAATAATGTACTTTTTCTAAACGAGCATTCCGTTCCCCAGGATCGAGTTTCCTCAGACTTTGCGGCACGTACCAGAAGCAAATATTGAGGAAAGGTGGCTAAAATTTGAAACTAACTGTGAACAGTACACTCATGCAATGGAATATGAGATCTATTACGTCATCCATCACCAGTTCAAAACCTTCAGTTGACTTGATACGCGCCGTAAAATATGATGCTAAATCCATCAATCTGTTGACTTGCTTACTATATCCGCTCATACCCTTCAAAATTAAGTTATTCGTTTATTTCGGCTATTGCTGTACGTGTGTAATTTACGATTTCTATTGATTAAGTAGTTGAAAAGCAAAAAATCATATGATAAAGACCATATTGAATAAATCAGTGTTAACGATTGAATTTATCAATGAATTTTCTAAAATAATCAAATATGTCGATCCAAAAGTAGTTTGATCTAAAATTTTCCCAACGAAATAAGAACAGAAAGCCGACGGAGCAAGTGAAGCATGGTCCAAAACGCACATCTGAAGCTAAGGTAAAGTGCCAAATGCTTGAATGATTACGAATAAGAAGTTTAAACCAACTTTTTTAAGAAAAGCTAGAATGATTCAAATTCTTGACGTTAAGTGAGTCATACTTTTTCACAGACACGGCTAATCATTATTTATCACCTTTGCCCTCCATGTTAACCAAAATTTAAACACATCGTTGTGCCGTCCACACTGCATAGCCTTGTCACCCGTATCATAGCTACAGTCGTAGGGTTTATCTTGTTGAAATAAATAATCGGCCGACATTTGATTACAGTCGAACAAAAGACCCTATGAAGAACATTAGCCGATTTGGTAGAGGATGCTTATATTTCTAAATATTTTTTCTAGTCACATTTTTCTCGCTAAAATGCCTTTCATTAGCACGCAAAAAGAAAAGATAGAATTTCTCTTGCTACTTCATATAAATCAAAACTGAAAATGGGAGCGGATGATTCTGAATATCCAGATTCTAAAGGTCTATTAAACGTTAGAATGAGCTTGCCTTAAATCTGACTGAAATTTAGTCGTTACCATGTTTCGATAATACATAATGAATTCCAACACAAAATTTTTTCTTATTTCAATCTTTTTGATTTTATCAAACAAACTCCAAAAAGACTACAAAAAGGTACTTTGTAGCTTGCCCTAATCCTACATCCTTTATTTTAGATACTGCCCAGAAATACTCAAAATATGTATGTTTTTTCAAAATACGTTCATTCTTAATAAAAAGATTGGAAAAAATAACATCTTATCATAAAGCATATCGATAGTGTGAAACATGCCTGCTCGACGGATAGGGACACAACCATAGGTGGGCAGCACCGAAATTCCGGGAGGGGTGAAAAAATTTTCAAAGGTCAAAAAATGGTCTTAAAAGTGGTCGTATGGCGAAAAAAACACCATTTTTCGACGTTTCTCATCAAGCACTATCCAATGGCATCAAAAATCGCTAAAAAAGCAGAAAAAATTTCAAAATTTGAATTCTGGGGGGGTATTTTGATTTCTGGGGGGTATTTCAACTTCTGGGGGTGCATACCCTCCAAACCCCCCACGCCCATGTGTGGATACAACGGGTACCCGAGCCCGAACCCGAATACTCGGGTACCCGAACGAAATGCAGGACCCGAGCCCGGACCCGAACCCGAATAAACTGTACTTGACTACCCGAACCCGAACCCGAATAAAATTATTATAACTACCCGAACCCGAATGTTTATAGTTTTTGTTCGGGTTTATTCGGGTATTTTTAAGCTCCAAAATCCCACAATAGTATATCAAAGATTCAAAAATTTTCGGCTTTTTGCGCCGTTTTCAGTTTGCTCGACCCTAAAACGCTGAATTTCATATTGGCTATGTAATTAAGTGGTATATTTCAATCGATTCACATGAATTTTTAATCTTTTTATTTCACAAAACGATTGCCAAATGATATCGTATAAAATGCTAAACACTGCTTCTTTGGTCGTAATTAAACTTAGTTTCTATCAAATTAAACTTCACGAATATCAGTTTTTCGGCAGACGACAATCTCAGCAGTAGTTGTTAATGTTATTTGTAGGTATATATCAGACACAATACACAAAACGCTACCTCTCATTTACTTTTAGCGTCCTTGCACACTGAGAGGAGGAAGGAAAATCACTGGAAATTTGAGTGAACCACATTGAATAATTAGGCACTAGGCATCTAATAATAATAATAATTGTAACATCTGGCTTACATTTACCTAAGAAATTCGCTATACACTGGTATTCCTAAATACTTACTGAAATACTCGAACCCGATCGGGTATTGATTTTGATGCCCGAACCCGAATAAATTGAAGTGGACGGATATAACAAAATAATGACATGCTTATAGTGAGCAGTCTGGTAAGTTTTAAGCATACTTATTGATTAAAAAAGAAAGTATTTGACAGAGATTATTTGAAAAATCATTCCAATTATTAACATTGTGCCTTGATCATACGAACTTACATCTTGACGGATGAAGCAAGCTGAACACTGAAGTAAGATACCGAGCAACTTATGTGGGTTCCACGTAACCGATTTGGCCCTAAAATAAAACTTTCTTTAATGACTATGTCAAAAAATGCGCGAGGGAAACTGCAACCTGTCTATGCCCGTTAGCAAATGACGATGCTTTTGAGACA
This sequence comes from Mermis nigrescens, assembly GCA_036768485.1. Taxonomy (NCBI): domain Eukaryota; kingdom Metazoa; phylum Nematoda; class Enoplea; order Mermithida; family Mermithidae; genus Mermis; species Mermis nigrescens. The sequence goes on along the minus strand of JAVLUZ010000157.1, from coordinate 10,790,389 downwards.
AAAGTAATCCGCCACCCCAAGCTGCCTTAAAAACCAAAACAATAGCATTATCTTAAGCTGGACGAATCAAAAATCGAGGTGATAAAAATAACGACATATATTTATGTTAAGAAGAGCGAATGTAAAGAATAGATTTCATACATCAACGTGAAGCCACATATGATATTTCTCGCATATGTCCGCGATCTGATCGATAGGGTCAAAAGCGCCATATACTGTAGTGCCTGCGGTCGCATTCACAAAAAACGGTGAATAGCCACGCTTTTGAGCAGCCATTACTTTGGCCTCCAAAGCTTCTGGTATCATCATATGGCTGAAATGGGAACAGAATATCTCCGTTCCAATATCCACGTATTCCATAAATGCAAAGGTTTTTCGTTTACGATAACGATAAGGATTATTCTAATACCGCTTTAGAAAATTTAGATAAAGGCGGATGTGATGCATTTTTTCCAAAACTTTCTTAAGCCATATAAACGTACAGTTTGCTTACTTGTTGTCAACCGGAATAGAAAACACATTATCCGTCCCGATTCCACAAACCGCTGCAGCGCCTTTAATCGAGTAATGGCTCTAAAAGAATGTTGCAAGAAACGAAATTTCAAGCATTGCTATACAAAAGGAATGATCAGCACTAAAACTCTGTTTTAGTAAATATTGTATGTTTGCCGAAAAAATTCATTTATAGCCAGAATGAGTTGTACTTGAACAGGCGCATTTTCGAAACTGCCTACACCTTTAAATTTAATTTGAAGATCATCAAAAAACAGCATGTAAAATCTTAAAAAACAAACGATTTTGAATATGTCAAAATTCAGTCTATCAACAGTTCAATAAGTGACATTCACAAGTACAGCATCACATAGCATGCTGATTTGAAAAGGATGACCGAAAATCTTTAGTAGTTATATGCAGTTACATCTCGGTTCATTTACAATAGCGGATAACTCAACTCTATTTCAAAGATATATTCATCAAAAAGTCATAAGCACCATACGTGGGCAGCAAGAAAATTCTGGGGGTGCAAGATTTTTTTGAAGGTCAAAAAATGGCCTTAAAAATGGTGGTATGGCGATAAAAACACCATTTTTCGACGTTTCTCATCAAGCACTATCCATTGGCATCAAAAAATTGCGAAAAAAACGAAAAAAATTTTCAAAAATTGAATTCTGGGGGTATTTTGATTTCTGGGGGGTATTTTGGTTTCTGGGGGTGCATACCCCCAAACCCCCCACGCCCAGGTGTGATAAGCACCAGTAAGGATCGTTTTAAAAAATCATGTAGCCATTTTGAAAAAGGAATCTGAGTGACTAATACTGAAACTTACATACCTACACACATACATGTAATGGCTCGAAATTTCGGTCGGGGGTCCCTGGCCATTTTTAGGGGAGGGGGTAAATGACCTTCAATTTTTGGCCAAAAACGCTAAAAAAGATGTAAAAATAACTAAAAAACGCAATTTTTTTAAAAGTCGGTGAGGTAAAAAATTTTATGACTTTGGGGTATGGGGGTTTTCAACTGTAGGCGGGATCCCCCCAAACCCCCTGCATGTATCTGATGTAGAATTTGTAGTGATTTTCAGCTAATTAAACATCAGACATAGAATTCAAATTGGGTCTTTCCACGTGAACAACTACTGTAAAATATGCCCAATCCATCTAATCAAAATTTCTTATTGGCGTTCATTAAACGATAATGCAATTTAGCTCACATCGACTGATGTGAACACCGCCAATTTCTGTATATTAGCCATGCCAAGCGGCTTGCACCTCGGGAATAATGCATGACGCGCTGCATTCACGGCATACATGTTTGATATAGCCCCACCTATGATCAAAGGAATAAACTGCTGAAATTTAATTCATTTTAAATTGAATAATTATTATCGATCAATCAATCTTTGTTGACAAAGTCCTCCTTACCAGGCGCGAATATGCCATCGCCCTCAGGCCATCCGATCAATTCGATCATCTTTCTCATCACTTCCTTCTCCATCAAAATGAAAACGGGTGAAATTTCATACGTGAACCTTTAAAATTATCATTTGTAAAATGAAACTCTAAACGAAAAATAACTCAAAATAAAACTAGATATTAATAATGAATAAAATCTGTCGAATGTATGCGTCGCGATTCGGCTTGTTTAAAAGGCTATCCATAGGTCTAAAGTAATTGACCTAAATTTTATTAATTTCGATTTATAATAGTGCTACAAAACATTTCGTTTTCTCTTAAGAACCTCTAGAAGGTAAAAACTTTTTAGTGAAACCTTCTAACTGATGTAAACAACTATAGTCTGTTTTACATAGCTCTGGGCGCAAATTTTGAGAATTTTTATCGACAATAAGCCGACTGATTACGATAATAATATACTCGTATCAGATCAATGCTATAATAGCAATCTGTCAGTTGAAATTTATGCCCAAACTTGTGTGAAACAGACTGTAGGGAAAGGAGTTTTATGACATCCTTAAATTGCATTTTTTATACAATCAGGTCATTTTGCGAAGACTGCGCTAGATATTTGTATTCTTTCAAATAACAGCTATTTATAGATGTATTATCAACAAGTCATACGGTAGCTGTTTTATGTGAATTAAGTATTAATAACAATTAAATATGAGCTGGTTATTAGTAAAAATATCAATTGTCTCACATATTAGTATTCGCGGTAGCCGTCAACCATTCCCCCGCCATCGATATTATATCTAATCCGGTTGATAATTGATTGAAAAAGTGTGGGTGTCCTGAAAAATCCAAGAAGTTTACTTAACTGATCATACGCGATTAAACTCTTCGTATGTAAGCCTGGAATCTGCTAAAAAGAAATTTTTAATTGTAATTATCTCATGATAATACTTTAACACAGAACGTAACCCTTTCAGCATAATAAATTGCCGAAATTTTCAGTAGAAAGATTAGCAATAAATATTAACTTTAGATTTCTTTGGACTCGAGCTAGAAATCTGAAGATAATGCTCGATAAGGTTAGAAGTAACAGCAGGGAAAGATTTAATGGGGGCGAGGGGGTCCGCCCCCTTCTGAGCCAAAAATATTCTGCGAGATAAAGAATGAATATGTAATTCGCAATGATTTTTGGCCGTCGGTGATCATAATTTCTCAAATTATTCCGGCGCTTCGCGCCCAATAATACCTATTCATGACATTTATTTACTTTCTTTGCGACCTGCAAGCCATTTTTTGCTCATGGAATAGCTTCCAAAACAATTTCAAGAGCAGAAAAAGCTATTTCAGCATAAACTTCTTCTATTTTCGAGCATATCGAGCAGTAAATCAAGCCTTTAAACGTCCTTCAGCCTAAATTTCACAAATTTTAGTCAAAGAAATTTAATGATTTTTTCGCACATAATTACCAACAATTTAGAAATTTTTAGAGAAAATGTTGAGTTAAAAGTGATTTTAAATAAAAGTAAATAATGTAAAACGCCGAAAAACGCTATTTCGCACGTGAAGGGCAAATTCTTGGACCTATTTTTGACTGTTTTTAGAAAAGTTGGGGAACCGCTCCCCCCCCCTTAGTAAAATCCTAGATCCGCCACTGAGTAACAACAGCTGCTATACTTGTACTTGCAATGATCATTCGCCTTCTTACAAACACGTAAGCTGACCTTGAAAAGCAGAAAATTTCGTTTGAAATAAAATGCAGTAGAACACCAAGAAAGTTGGGAACTTATTGTGACGTATCTACCGACCGAAAAAACTACAAGCACCATGCTTTCAAAAACTATATTAGTAGTAAAGCACGTGCGTTACAACTTAGATTTCTCTAACGCTACTTTAAGAACTATTTACTAAATATAATTTTTATTAGTTTTCATCCAAAGCACATTTTTTTATTATTTTATTACAGGCTGATTTTCGGCTGCCCTTGCATAAAAAAGATAATGTGTGAAATCTTTTCCTATCATTGTTGTAAAGCATTTACCCGTTTTAACTTGATACTTAAGAGTTTTCTCGCAATGCTGTAATAATGAATGGAGATCATCCGGCTCGTCATTGATTTGCAAATCCAATAATTTGATCAATTCCTCGGGATGGTGAAAATCTAGTACTCTCATTTGCCGGTTGTTAGAATCTTGTATATATTTTAGTAATATCTTCACTACCGAAAGCAAAAAATTCTCCGTTGTGATCCATTCAGCTTTCTCCAACGGTAGTAAATCTTAAAAAGATGATAAATTTTATAACGAGATCCGTAAACACAGCTATTTTCGTTTAAGTCGAATGATAAATGTTTTTTATAATTTACCTGTATAATATTGCTCTTTATTGGCTTCATCGTTTCCTGCAACACCTTTGGACAGATCGGGTGTTCCCAAACCGTCCTGTACGTTCTTTGCATTTCCTGAAAGAAAATGGCTACGAATCGCTGATGCAGACATACTGCAAGGTATTAATTTTCTAAGAATAACGGACTTCGGAATTGTATAACGAGAGACGTGACTATTTTATCAGCCCGGAGGCATCTTCGCAAAAGACGGCCCCTGATTATGCATGACTTAAAATTTTTAGGCCAAAAATAATAGTTTATCCTCTTTTCTGCAATGTCACGCTACTACGATTTTACGATTAAACATTTTTTGAGATAATAAGTGATTCGCTCTGTAAGCATCATTCGCTTACTTAGGATCTTCAGATCAAAGAATGCCTAGAAGCTCCGATGTTATTTCATGCTACTTTGCCTAAGTCCAGGAAATAAAGAAACGAAAATAAAGGTTTTTTCAACATTAAAGCTGAATCGAATGCAGCAATGTGCCTCCAGCTTTTTTATGACCAAGAGGCTTATCTTTTCGGATCATTGGTTTGATTGCGATAAAGATTGTATTGCACTGACGTACGTACAGTACACACGAACACAATTGTATCCTAAAAAATAAAGCGATAAATTTGAATAAAGGTACCGAGTCGGAAACGAGCCATAACCTACACAACGATCGAAGCATACCGTAATTAAGAAAGAACAAAAATTCGACACAGCAAGGCATGTTGATTTTTATTTGTTCCCTTCAAATAAATTCGGACTCCCGTGTTTCCTCTCTCGATTTGTAGACTTTTCTAGATCTCTTTACTGGTAAAATACTAATAAATTCGTCAAATACCAAAAATTAAGAAGATTTAAAAAATTCTCATCAGAGTCATCAGAAAGTCATCATACTCTTACCTTATTCCGATAAATCGATTCTTGTTCAAACTCCGCGCTTTGCAGAAGATATGCTGTAAAATTTGATATACCCAAGTTTCTAAGAGAATTAAAGACTTTATATAAAAATTTGAAAAGTTAACACAAAATTCAAAAATCGTATTCTATCACCGATTCTAAAATATGCAGGGTGGGCACAAATAAAGAAGTGGGCGTTCGATTCAGGTCCGAAATAAAATATGAATTCGAACTTAATTGATTTATCATGTAGTTTCATCAAAAATTTTGAATTCAAACTATTCTGGACATATGGAAGTTTGAAATAAAAAGTTAGTCGGCTTCATCTTCGAACTTCAATAGATTAACTCCCAACAAATGGGCGAAAAGAGAAATTGTGATTGAAGCTGCCATAAGTCAATTTTTGGTAGCTTTTGATAAAATTTTTGGTCGCTTATTTCAATTATAATTAATGTTTTTTCCCTTTGTTTATATCGACTTCTACATAAATACACAAACAAGGAAGATTAAATATTTATTCTGCAGTTCTGCAGTATTAAATTGTTTATTGATTATAAAATATTTAAGTATTAAATATTTTTTATGTATAGGTAAGCTGAAACATATTTTCCGAAGTATATATGAAATTTTATTCTACGAATTTCAGGAAATAACGATAAAGAGGAGTAATTGTAGAGATAATAACTAACAGAAACCTATAGTAAGAAAAACTACCGGAAGTATACAGAAGACAGAAAAAACAGAAAAGGTATTCATTATGTACGATTTCCTGTTATCAAATAGAATGCTCCCACGTCAGAAGCGATCAGTATTTCTTCACAAACTAGGAATTAGTCCTTTTTTGTACAAGGTCCCTTTTGCACATGTACGAGTACAAAGATGATCCCTCAAAAGTCTTTATTCATTTTGTAAATGCAAATTTTTGGGATAATGGTACATTAGCGCTTCCAATGCGTTAAAACAGGGTTTTTCGACCTTTGGTAGTATAGTGTATGTACATATTTTAGCTAATCTCTGTTTCTGACGAGGAAAAGTACTAAAAATTGTCCCAAAACGGCGCGAAGCACTGTACCTTTTCAAACGCAATTTTTGCCATTATAAAGATATATAGAACACACAATAAGTCATTTAGGCGCGACGAGTCTAAATTTTTTGGTAATTTTGACCTATTTTTAGTTTTTGCCTTCCCAAAAACTTTGTACGTGTACAAAGACGGCCCCGAAAAGTCTTTTTACATCGGGGAAAATCTTTGTCGAATACAAAAAAACTGCTAGGAATTTAGAAATTATGATAAAGCATCACTTAAGTTGAAAATTTATTCATTTTAAAGAAATATAAAGCAAATGAACTTTGTCAACAGATCGATGTAACAGCCTGAAATTCACGATCATTCTGTTGCAGAAACAAAAACATGTACTGGTAGCGACTGAATGAAATATGTCGCATAATCAATTGCCTTTAAAATTTCGCTTTATTAACTGAAGCATCTCGGAATAGGGAGGTGTCCTATCAATTCACTAGTGATCCTAAATGATGAATGTCAATAACCTTCCGACTCTTTCATATTTCAATAATAGTGCCTTAGTTGAATTAAACTGTTTTAATCCATAATATGAGGTCCGAATGGACATAAATACGTATGTTTATTGGCGCAACCTTAAAATAATAAAAAATATTCAGAAAAGTCTATTAAATAACAACCATTGTCATTATTCACTTCTGAATTAAAAACTATTGGAAGAATTTTATAAATAACTATCACCTATCAAATTTGCGAATTTTAATGACTAATATGCAATGCAAATCAATAAAGCTTATTTGATCAACTCTACTTGTAGAAACTGATCCAATAGCAACGTTTTCGCTCTAGAGCAAGTCCTTAAATGTGTGATGTACATATCTGCTCAAATAAAAACTTTTTAGCAACGCCTGATTGGAGAGACCTACATGATCGCCCCCAGAAAATATTTCAACCTTCTCCTTAATTCGCGCTATTTCGAACAGTTGCTGTTTAAAGTGTCAAACTTCCCTCATTTTTTGTCCAATTTATTCGACATTTTTCGTTTTTACGCTCTTGAAGGATATAACACCGAAAGAAACGCCAAACATAATGTTTTTGACGCGTATCCACCGCTTTTGAGCCTAAAATACACTTTGAAATTGCAACCCTCACCCAAAATTTCCATGCTAAGCAAATACAGACAAGCGTTTATTACTTTTATTCACCATAACAGAGTAATATAATAAAAATAAAATATTTGGACGCACGCAAGTCAAGACAATACACGTAGGTATTCTTGCAATTATGGCTCGGAATAAAAGCTAACAAATATTAAATATTTGGATTCAATGAATACAAGCAGAATTGTACACAATCATTTTATAGAGACGCGAAAATGGATGTAGAATATAGATGCTTCTAAATAAACAGTATGGTGAAAAAGGCCGCAAAACCTTTCAAAATTTCAACCAGAGCAGTGTCCAATCGAACAAAGGGTCAAAAGTAAGCCTGATGATTGAGATACAGGCGGTATACTCACGAGTTATGCATCAAAATTAAATAAACAGAAGCCACAATTCACAAGAGCAAGCAACTGGATTTAATATTCTTCTAAATCGGAAATTTGTCGATTTCTGATTAAAAGCTAGGCGGTTGGCCAACCAAAAAATAGATCGACTATATCCTTCTTAAAACAGGCTATTTAAGCGACAAAGGAGCATTTCCAATTAATAAACTAGAGATTGACAAGAATAATTATAAGAATAACAAGAACTAGAATTCTTGAAAATCTCGAGCGCTTCTTCGGAAAAATCAATAATCATAGCGAAACGTAAAATCATCAAACGCAGCTTATTTATCCGTTGCGAACGAAGTCGCCAACTGAAATACTCTAATGAAATAATAATTTATGTTAGTGCTGAGCATAACCAACTATGTAATCGCAACGAAATCTCGCATTCGCAATTTTACTTATTACTTCCGATGACCAATATCAAACTGCGACGTAGAAGGAGCGCGAAACGTCAGAAAAAATGATAAACAAATAAAAAGAGCTTTACTGGTGGAGAAGTGTACAGACGAAAACGAAGATTTGAATGAGATAGAGCAATCGATTATACGAAGATAAATCATATAAACTGGGTCTCACTAAAATTGCAAATTAACGAATTCCGTTATTTTCGTATTTCTATACTGCGTACTACAAAAGATCGCATCGTCGATTCTTCTTCTTTCTAACCTGCAATGCAGCTTTAGTTGCCGTTTCGAAAACTTCGCGTACGCCCTGCATAATATTTTAAGAGAAAATCTGTAAATCGAAATGCACATCAACTATCAAGTTCAATAAAATAGGTCATACATGTAAGAGGGAGGATGGGGGAGATCTCCCCCACCCGAAATCGGCCGCCTCCCCCATCCCCCAACAGAAAATTTTTGACCCCCCCCCTCCCAGATTTTTGGAAAAGAAAAAAAATCGAATTTAGAGGCGCTTTGCGCCGGATTTTCGGTAAAGTCAAAGAAATTTAATGATTTTCTCACAAAAAATTGTCGAAAATTCAAAAATTTATCGAAAAAATGTTGCGTCAAAAGAGATTTTAAACAAAGGGGACAATGTAAAAAGTCAGGAAAACGTTATTTCGCACGTGAGGGGCAAATTTTTGGACCTATTTACGACTGTTTTTGGAAAAGTTGGGTACCGCCCCCTTAGGAAAATCCTAGATCCGCCGCTGATCCCAAACAGGCCATTTTGACTTAAATCCATTAGTTATACAACGAAGCAGCACCAAACAAAGTACAGTAACACTTGCGCACAGCCTCTAGAAGTCATATGCAAATTCAAACCCTTTCTTCCTAATTTGATGCACAGCTGATGATCTAAGTCAGGGTCTACGACGTTTTGGCGCCAGGCCAGTTTGGCGCCGACTAGTTTTGGCGCCGAAATGGGACGTTTTGGCGCCACACTATTTGTAATATTATTAATTATTTGCAATTCATTTATGATTAAAGTAAAAAATAGATTCTAGAAGCCCATTCAATGCTCTACGTGGTGGTATAAATTACTTTTAGAATTTAGTGAGATAATTAAATGCATCTAAAATTTTTCTAATTTTCTATTTTTCTACAGTTTTTCAGTCGTACGCAAATGAATACTCATCGATTGTGATGCCAGCAAATCTTATAACCCACAGAATGTAATAGGTACAAAATGAATATTCGATCTTTTGAAGAAAGGTATTGAAAGAATCATGTTCTCCATAAAATTATCTAAATGGGTGAGTAAGCAGTTATGCTCGAGAAAGAATACATACTTTGTACATGCTGTGAAAAGCACGAGTCCTCTATTCAGAAATTATGCACGTAAAAGTTGCAACTTTTCTGTTTAAAATCTGCTTTCTTTCACGGTGATAACATTCATAGAAAAAATTTAAAAAAATGTTTTCTTCATTGCACAGGAATTCTGATCCATCCTCTATAGCGGCGTCAAACTGTCTTGGCGCCAAACCGGCGGCACCAAACTGGCGGCGCCCAATCGTCCCATTTCGTCTAATTCATCCACCCTTCTTATGTATAAATTTGTCATTTGATGCAAACTTAAATATTCAGTCGAAGAGGGGATCAAAGGGCTCCGTGTTTACTAACCGAATAGCTAATTGTTTACTTATTTACTTCTGTATGTCACACAGCGTTGTTATATCCAAAGTACTATAATATCACTGAATGTTACTGTATCCCAATAATATTAGTGATTTTAACCTTCACTGTGCACGGAATGTGTTTAATATCCAAAAAGGTATGTTAACTAACCGGGTTTACTGACAAAAACTGGCTTTACAGTGTTCTTTAGCCATGTGCCAGGCAAAGTGTTTACTAACCGAGATCATTAGCACGTTGTCACATAGCCATGATCCTATGGAGCCATGTTTATTATCCGTTTACCGAGTGATTATTGAGCTGGTTTCCAACTGAGGTAAAGTATGACAGTTTGACGGGGACCGAAAAAAGGGTGTTCATTAAGCGAAAGTGTCTACTATCCGAGTGTTTATTAATGCGGTTCGACTGTACATTCATGAAAGAGAACATACAGCGTGGGCTTCGCAGCGTTCCTCTTAACAATGAACCAAATTTGGTAAAAATTTGATAAAAGACAAATTACTCAATAGCAAAGTACGTTCCAAAGTTTTATTAGAGACAAACAAGTTGATCAAATACTACACTTGTTCTACGCAGGCACGTAGCTGGCCGTCCTATTTTGGGGGACACCAATTTTGGGGGACTAAGCCCAAAAAGGCCGAAAATAGCACAAAATAACATTTAAAAAGTCCTATTTTTCCGATTTTTCGGAATTTTTGGGGGTACGGACCCCCCATTCACCTCAGAGCTACGTGCCTGGTTCTACGGGATCACCATCCAACTCGATCAAGTGCTAGATTATTCGTTATATCCAGCATTGCTTTCGTGCCTATTTCGGTAGTTGACTCACCTGAAAGTCAATCTAATCCGATTTTAAACATCAGGAATCCAAGTTGGGCAAATGATATGCAGCGTACACTTATGTACGACCTCAAAGAGCCCTTATCACGAAAAACATTGCACGGAGTCAAACAGACAAGTACAGCATGGGAACTCTATTGGGGAAGATTAAAATTTTAAAGTGCCTTTTTTGGGCCCAAAAATGGTGAGTACGCGTCAAAAACATCGTTTTTCGGCGTTTCTGACAATACGCTGTTTTTATAGAGCATAAAAACATAAAAAATTTAGAAACAAATCAAAAAGTCGAACAAATTGAACAATAAATGGCCAGAACATGAGTATAAGTTTGGCGCGAAGCGCCGAAAATCTGACAATTTTGAGCAAATAGATAGCTAAAAACGCCCAAACCTACACCTTTTGTACAAATTTTTGACAAACTTTTGGGAAATCGTGAATTCTGGGAGTGCCGAAATTTCTGAGGGAGGAGGTGAAAACTTTTCTGGAGGGCAAACCCCCTAAATCACGTATGGAGTAAAATCAGATGCGACGCTCTCATCTGATTTGACTCCATCCAATTTTTTCTTTTGATTCTTTTTCAAGTTCAAAGTGCATAAGCCCTGCTAGCATACCTAAGCTTTGACATTGTAGTAGATTGACTTTCAAGGAAGTAACTACCGAGATGACAATGAAAACAATGCTGGATATGAGCAATGGCTTCAGTAGCTAATTGACTCAGATGGTGAACATGTTAGAATCATTGTGGTGTTTCATCTATTCGCCTGTTTTCGACACCACTTTAACAATTGTATTTCCGCGGATAGTTAAGTAGTACGTCCTGTATGTAATCTAATGTTAGAGTCAGACTAAAATTCAATAAAATTCATATTGTCAAATTTTAGGATTTAAGATTTTATAAGATTTTATAGGATTCTATTTTATTCTCGTAAGATAAGGTTCCAGCTAGACATTGCGCAACGGAACCGAAAATAGATACGTTTCAATTCAACTTTAACGTTATACCAGGCTGGTTTAGTGACAATCAATATGCGAACAAAGCGTTGCTTAGGTCAACCGATCGAACATTTGAAACTAATTAATACCGTATTTCTCATTCAAAATCGGTGGAAATTTTTAATTTCCAATTCTTCCAATGTTAAAATTTAAATTCTGAATAGATAAATTACTATAATCTACATAACTATCGACACTCACTTCCTTAGTTTTAGCCGAACATTCTAAATACGCGTAGGCGCTTATTTGTTCAGCCATAGCTCGACCTTGTTCAGGCTTGACTGGCTCCTGTTTCATTTTCGACAATTCGCGAACAGTCTGCGCGTCATTGCGCAAATCCTTCTTGTTGCCGACCAGAATAATCGGGACATTGGGGCAAAAATGACGCACCTAACAAACAAGAAGCAAATTATACGAAAACTCGTAGCAACAAAACTCAATTCACTATGTGGCGAAATAGAGATTGCCGAAAAATGCAAAAAAATACAGGCGGGCAACGCATTTAATTGGATTACGCGGACAACGATAAAGCATACATAATGTGACCTAGGTTTAGAGGTCTTATTCAGCTAAGTCTGCAGGCACGTAGCTCCGAACCCCGTATGGGGAGGTCCGGATCCCAAAAAATCAGAAAAATAGGGCTTTTTAAACGTTATCTTGTGCTATTTTTGGCCTTTTTCGGCTTTGTCCCCCAAAATTGGTGTTGGTCCCCCCAAAATAGGACGGCCAGCTACGTGCCTGTAAGTCTGACTTAACCTGCCCGTAGATGGAAGGGAACACCAGAAATCTGTACAATAGAAACTTTCGAAGTTCGCAAAATTTAAATGTACATCAGAAGCAAGATCTCTAATTTCTAACGTTCGTTATGAAGCCTACTGACTAGCATCAAATAAATAATCGCCAAAAATGTAGAGGAAATTCATATCGTATTCTCAGGTGGCCGATTATGGGTTGGTTTTTTGTACGAGGTCCTTTGTACATGTACAAAGATGGTCGCAAAAAATCTTTGTACATTTTGTATATGCAAATTTTTGGGTGCCGAAATCTGATACCATAGCGTTTTCAGTGCGGTAAAACAGGGTTTTTCGACTTTTGGCAGTATATTTTAGCTTATTTCTGGGTTTCTTACGAAACAAATTCCTAAAAATTGTCCCAAAACAGCGCGAAAAGCTAAAAAATTTGACATTTTTCCTTTCTAAAGGCAATTTCTGCCATTATAACAGTTTTTGCCTTCCCAAAAATCTTTGCACATGTACAAAGACGGTCCCGAAAAGTCTTTGTAAATTGGGAAAAATCTTTGCCGAAAACAAAGCGTGGTTGGTACGAGTAGCAAACTGGAGATATTCACATTCTGTCTGTTCTCAACTCCGACTATTGATTAATAAGTTGCTCATTCGCTCTAAAAATGACAATAATTGAAAATTATTTTCAATTCAAATTAAGAATTGTCTTCAGCTAGAAGTTAGGAGAATTCACTAGTTCCTAATCAGAAGTTATGGGTTTAATGTATGCTCAAAGTCTGCAGAGGTATAGGAGTTGAGACGTTCGAGCCAAAAATGAGCTATAAACTCTAAAAAACACGGTTTTACAATTTTTCCGAAAAATGGACAATACTGGGGGGTCGCAGCCATTGATGCATTAGCATGGCCGATCTGGGGGTGTCAGCCGGTCTGGGTGGGTCACGAATTGTGATTTTCGGGCGAATATGACTAAAAAACTGGTATAAGCGCTGAAAAAGCGTTAAAACTACGTTATTATACAGGTTATGGACAATTTTAAGCACTTTCCTAGTAAATTTTCAATTTTCATCCATTTTTTACCTTGATTTTGCCTAATTTTCCCGAGAAAATGTCCCATTTTTCCATTCTAAGGGTCTAGACCCCCAAACCCCTCCCTCACGTGCATGTCTGGTCGCAACCATTTAGCGGGAGGGAGGAAGGCAATTGCTATTTTTGGGGAACAACCCCCTAACTCTCCCAAAAACAAAGCGTATCTAAGATTTTCTTACGGGAAGGTACCTCAACTTTTCAAAAAACAGTCAAAAAATAGTTCCAAAGATTTGCCTTTCACGCGTGAAATAGCGTCTTTTTTGCGGTGCTTTACGATGTCTACTTTTTTTAAAAATACCTTTGATGCAACATTTTTTCGAGAAATTTTGAAATTTTCGACAATTTTGTGCGAAAAAAAACATTAAATCTCTTTGACTTTAGCGAAAATCTGGCGCGAAGCGCTGGAAAATTTGTGAAAGTTATGTGGAAGGACGTTTAGAAGCTTGATTTCTGCTTTATTTCCTGCATTTAAAGCATTTGAAGCGAAATGCAAAATTTTTTATTGAAAATAAAAGAAAAATATGCTCAAATGACTGTTTGTGCTGTTGAATTATTTTGAAACCTATTCCATAAGCAAGAATGGCTTCCAGGTCGCCAAGAAAGTAAATAAATGTCATTAGACAGTCGGTAAGAAAAATTTGAGAAATTATGGTCATTGACAGCCAAAAATTATTGCAAATTACATATCCATTCTTTATCTCGCCAAGTATTTTGGACCAATAGGAGGCGGCCGCACCCCGCCTTCCTAAAATCCGCCCCTGCCCAAGAACACGTATATTCGTCACGTCATCCAGAACAGAAGGAAGAAAACTTTTACATATAAGATAAGGCAAAACGATGGTCAAAGTGAGCAAAGTAAGTTTCTGCTTTTCTAAAGGAGGGCATTGTTCCACAGATGTGATTATAGGCCGCTTATACTGCATGCGCATACTATGATATTGACTCAGAAAATAAACTACATAGCCTTTTTGGGTTCAGAAACGTGTGAGTTCAGAAATGTTATGTAATCGTTTCTAAGTTTCAAAAGGATACATAGCAGCAGTTTCACCCATTGGCCCAAAATATTTGGCGAGATAAAGAATGGTTATGTAATTTGCAATGATTTTTGGCCGTCCGTGATCATAAGTAATTTCTCAAATTTACTTACTTTTTAATGAAATTTATTTACTTTCTTGGCGACCTGGAAGTCATTTTTCTTTATGGAATAGAATACATGCACACGGTTAAAAACTCTGGAAGGAGGGTAAACCGAGTTTCCTTGGGGAGGGGGGTAAATGAGTGATTTTTCGTCTAATTAATGCCAAATTTTTGTACTTCGTGAGTCGTATTTTTTCATGAATATTTTTGGTTGAATTTGCATGAAAGCAATAACAATAAGGGCTATGAAATGACCTTTAACATCATACATGTACAAAATAATGGAAGAAGTGCTTTAGATGAACGGATTGAGGAGTCAATTGCTCGAAAAATAAGTATATGTACCTAAAATTTTACTTTTAGTCGTCATTTCATGGTTCAAGCAACCAGTTTTGGTCCAAAATGGCCTGAGGGGGTATGCTTCTCAAAAGTTGTGATAGGGGATACCCCCATACCCTTCAGTGAGCATTTGTGTGCAATAAGTTTCAAAACAGTTTAAAGAGCAGAAACAGCTATCTCAGCATATGTATATTTTCCTATTTGCAAGCATAACTTGAAAATTTTCGACATTTCGCGTCAAATACTACAAATACAGAAAATCGAGCATTAAATCAAGCTTGTACACGTCCTTTCGCTTATATGTATTTCATTATTTATTTTGCTAAAGCCAAAAAAAATTTATTGTTTTTTTCGCAAAAAATTGTGGGAAATTTCGAAATTTGTTGAAAAAATGTTGCGCCAAAAAAGTGAATTGAAATAAAAGTAGACAATGTAAAACGCCGAATAAAGGCCATTTCGCATGTGAAGGGTAAATTCTTTGACCTACTTTTGACTGTTTTTGGGAAAGTTGGGATACCGTTCCTCCCTTAGGATAATCCTAGATCCGCCACTGTATCGACATGTTGGCGATGAGTCCAAAAAGGCTAAATATTTGCCGTAAATGCTCGAAAACGATGTTTGTAAAGTAATACCATCGTTTTTGCTCTAAAATCGTTTTTTACAAAGCACTTAGCTATCTCGAATCTTTGATTTTCACCCCCTGAGGGGTTGACCTTGAAGTGTAGCTCATAAACGCTATTTGGCAAAACTTACAAAGACGGTCGGACAATGAATTAAGAACGTCATTTTCAACTACTTGGATAACGCACGGCATTGACTTATAGTAGGAAACTAATTAGCTTTTATTAAATATTTCAAAACAGGAAAAAATCACACTTTTTCGGCACCTCGCGCCTCATTGATAAATTTTTGTAGTTTTTATCGTCAGGAACACAAAAATTGACTGAACCACACTACACTACCAAAGGTCGAAGACCTCAATTCACCGAACAAAAAGTGCTGCTGTGCCATATTACAGTAAACTTAAATTGACCTACAAAATTCACCAAAGACTCATTGGGAAAATAAAAAAACAAGTACAATACAAAAGCTTGCTTGTATTATTGCACACATATGGCAGGCTCACTTCCGGCGTCCATTTTTCGGGAATGTTTTCTAAAGAATCAGGTGAATCCACACTGAAGCACATCAGGATTACGTCAGTATCCGGATATGACAAAGGTCTTAATCGGTCGTAATCCTCTTGTCCAGCTGTATCCCACAAAGCCAATTCAACCTTAAAACACTGTCTTTCCAATCATAACGATAAGATATAGGTAGATGAATGAATAGGTACCTAACTAAATTTACAGTAAGACATACAAAGGCCCGAATTCAGGGGGCGAGCGAGACCGGCCCCCGGAAATAGAAAAATAATTTTTGAAACACAAGAAAAATTAAAAATTCTCGGAGTAGGTATAAAACACCACAAAAACAGGTTTTTAGCGTACTTTTGAGCTAGTAAATTCAAAATTTTCCAGCATTTCGCGCTGGATTTATCGTTTGTTTATAGCCTGTCTTCAGGCCTGCCCAATACTGCTAAAATTTGAGTTAGACACGAAGAACACGTCAAATTTTTTTCGGCGCTTCGAGCCGAATCATTCATTTTCTGTATTGTCTTTCCTTGAAATCACCAAGATTAACTACAAAGACAGAAGCTAGGAAATTATTCGTCGATTTAATGAAAAGAAATTAGTTGTGTAGATTTTTTAAACGACAGATTTGTGTAATATGCATATTATACATGCACATAGGGGGTGAGGGGGTATTACCCCCCCCGCTGAAAGTTCAGCCAGACGGGTACTGTCCGGCGATTTTGAGCTGACGGAACATTTCTTGCATTATTTTTGAAGTCAAAATAGTTAAAATGTCAAAAAAATTACCTTTTTACCTGAAAAGCGCCAAAAATGGATCAACTTCTGAATTTTCTTATCGTTAAAAATGATATAACGCAATCAAGATGGACTGAAAATGCTTTTGAAATGCGAAATAGCCACAAAAATACGTTTTTAGGCTATTTTGACCATTTTGGTCGTTTAAACAACAACAAAAAAATTTGAACGTTAAATTTACTGTTTTGGATTTTTCAGATTCTACCCCCTGCCTACCCTGACCTTGTGCACCTATAATTCGTATGGAATTAAGTAAAAATTTCTAAAATTTTTCCTTCAAATTATTCTACACCATTGCATAGAGCTCGTTGGGATACGCTCAAAAATGCCGTTATTTTTGCCCATCTCCTAATGGTTCTCGAGATATCCGAACTCAAAATTTCCGGCTCCCCCTGAATAAAATCTTGGATAAGGGCCTGGACATACATGCATTTAATTTATACATAAGCCTTAGTTTTTAAATCACTTCTGAAGAGGAATCGTAAGAAAGACTATTCAAAAGTATTCGTTCGGTCAGATCAAATTCTTAGACAGATAACATAAAAATACTTCTGGCATCAAAACGGATTAACAAAAGTAGCGTTGTCGCGTCTTGCATCAGGTGGGCAAGGTAAGATGAGAAATAAAAACTGAAAACCGATAATTTTTGCAAGTGCAAAACACTAGAATGCTATTTTTGACTGGGGAAAATTTAATTTCGAAGTATTTTTGGCTATAAAAAAGGAAACCCAACTGCAGAATGCACGCCATCGGAATGAGATGCCTGATTTTTTAACAATTTATGAAGAAATATCCTTTTACAACGTGTAAGTGGTCCTAAAGGCACAGTACTGGATCCAGGATTTTATACAGGAAGCGGTGTCTAGACTCTCCCATAAATTATCCGAAATTCTGTTAAAAATCTTATATGTACAGCAGGCCCGTATCCAGGATCCGGCCAAGGGGGCGGACCATACATGAGCATGAGGGGTGAGGGGGCATTACCCACCTGAGCATTGAAAACCTGATAGCTATACAGCGATTTTGGCCGAAAAACATTGCTGTATAGCCTTTTTTGGATTCAGAAAATTAGCTATACAGCCTTTTTGGGCTCAAAAAAGTAGCTATATAGTCGTTTTTGAGCTCAGAAATGCTATCTAGTTGTCTTTTCTGAGTTTCAAAGGGTTATATGGCTATTTTCTCGATTCCAAAAAGGAGTAATAGCTATTTATAGTCCAAAAAGGCTATATAGCTAAGTTTGTGTATCCAAAAAGGCTGTATAGCTAGTTTTCTGAGACCAAAAAGGCTATATAGCTAATTTTCTGACCTCAAAAGAACTACAGAGCCGTTTTTACGAAGCACATGGCTGGTGTCCGGAAAATTCTTCGCGGAAAATTCTTCGCGGGAAAATTCTTCGCGGAACATTCTTCGCAGGAAAATTCTTCGCCTGGAAAATTCTTCGTTGGAAAATTCTTCGCCGAGTAAATTCTTCGCCGAAAAATTCTTCGCCTGGAAAATTCTTCGCCTGGAAAATTCTTCGCGAAAAATTTTTTTCTGGTTTTCGAAACACAGATACCTATAGAGTGACCCAAAAAGCTGTATCTGAATTAGACCATTAGCATCGAACGACGGACTTAAAATTTTAAGAGGCGCTTGCATAATTAAACGCAAGTTTCTTCATAGATGCCTCAAAAATAAACCATTCTCCAAGTTTTACTTGACACTTTATCAAGTTAAAATACAATGTCCGACTTATGCCTTATTTTGAATTAGACCATTAGCATCGAACGACGGACTTAAAATTTTAAGAGGCGCTTGCATAATTAAACGCAAGTTTATAATAATTAATTAATTAATTAATTAATTAAACGCAAGAGATTGAGTTTCTTTTGAGCCAAAATGACCTCAAAAACTGGCATGCATGCTAAAATATCCTTGAAACTACCTGGATCCATAGTTTCTCGCCATTTTCAAGCACATTAGAAGGAAATTTCAATTTTCATCCGCTCAGCCTTCATTTTGCCTCATTTTCGCACCATAAAATTGTCTATTTTTTATTCTGGGGTCAGTATTACTCTACCTGACCCCCACGTGCACGTTTGGTCTAGATTTCCCTGCTATTGTGCATAGCAGAAAGTCGGAAACATTTCAGATAATCGTTTACAATTTTCAAAATAAAGTTTGAGTTGGCAGTATTCCGAAACTCCGTAATTATTGATAGTTAGTTATTTAATTGAATACATACACAGCGAGCGGGACAGGTTTGAAGATCTCTATTTAGCACATTCTATGTCTCCGTCATGTGCATCCTACACTTTTTAATATAATTAAAACAACTCATTTTTTGACTTTTCTCTACTCAAATCTCTTGTAGGCATAAATGGACAGCAACAAAATTCTGGACGAGGGGTTCAGTGGGGTCCAATCGCCAAAAATAGCTATAAAAGCACCAAAAATTCAATTCTGGAGGTCTGGGGGAGGGTCCGCCATATTTCGGGGTTCATCATTACCTCAGACCATACGTGGGCAGCACCAAGATTTTTTTTGGGGGGGGGTGCGAAAATTTTTAAAAGTCAAATTTTTGGCCCTAAAAACGGTGCTATGGCGAAAAAAACACCATTTTTGAACGTATCTTGTCAAGCTCTATCGATTGGCATGAAAAAAGCCGAAAAATTTAAAAAAATTAAATTCTGGGGGTATTGTCGAAAATTTGCCATTTCTTGTTGGGTATTTTGCCTTCTGAGGGGGTGCATACCCCGAACTCCTCCCCTCACGCCCAGGTATGCCTCAGACCCCCACACTTATGCGTGTTTGTTGGTCTTTCTGAGAAATGCTCAGAAACACATCATTTTTATTTATATAAAAACAGTTTGTGAAACGTCCAGTGTGAAAATTTCTGCCCTAATTGAAAAGGCCTTATGAGGAGATAACCTTCAAATCAAGAATCTGAGAACTAAAAAAAGAATATAGAATAGGACTGAGTGGATAGCTAGAACAAAATCAGATTTTTCGAAGTTATATCTGTTGCCTTTGTATGCACGTTTTCAATATTTAGGGCTTCCAAAAACGAACAATTCGTGCGAAGGGTGGCATCGGGCTTTTAATGAATTAATTGGTGCCAGTCATCCTACCATTTGGAAATTTATAAAAGCTCTGAAGGACGAACAGAGTTTGAATGAGGGAAAGATCGAACATTACATTGCTGGTGCTGACAACCCACTGGGCAAAAAGCGTTATCGAGATACTGCAGCCCGCATACAGCGCATTGTAAATGACTTTGACAATAGAGAGACTTTAGATTATCTGCGAGGATTGGCCCATAATTTCAACTTTTAGTATTGATTTTGATTGCGTAGATAATTTAGTTCTGTTATGATCATACCTGAGAAATGGCTAAAGCATTAGTGCATCCGAGTGTGGACTCTGGATTGGCTCATGCTTAGTTCCTTCCATACCTGGGCGTGGGGGGTTTGGGGGGTATGCACCCCTCCCCCGAGAAGGCAAAATACCCAGCAAGAAATGACAAATTTTGAACAATACCCTCCAGAATTTTATTTTTTATAAATTTTTTGCTTTTTTTGATGCCAATCGATAGAGCTCAACGAGATACGTTCAAAAATGATGTTTTTTTCGCCAGGAATCCTCTGCCCGTTCCATCAACTGGGTTGGGAAGGGCTGTTGACCGGGTTTGATCGTGATTATTGCTGTTCTCAGACAATCCTGAATACCGTCTTATTGTCTGCATTACTAATTTTGAATAAAAGTGAATTTCAATATGTTTAGAAATATTTGAGGTAGAAATCTCAATAATTTTTCAAATAAACGACTTTCTGATTAAATCCTGTCTGATTGTTGTATTTCGTACGCTTCTCAATGAAGCAGATCAGCCCAAAATAAGGCATAAGTCAGATAGGTATTGTATTTAAGTTTAAAATGTCAAGTAAAACTTGAAGTTATTTTTAGGCTTCCATTAAGAAATTTACATTTATTGATACAAGCGCATACATAATCTAAGGGGGGTTTTCACCCCCGCAAAAACATTTTTCACCCCCCCCCCCGCAAAAATTTTCCACCCCCCTAGAATTGACGATTTTTCGGAAGTTTCCTAAACTTACCTGAAAATCGGTAGAAAAAGTGTCTTTTTAAGCGTTTTTGGCTATCTATTTGCTCAAAATCGCCAAATTTTCGGCGCTTCGCGCCATATATTCATGTTTTAAGCGATATATTGGTCAATTTATTCGACTTTTTTCGAAATTGTTTTCATGATTTTATGCTCTAGAACGATAGAGCATCGTCAGAAACGCCAAAAACGATGTTTTTAACGCGTACCGGCCATTTTTGGGCCCAAAAAGGGCACTTTAGGTTTTCACCCCACTCCCCCCAGAATTCCCATGCTGTGCATGTCTGTGTACAAGCACCTCTTAAAATTTTAAGTCCGTCGTCCGATGCTAATGGTCTAATTTAGATATAGGTTTTTGGGGCACTCTATAGGTATCTGTGTTTCAAAAACCAGAAAAAAAATTTTTCGCGAAGAATTTTCCAGGCGAAGAATTTTCCAGGCGAAGAATTTTTCGGCGAAGAATTTTCTCGGCGAAAAATTTTCTCAGCGAAGAATTTTCCAGCGAAGAATTTTCTCGCGAAGAATTTTCCCGCGAAGAATTTTCCCGCGAAGAATTTTCCGCGAAGAATTTTCCGTGAACCCACATGGCTATCTAGCAATTTTTGATTTTCACCCCCCCCTGAAAGTTTGACCTTGTGCATCTACGGGGCGGACCCAACATATATTGGTCTATGTCTCGTGAAAATTTTTTGGTTCTGAAGGTACCGGTGTCCCTTTTGTTGAGGTTGGTTGGTTGGTTGGCTAGTTGGTTGGTTGAGCGGTTGGCTTGTTTATTGGTCGGTTGGCTAGTTGTTGGTTGGTTGGTTGGTTGGCTATTGGCCGGTTAGTTGGTTGGCTAGTTGGTTGTATCACTTTCTCACTTTTTTATTTTTGAGTAGAAAAATTCTACCCCCCCCCCCACAATCAAAAACTGTTTTTTCTGGCGCCACCCATCTGGGGTTCTGAAAGTACCGAAGTGCCTTCTGGCGCAACCCGGTGGCGCGGGAGCGCGGCATTGCTCACCTGTGATTACGATCATGAAATTCAAATTTTTTTTCAAAAAAATTTTTTCTCACAAGAAGGGCTATAAAAAGTGTCATTTTATGGTCGCGCTTGAGCCATGCGATTTTTCCATCTTTCCGTGCATCATCTTGCCTTTCAAATTTTTTTCTGGCCAAGATGGGTCCGCCGCCCTCTGCTCCCCTTAAATACGGCCCTGTATGTACCTATGTACATGTAACATTTTATTCAAAACAAAGTCTGGTGCTATAATTTTCAAACAAAATCAAAGATTTTTGAAAATCAAATGGATATTATTATTCGATTTACCTGTTTTCCGTCTACTTCGATATCAGCTACGTAGTTCTCAAACACGGTCGGAACGTAAACGTCCGGAAATTGGTCTTTGCTGAACACAATGAGCAAACAAGTTTTGCCACAGGCACCATCTCCCACTATAACTAGCTTTTTCCTGATAGCAGCCATATATTACGTATGCTAGACTATAAGAAAAAATTCTTTTACAAGCAGACTTCATTGAGTCAATGTTAGGAATTCAAAAAAATCATGTAAGTAACATACACATCTGCGTACATGGGCAATAGTCAGTGGCTCCACTCAATCATACCTTTCTAATAAAAGGTAGTTTTACTAATTCAAAAAGTGGTTGTCCAATTATCCGCTTGAAAATTGGCTTTTCAGCTTCAAAAACTGGCATTCCTGGTTCAAAAGATGGTTATCTGGTTTTGAAAGGTGGTTGGTGGTCCAGAAACTGGTTGTCCGGGTCCAAAAACGCGTTTGCAATTTCCGTGGTCGAAAAAATGGCTGTCCAGTTTTAAAAAGTGGTTGCCTAGGTCTAAAAGTGGGATTTTCAGGCTTTACTGTACAAAATATATCCACGTCCAAGTTAACCCTTATCGCCGTCTAACTTTTGGTTCTCCCGTCCGGTGGACGGGCAGAAACAGGGTATTGCCCGGGTGCGCGCATCTAAGAATTGTTAAGCTGATACAAATTAACGGCGACATATCTAGTTGGGCAGAGTGGGAGTGGTCAGAGGTGGGGGAGGGGCAAAATCCAGAAACCGTCATTAGTAATTACTGGTTGGTAATAAAATCTTTTTTATACCTACACTAAAAAATAACGATGTTGCTTCAGTCTCTTAATGTCATTATTAACGTCAGACGATAAATGAAATTGATTATAAAATATATTTCATCGAATTAATTTCAGTTTTCTGACCACGTTTTATATGGATATTAGGTAATTCTCTGCACGTGACAGACAACTGAGAATAGGTAGTGAGCGACTCTACAGAAAAATAAATACTTTCAACGTAAAGCGACCTGGTTAGCTAAATATTTAGATAACTAAATCAGATTTTTTCACAATAAAATAAATTCAAAGCTTACCTAGCAGCAACTTGCTTTCCCCTCAATTTTCTGAGAGTACCCGGTTTTTCAAAATCCCAGGGAAGGTTAGTAGAACTGGCGTAGCCAGTGGAGAGGAAAGGGGAATCCCCTGAAAAATTCTGAATTTTCTGGAATTGAGCTATGCGGTTGTGTAACGCTGTTCTGCGACAATTTTTTTGAGCATAACCCCAAAAAATTCAGCGATCCGCGCCGATTTCCTCTAGTTTTGACAATTATCTTAACTTGGTGACAACAATAAGATACACACGCGCTTGTCGCCATGAGAAGATTATTTATTTGCAATTATTTCTATTCATTTCTATTCAATAAAAATTAGAAAGTATGCAGAAAATTCGTACACTTCGTACAGATTGCGTTTTTTAAGAGCTGCTTAGCATGTAGGCCCGTATTTAGCGGAATAGCGGGCACGTGCCCCCTCCCCGAAATGAAATATGAGAATGATTTTTGCCTTTACTCCTTCCTCCCTTTGCTTTTTTTAGCCATGAATCGCAAAAATATTTCGGCACTTTGCCCTGAATTTAACAATTATATATAAGTAGTCTATTTAGTAATTTAGTACCAAGCGCGGTTTAAACATTCCATTTTTAGTCTTCACACAACCTAAAGCGCATTTTGCATCTATGTCTTCTATTATTCACAGGTTTTATACAGAAAATGAGGTTTGTTAAGGGAGGAAGAATAGCGGCAATTTTTTGGCGATGATTATGGATTAGCTGATGGAATTTGACGTGGTTCAGCTGATTTTATAAAAATTTTACCCTTCATCATCAAAATTGAAGTGCTCTTTTTACAGAATTTTACGACGCTCTGCCCCGGACCCCACTAGGGGCGGGTGCGTGAGCGCGCCATCCCAGACCCCTAGCCCTAGAAGAGACGTTTTCCATTGGATTCTCACCATATCTAAGGCATGTGGGTAACAAGAAGTACTAACTAGAATTCATTCTTTAGTCCTATGTTGTAAAAAATTTTGGTCGTGCCCACTGCCCCTCCCCTCGAAACAAGATCTTGTATCTGTTAGCATGACACGATAAGTCTACAAATGATCCGTATCCACACATGCACACTGGGGGTATGAGGGGTCATATACCTGGGCAATGGCCGGTCTTCCCGTTGACACCGGGAGCAGTTGTTTCTGTACAAGGTTCGTTTGTACATGTATAAAGATGGTCCCTTAAAGTCTTTTAACATTTTGTACGTACAAATTTTTTTGTACTATCATATGGTACAGTAGCGATTTTAGTGTGGTAAAAACAGTTGTTCGACCTTTGGTAGTGCATTTTAGCTAATTTCTGGATTTCTAGAGGCGAAAATCACTAATCGTTTTACAACTTTGACATTTTTCTTTTGAAATGCAATTTTCGCCATTATAAAGATATACAGAACACACAATTACTCATTTCGGCGCGCGCCGATAATTTTTGCGAATTTCAAATCTTTTCTGCAGTTTATGTCTCTCCGAAAATCTTTTTACATGTGCAAAGACGGTCCCAAAAAGTCTTTATACATCGGGAAAAATCTTTGACGAACACGAAAAAAACCGTGATCAAAAGCGAAAAATTTTGGTTGGTTGCCAAATTCGAAAAGGATTGTTTTGTTGTGAAAAGTTACCTCATGATTTTTAAATAAATAGTGAATTTCTATGTGCATTATGTATCTTTGTTTTATCAGTCGAAGTATGGGGAGAGCTTAATCGGTTTTGATAATAGCACACACTAAGTAGATACATACAGCTATAATTTTTGAGTGTCTGTGTGTGTTGTCCTTATCAATAAATTTTACGATGGTCTACGTCATTTCTTGTGCTTCAGTATATTTTGATTCTATTTAGCATTTATCTTTGATTTTTTTACTTAAAATTCTTGTTAATACTTGCAGCCTTGACTGTTAATACCGAACGACCTAATGTCGATACCGAGTTGAACCCATTGCCCAGGTGTGTGGGGGTATGGGTATCCCCCTGCCAGAACTTTTGAAAGGCACCCCCTCAGGCGATTTGCGCACCAAAATTTATTGTTGGAATTATGAAAGAGCGCCAAATGATGCCCAACAGTATAACGTAAGTATTTTTCGAGTGGTATTGTCTATTCATTCATTCAGACACTCTTTGTCCATTATTCTGTTCATTTTTCATAGTTCAAGTCATTCCATCTTCTGATTATCATTTGTTTTCATGCAAACGTAATCACGATTATTCAAGCAGAGTAAAATACAACGAATCAAAGCATTACGGGTTGTGACGCGGGTTAACGAACGACAAAAAAACATTCAAACAGTCAACATAAACTAATTATTTTAGTGCCATAATTAGCCATAAAAATTGATCACCCCCTCCCCCAAAGAAACTCGCTTTACTCCTCTCCCAAAACCTTTGACCGTGTTGCATGTATGTTCGCATTTCATGAGTTTTGAAAATTTTTTTAGTGATTCTGATATGGAAACATAATTTTCTATTTTTATTTATCAGCTAAATTCAGAACTAGTGATCGACCGGGGCCCCGGCCCCGGCAATCCCCGGCCATTTTTAAGCATCCCCGGCCCCGGCCGGGGCAAGGTCAAAAAATGGCCGGGGCCGTGGAAAAATTTAGTGTAATTCGTATTTTGTACAGGCTGTGATACTGGCACTTATTTATCAATGAGCAAGTGTTAATTTTGACAACTGTACTGATTAGACCATATGTATACTTACTTAGTCCTTGTTATAACTTTGCTACTGTGTATAAATGGGCTTTTACTGAATAAAAATTCAGGAAAATCTGCATGTTTTCGATTCCTCCACTAAACTTATTTAAACTAAATGCTACTTTTAACTCATTCATTCATAGCTATGGCTAAAAGATTTAGAGTTGACAAATACGTTCTGTTTCTAGTTGGAAGTCGTACGTTTTCAACAAATTATTTTTACAAAAAACACTTTTACATTTAATTGAATGGGAACCGCGTGCTTTAAAACGCGTTTCTTGTGTAATAGTCATGAGGACGGAGGTTAATTAGTAGGCGAATGTAAACTACGCTGCAGAATTGCGTCCGATCCGATAAACTAAATATGTCTCAAATAGTTTCCTAAGGTTCAGAGTTGAGGGAGGGGTGAAATCTCGAATTGGAGGACTAGAAAAGTAAGTGGTGGACTATTATTAGCCGACTCTATTTTGTTGTACGAGATTCTTGTGCTTGTACAAAGATCTCCGAAAAGGTCTTTGTATGAGCTAACAAATTTTTATAGCTATAAAAAAATAAATATATTTTAAACATACTAATTTTCGCATACTATCAGTATAAGACAGTGTTTCTTGTACAATGTACCTTTGTATATACATGAACAAAGGTGGTACCCAAAAGTCTTTGTACCTTTTGTACACACAAATTTTTGGTGACTATGATATGGTACAGTAGCGATTTTAGTGTGGTAAAACAGGGTCTTTTGACTTTTGATTGTATATTTTAGCTAATTTCTGGGTTTCTAACGCCAAAAATTACTAAAATTGTCTCAAAACGGTGCGAAGCGCCTAAAAATTTGACGTTTTTCCATTCTAAATACAAATTTTGCCATTTTAAAGATATATATATATATATATATATATATATATATATATATATATATATATATATATATATATATAATATTAGAGATATGCTGGGCGAAGTTGGCCGGGACCTGTACAAAACATATACCCTATACTTACTAAGCTATACCAAGCATACACATTATTTCTATACTGACCTAACATCTTAGTATTACTATTATAAGCAATTACCTATTGCTTTAATGAATTAAAGACTTAAAAATAAGCAGATAAAAGAGAAATAAACAAAAAATTAATAAATAATTGTGAATATAGCTGTTAGGCATAGAAAACAATAAGCTAAGCTGAACAGAATATGACTTTTCTATAGTATTTATGCTGATTCGATGAAAGAAATAGACGAGCAAAACAGTACAATACAAAAGATTACGATTACATTGCACGAGAAATAAGTAACCCAGAGATTAACTACACGCTTGAAAAACTTATCTCTAGAATATCAACAAAATCATAGGGGCGAAAAATGCTTGTACGACGAAAAATCATTTACCAAGATTAGGGAACATGCATAATCAAATTAAAATAATATTTAAAAAATTAATTGAAAACCACACAAAAATGAAGACATTTGCTCTATTATTTGGCGCACAGCGCCCGAAATTAGTGAAAAATCGCATATATTAAAGCAAACGAATTCTATCTGGTTGATAAAATAAGTTGCCGTACCCTAGCATTTTTAAGGTACATAAGTACATACATCGATTTATAAAACAATTTTACAGACACTGGTGAAAGTCCCTTGCATTTTAAACTTTATTGTCTAAGAATTATCGGTCAAACGTGCTTATTTTGGCAATAAAAATTGTTAATTGAGCTAAGCTATTCAAGAATGTATCGAATTGTTTCAATGCTCACTCAAATCTTGATTATTAGATTACCTGAAGCGAAACACAACAGTAGCCTAAGCTTAATTTCAACGAAATTTAGCTTATTTTTGCGAATAAATAAATATTATGTTGCGTAATTCGGCAAAAAAGATTAATTTTGTTCGATTTTCATTAATTTTCCATCGTTTTTACAGGCCCCGGCGCCGGGGCGGGCGGGCTGGCACACCTCTAATATATATATATATGGACAGATAATTTTTCATATCGGAGCGAAGCGCCGAAAAATTTTCGGAATTTTACACCTTTTTACACTTTTTATCTTCCCAAAAATCTTTGTACATGTACAAAGATAGTCCTGAAAAGTCTTTGTACATCGGGAAAAATCTTTGGCGAATACAAAAAACACTGCTTTGTACATGCAAATTTTTGTTTTTTTTAACATGGTACAGTAACGATTTCAGTGTGGTAGAACATAGTTTTTCGACCTTCAGTAGTGTGTTTGGCTAATTTTTGGGTTTCTGAATATTTGACATTTTTTCCAATTTTCCATTCCAAGCGCAGTGTTGCTTATTACGAGATTTAATTCGCATATTACAATTTTTGTAATATTTCTGATTTTGTAGTACAAGTTGTTTTAGCTTCCTCAGTCGAGTTTTATGTGTGAATCCCATCAAAAGCTCATAAAAATTTCGGCACTTCGCGCCGAACTAATATTATCAACTAAATTCAGGCCGGATTATCACATTCAGAAGTACGGTCTTTCTGTATTCGGCGAAGATTTTTGCTGATGTACAAAGACGTTTCAGGACCGTCTTTGTACATGTACAAAGATTTTTGAAAAACAAAATCTGTAAAAAGGTGTAGAATTCCTTATTGCGAATTCTACCATTTTAAAGATTTTCAGGGGAGTAAGCAGCTGCAAAAATGGAGCCGCTTACCCCTTCCCCTGAAAATGGCCGACAAATAAACATGTGACAGGGGGTTTGGGCCATCCCCCATCCACGCTTTGAAGCCCCGAACTTCTTTAAAAGTCAGAAAATATTTGACCACCCTCCAGTGTTTTTTTTTGTACAAGGTCCGTTTGTACATGTACAAAGATGGTCCCCAAAAGTCTTTGTACATTTTGTACATGCAAATTTTTGTGTACTATAATATAGTACAGTAGCGATTTTAGTGTGGTAAAACAGGGTTTTCGATCTTTGGTAATGTATTTTAGCTAATTTCTGGGTTTCTGACGCCAAAAATTACTAAAAATTATCTGAAAACGGCGCAAAGCGCCGAAAAATGTTGACATTTTTCCATTCTAAATGCAAATTCTGTCATTTTAAAGATATATAGGACAAATAATTTATCAGTTCGGAGCGAAGCGCTGAAAAATTGTGGGAATTTTACATCTTTTTACAGTTTTTGTCTTCCTAAAAATCTTTGTACATTTTGTATACAAAAAATTTTTGGGTACTATAATATGGTACAGCAGCGATTTTAGTGTGGTAAAACAGAGTTCTTCGACTTTTCGTAGTGTGTTTTAGCTAATTTCTGGGTCTCTAAGGGCAAAAATCACTAAGAATCGTCTTAAAACGGCGCGAAGCGCCGAAAAAATTTGACATTTTTACTTTTGAAATGTAATTTCTGCCATTATAAAGATATGTAGAACACACAATTACTCATTTCGGCGCGAAGCGCCGAAATTTTTTCGAATTTTAGACCTTTTTTGCAATTTTTGGCTTCCCAAAAATCTTTGTACATGTACAAAGACGGTCCCGAAAAGTCTTTGTACATTGGGAAAAATCTTTGCCGAGTACAAAAAAAAACCGTGCCACCCTCCCATTTTTTGGCGAAAACCTGCGCTTTTTTGGCTATTTTTATGTGTTTTTACCATTTTTGATCTAGTCGCTAACCCCCTCCTTCTAAAAATGGCGAGGGACCCCTACCCTAGATTTCCAGCCGTTACATGTATACTGATTTACCCTGATAAAATTCTAAGCGATTACATGCATGTTTCATAGTGATAGTTTATCTATTTACTATAGCTCATATTCTAAAATAATGTATCACTGCGTGAAATTCTAATAGTTAGGTAAACTTTTGCATACTGAAAAATTAAGTTCGAAAATTCAAAAAATTCAAAAGGTTTTCACCGAAAATCATCTGACAATGACTTGTGTCTTGGTCCCTGGGGGTAATACCCCTCCCCCTTATGGGAATGTGTGATGCCTCATTTATTACATCCAATACCTATTGCATCCAATCGCTACAGCAGCAGTAGCAGTAGCAAAGATTCAAATGATATAGAGTGTGCTAATAGCAGCGACATAGACTTTATTGATGATTCAGACAATGAAACACTGGACTAAATTTGTTTCTTGTGACATAAATAGTAATAAAACTTGATATTAAAAGGCGCACCTAACTTTGCGCTTGCCATTTACTACTGAATGGAGCAGTCGCTCATTATTTCTTTTCCTATGCCCTTTCCAAGTATGTGTCATGCAATAATATTTTCCTTGTCTGACCCCGGCCAGCCCTGTCCCCGACCCCGGCCGGGGATTTTTCTCAGCCCCAAAACCGCCCCGGCTCTGGCCAAAAAAGTCGCCCCGGTCGATCACTATTCAGAACCAAAACTCCGACGATTTTATGAAAATTTTATTATAAAAATTCAAGTTTTCAATGCTAATTCTGCAAAATTTTCCGGGTGTCTGCTCCGAACCCACTGGGTGGGGCGCTTGAGTGAGCCACCCCAGACCCCCAGCCTCAAAAGAGATTTTTATTGCATTCTTTTAATCTTAACTTCTACCTGAGTAGTAAAACATGCAAAGCGTGCAGCATTATTTTGAATTAATTTCGAAAAAATTTCATATGCATTTTAATTGTTGCAGGACGACTCGAAAAGTTCGAAAAAGGCATTATTTCAAACCGAGGACGCATTTTTATACGTTTCTATCGATTTTTGACATAAAAAATTTTTCAGACTTCCTATCTGGGAAAAATCCTCATTACGCCTGTGGGTAGTAGTGTAGTACACCCCTCTACCCCTCTCGTTGCCTCTGATTAATCAACACAAACATCAGCCTTTTGAGAATAGGGGGTATATCAATATGGGCCGTATGACAGAACGCGGAATAGTGCTATTCCAGGATAAAACAGTGGGATAAGAGGGCGGAATAAAATATTTCGGTATTACAGAAAGCGGAATAAACAGTGATATTCCACGAATAAAGTTGGTATGACAGAACGCGGAATAGCGCCGTTCCAAGCGCTAACCTCGGGATAAAACGGCGGAATAAAAATAAGCGGTATGACTGAAGGCGGAATAAGTTATCTCGGTAATAAAAACGGCCGCTTTTATTCTGCCATTTTATACCTGGTCATAACAGGTATAAGACAGCGGAATAGTAGTAAAAATCGTTTCTAATGCGATTTTAAAAGGAGTAAATGTGTTAGAAAATTTTTAATTGGTTAGGCACTAGAAATTTAATATGGTTGCTGTCGTTTGTAATACGATCAAAACAGATACAGAAAATTTTCTAGTTGCATGTTTGCCCCATGAGTACGGCTCGTCTTGTTGAGCTCTTGACAAAATTGATTTTTTATGATTTTTCGATCATGCAATACTTAATACCTCCAGTAGAGTAATTTAAAAAATTGATGCAGTAGGTAGTGTGTATAATTAACAAGTTGATATCAAGATTCGCAAATGAGTACCTACTTACACAAAAAAGTAGTTATTTCATGCGCAAGCTATCATTTTTATTTCAATGTCAATGTTTCATTTTCCTTTTCCGTAAAAGCAAGCAAGCCGCATTTATTGAACCAAATTATAAAAAGTTTATCTGGTAATATTTGGCAGTATCATCAACTCAATGCATCAATGCATACTCTACCCGTGCGCACGCATGTACATAAATACAACACGTTTGTATTTACGTCGTATATTTTCAAAGTAATTCGTACGTGACTACAGTATGCACCATGCGTTGGACATCCAATCTATACACAAAACCTATGGAATGCGTAACTTAATCCTGGGATAGATACACTTATTCCAGGGACAGCTATTCCTCGCGTATTTCGCGTTTTGTCAAACGAAATTTTCTTATTCCTAGGAAAGCTTATTCCGTCCCGTAACCCAGGAATAGATATCAAGAGAATAAGTTTTATCACGAGAATAGCTATTCCCGGAATAGCGCTTATCTCAGGAACAACTTATTCCGCGTTCTGTCATACGGCCCTATGGTTTTTGACAAAAATGAAATGTGACGAGACTAATGTCCTGACATATCCTGTATTTTTTGTCATCCTTAAGGTTTTATTTAACTGCTTATGCGTGTAACTTTGTACTTTAAAAATGTCACTGTTGGAATCAGCGCATTCGAAAAACTAAGAAAACCGCGACCAAGAGCTTCTGCATACGCTTGCTGCTAGGAAACTAACCATAGGCGTAGCCAGGATTTTCGCCAGTGGGGGAGTATCCGAAAAATTTTTTTATCCAAAAACTCCATAAAAAGGGGCAAAGGCCGTTGTTTTTTGGGCTTTTCACATCGTCCTGCCCTATTTAAGCCATAAAAAATTTTTCTGAAATTTTCTCATGTTTATGACGGAAAAATGCTTATAACGCGCGTGAAGCGCAAAATTTTTTGGTTTTTCCTGCAATAAAACGATAGAAACTGCCAAAATATAGAATAAATTGGCGCGAAGCACCAAATTTTTCGATTTTACATCGCAGAACTGCATCATGCAACTATATTGCGCAGTTCTTGAACATGCCAAAATTTTCCCCAGGGGGCTTCCCTTCCCCCTGACTACGCCAATGAAACTAGAGCATACACAAAAGGTAGGTGTCAACCAAATGTAGGAATGCCAATAAAAGGTAGGGGTACTAGGGATGTCCCAAGCCCCAATCCCGGCCCAGATGCCGGGGATTATGCCCCTGCCCCTGGCCGGGGCAAGGCTTGCACCAGGCCGGGACTAAAACATTTGTATTAATTGCAAAACTAAGATTTTTTCAAAATCAGTCTCGGAAATTATGAGGGACCAGAGAAATGGCACATTTCAGGATACTAACGAATTCAAGTGGCAAAATTTGATTCGCTTTACTTTCAAATTAGTTATCAATAAATCTATTAATATTTATTATTAATATTACTATTATTATATAATTGCTACATTTATGATTTATTTATTAATTTTATAGTTCATCTCGAAATAAATTCCATGACAGATTTTTTTGTGCTTAATAAAATACTACTCGTTGCACAAATTGCTCTAAGCTAGTTGTTCTCCTTGTGCGTGCTAACTTACAAAAATTCGATTTTTTCAAGTACGTATATCTCTGTTTGGAATCACCTATCGGATTTTGTAGTTTCTTCCCCTAACTTAAATATATTCAAATCTAGATTAATTAATGTCGACTTATCCAAATTTATTATAGGGCGACCTTGAATCGTCATTATTATGACTCGCTCGTCGCCTTTTGTTGTATGTTTTATACTCTCTTGCATCCTTCGTAATTGTCGCGTTTTCAGCAATAAATTATTTCAGTTCAGTTCAATTCATATGACGAATAAATTTTTTCTATTCTGTCAGATCTTAGAAATGAAATTCGGTGATCTGTTTACTCTGAACAGACGGAATGCATAAAATAAACTAAAGGATCAGCTTAAGAAGGAAGCGAGATTCGATGATGTGATCGCAGTTTTTGGTGCCTTGACCTAAAATCATATATATATATATATATATATATATATATATATATATATATATATATATATATATATATATATATATATATATATATATATATATATATATATATATATATATTAGGGATGCAACGGGTACCCGGACCCGGACCCGTTATTACCCGGTTCTTTTTTTATGGACCCGGACCCGGACCGTTATTGAAAATTTTTGAGACCTGACCCGGACCCGGAACCGGTAAAATTTTGCTTGAAAAATAACGGGTAACGGGTATTAAAAAAATTTAAAAAGATGCGAATGATGAAAGACTTGAATGGCGACTGAAAACTTTATTTCCAACTTCTAAATCGTCACATTAATACCAGATAGTATTTCAAAAACAATCAGATTCATCTACTTGTATTAGTTAAAGAGGCAATGAATCAGGGTCAAGGTGTATTTGAATTTGTTCAAATTTTTTCTGTTTGCAGGGGCGGATTTAAGGTTGGCGGGGAGGCGGCTGCCCCCCATTGGCCAAAAATATTAGGCGAGATAAAGAATTTTATGCAATTTGCAATGATTTTTATCCGTCAGTGACCATAATTTCTCAAAATTTTCCGGCGCAGCGCCGGATGACATTTATTTACTTTCTTGGCGACCTGGAGCACGGTTTTTTTATTCGGCAAAGATTTTTACCGATGTACAAAGACTTTTCGGAACCGTCTTTGTACATGTACAAAGATTTTTGGAATACTAAAAACTGCAAAAAAGGTCTAAAATTCGCAAACATTTTCGGCGCTTCACGCCAAAATGAGTAATTGTGTATAATTGTGTATCCTATATATCTTTATAATAGCAGAAATCGCATTTCGAAAGGAAAAATGTCAAATTTTTCGGTGCTTCGCGCCGTTTTAAGACGATCTTAATGATTTTTGCCCTCATAAAACCAGGAATTACATAGCTAAAATACTCTACCAAAGGTCAACAACTCTGTTTTTATCACATTAAAGTCGCTACCATACTATATCATAGTACTCAAAAATTTGTGTGCACAAAATGTACAAAGACTTTTAGAGACCATCTTTGTATACACATGTACAAAAGGACCTTGTACAAAAAACACTGCCTGGAAGCCATTTCCTGTTCATGTAGGTTTCAAAACAATTTTAACAGCAGAAACAGCAATTTTTTTGCACAGTTTTCTTCTATTTTCAATTAAAAATTTCGATGTTTCGCATCAAATGCTATAAATATAGGAAATCAAGCAGTAAATCATGCTTCTAGACGTCTATCCGCAATAATTCGAGCAATTTTTTATCAATACGTCTCAAATCTGGATCGTTTCTGCCCCACTTTTTTTGCTAAAAAAATTATAGACATATATCACCTTTAGTTGTATAAATAATTATTCAAATCACTTATTCAGGAACTTTAACTTCTTGTTGACTGACATTCTGAAAATAAGAAGGAATCACGCAATCTGAGTGCATTAAAAAATTAGCTGTATATGAATAAGAGGACCATTTTGTTCATATAAGACATAATTCACAAATTCTCGTGGACCCGGACCCGGACCCGAACCCGTTATTTTTTTCAGACCCGGACCCGGACCCGTACCCGTTATTATTCCAAAAAAATCTGGACCCGTTGCATCCCTAAATATATATATATATATATATATATATATATATATATATATATATATATATATATATATATATATATATATATATATATATATATATATATATATATATTAGAGCTGTGCCGGGGCCGCCTTTTTCGCCGGGGCCGGGCCGGGCCGGGGCCCTAGCCCCGGCCGGGGCCGGGGCCTAGGCCCCAGTGCGGGGCCGGGCCGGGCCAGCCGGGGCCAATAATAGCGTGCTTAACCATGCTTATAGTACGACCCTGCCCTACCCCTTATATGTACCTATGCATATATTCTTGCTTGTAGATATGCACGTCAAGCGTTAATATTTGTTGGGATTACAAGATATAACAGAACATGGGCATCGGGGGATCTAGACCCCCAGAATTCTTAGTCTCCCCCCCCCAAAAAATCCGCTAGACCCCCCAGAATTTAATTTTCAGAATTTTTTCTGTTTTTCTGCGGTTTTTTGATGCTAATGGATAGCTCTCATTGAGAAACGCGAGAAAACTGTGTTTTTCTCGCTCTACCATATATTATCAGGCACTTTTTGACTTTGAAAAATTTTGGACCCCCTAGAATTTTTGAGCTGCCCGTGTATGGATTTAACTCCTCTGACTTGGATGCGTTGCTCAATGTGCTTTACTTTGAACTTTTTTTAGGCTTATTATTCTATTTGTTCTGATAGACGTAGCTGTCTGCTACCAAGCAAGCTGGAAATGCTCGTCTATATGAATTGCAATTTAAAATATGTCAATTTTGATTATTAACTAGAAGTTTGCACCAATCTGACATAGTTAAATAAAGATTTGAATTAGCAAGATCTGTGGTTTGCTTGAAATTGAGTTTGAAGGTAAATCTGCCCAAAACATTATCAAGTTTCTACATTATAATCGACTCTAACATTGGCCCTGGCCCCGGTGCCGGGGCCAGCCTGGCCCCGCCCAAGGCCGGGCCTGAGGCCCCGGCGCCAGGGCCGGGGCCGGGGCCTGGCCCCGGCACAGCTCTAATATATATATATATATATATATATATATATATATATATATATATATATATATATATATATATATATATATATATATATATATATATATATATATATATATATATATATATATATATATATATATATATATATATATATATATATATATATATATATATATATATATATACTAGCAAAGAAAAATGCTCCAATGGAACAAAAAAGATGAATATACTTGGAATTGTGGATTATTATGGATGTAAAAGGAGGGGACTAGGAAAAATCTACCTAAAGTCGGAAAATCTGCTAAAAATCACACTTTCTCTAAGCAACGCAAAAAATCGATGTATATTCTGCGGTCAACAGATTAAAATAAATATTCAACCATAACAATGATTGAAACAGCAGCACGTTAGCTATGCAGTAGCTATGGGAAATGATATTAAGTAAACTAACAGTCTTCCAAGCCAATTGAATGAAATAGCAAACATCGAAGACAATTGAAGACATGGTTGGTTAAAAACAGTAGGAAACACGTAAGTTGACTTGAAACAGACTTAATGTAGATACACTAGCATGCCCGAAACGATTGTGTGCACTAATCAATCGGCTCCTGCTTTGCTTGCTATAATGCTCATAACAAAACAAAACAACTTTTAATACAATACCTCTTAGTTTTCTATCAATCAGGTGCCAGCAATTTAAAAAAAGTAACCTTGATAGATTTCGTTTATACACTCTTATCTGAAACTTCGAACATTATTTGAAAAAGACACTTTTTTAGAGGCCGCAGAATATACATCGATTTTTTGCGTTGCTTAGAGAAAGTGTGATTTTTAGCAGATTTTCCGACTTTAGGTAGATTTTTCCTAGTCCCCTCCTTTTACATCCATAATAATCCACAATTCCAAGTATATTCATCTTTTTTGTTCCATCGGAGCATTTTTCTTTGCTAGTACACTACTTTTAATTAGCGTGATTTCAGTACATCAGTCAGTAAACACAATCAGTAACATGCCACAATAATGACAACAGTCCAAGAACGCGGAAAACAATATTGTTCTTAACATCAGCATTATCCTTTTTAAACAAGACAACCTTATTGACACCATCCATTTTCAAATTAAAACTGCATTAAGTTATTTCTTCTTAATGTGCAGTTCACTTATAATCAAGCACAAAAATTTAACCAACGAATTCACATTGCAAATCCTCACTCAATCAATACACAAGCACAATGTGTTGTGACTTTTGAAATTGAAAACACCCAATTTTCAATTTTCAAATTGAAAATTGGATCAATTTTCAAATTGAAAGTTGGGTCAATTTTCAAATTGAAAATTGGGTGTTTGAATTTGCGATGAAGAAAATAATCAAAAGATAGTCACTTGGTTTATTTAAGCCGAGTAATAAAATAACGACCGTCCACCAATTCCAAAACTAAACGCAACTAATCTGATCACTATGAAAAAGTTTTGAAAAATGAGCTTGCTAAGCGAGAGTTGTAAACCAAGAGAAACTTAAAGTTAAAACCTACCATTAAATTATGAGAGAATTATAAAAGATTTTAAACTTCAAGAAAATGGAAAAGGCGGGATGTTGGTAAATTAGAAGGCAAAGATTTTCGGCAAAAATTCAAAACTTCACGCAAATATCAAATGTAAGGAACACTAACGCTTTGATTTGGTAGTAAAATAAATTTGTAGTATAGACTACATATTAACAACAAATGAATAGTGCAAACTTTACACAACTACTAGGTGTAGAGAATACTAACAGTTTACGGCTTATTAATGTACATGATTACAATAAAGCTGTATATCTTTGTCGACTTCTGTGCACAGTAGTGTGATTGCTGGTTCATTTTAAACCACTTTTGCAGGCAATTTACATCAATTAAACGATAGCTCTCCATGTGCAAGATTTTGTGAAACATATTATAAACACGGCTAAGAAAGATTTAACTTTAATGCAACCCATTTAAGACAAAATTACATCTCTTCAATGATCTAAGGACACTTGAACATAATTTTTAAATCACTTTAGATTACTTTTGAGGGTAAACAAACTCACTTAATTGATGTCTCACATATGAATCCTTGAAAATTTCTTGACTTCAGTTACAAAGTCTCTGCAAGTCTATCGAATTAGGGTTAACACGTAACGTAAACTTTACACAAACACATAGCGTAAAGAATATTTTAGTCGGATTCGTAATTTTGATATTGCTCCGATATTTCTTTCAACATTTATGGAAAAATGAGTCTCCATAATGTTTTTAAGACAATAAACATTAGGTTTAAACCACTTTGCAATACTGCTGAGTGTAAGCAAGCGCGCCCAATTGACGTATATATTTCATTCCCTGTAAATTTTTATATCTCAGGAAAAAAATTTCGATTTTTGCAATGCTCTAGAACAAAGGCTAACATGCAGTGTAAAAAATTACTCGGATATTATGATCAACATTCATGAAAAAATTATGTCTCTACAATGGTCTGAGGACATATAAACAATGAATGTAAACTACTTTACATCACTGTTGGATGTAAACAAACGCGCCTACGTGACGTCTCACATTTGATCCTTTGAAAACTTCTAGGCTCCAAGAAAAATTAGGTTTCAGGAATGCTCAAAAACGAAGATAAATATATATGTAGTGTAAACTTCATGTAAACACCTAGTGTAAAGAAGATTTTAGTCAGATTCGTAATTTTGATATTGTTCCGATATTACGATTAATATTTATGAAAAAATTAAGTCTACATAATGTTCTATGGGCAAACTAACAATTGGTGTAAACTACTTTACAACACCGTAGAGTGTAAACATATGCGCCAGACTGGCATATCAAATTTGATTCCTGGTCCATTTCTAGACTTGATAAACGTGTCCCTGACTCGTAACCGGAGAAGCAGGCAGAAAAAACAAGACAGAAACGCATTTAAAACTCCAAATTTTTGACTTTACACTCGCTAAATATTAATGTATAGACAATTTGCTTTGACATGCACCCGATATAAAGCACTTTATTTTTATTCTATTAGACTTATCCCGACTTCTGGACGGAGAAAGTGGCGAACAAAAAACGCAACAAAAACGTATTTTCCATCATTTAGAACACTGTAAACTTTAAAATTCCGTACCGAACTCCCCATTGAGTTTAAAGAAATTCGGTTTGGTACAATTTGTAGCTTTTAAATCGTAGTACATTCCTGTGTGCCAAAAATTCTGTTGCAAAAATTATTTGGCATGATTTATCAATCAAACTTCGGAAAAAACGTGTTTTTTAGCCCATTTTTTACCTCTGATTTCGAACTTTACACCCCCATAAATAACTCAATATTGCGTTTTTTTAAATGCGGTTTGCTGCGATGTTTAGCCCCTGTGAGGCACTTTATTAATGCTGTCTTCGATTTGCACTGACTCATAAGCGGGAAAATTTGGCAGAGAAATCTTAGTTAAAATCCGTTTTTTTACACCATCCACTAGAGTGTAAACTTTAAACCCCAGGATCTAACTCACCATAGAGCATACAAGACTTTGCTTATATGCAGAATGTAGCCCTTGATCCGCTCTACATTTCTGTCAGAAAACATTTTAAAAACCTCATAACCGGAGTTAGTATCGGACATAGGAAGGTTGAAAACTCGACCAAAAAGTGCTTTTTCACTCCCAGATTTTCGCACTCTTTACACTGCCGTTCGATAAATAATGCGAATTTCAAAAAACAAAAAAAGTGTCATCTGTAGAATTCATCCCTCTATTATCCTATTCTGTTCAATCCTTCGAGTCATCAATACTCAGTTGTCCACATGCCGCAGTAAAAAGGTCCCAAAATTTGTCCTATGTTATAACGTTACACAAAAACTTTACACCTTCTTTACACAGTCAATTTTGAGTTTCAAGAAAAACAAAAAAACACGGGCAGCGAATTTTTTTATTATCTTTCTTTTTAAAAAAACCGCACCTTCCAGAAGTGTCCCGTTATAGCTGTAGGGGGTGCCCAGGTGTTGGGGGTACCCAAGTATATTATAGGTACGCGCTAACGCGCTACCTATGATATATATATATATATATATATATATATATATATATATATATATATATATATATATATATATATATATATATATATATATATATATATTGTTTCGTAATTCATAATTTTATATATATATATATATATGTTTCGTAATTCACAATTTTGAGGAATTTCTTGAAAATCAAACTTGTGCTGTCGGGAATATTTATCGCATCAGCCACAATCTTGGCAAGAAAAAGATGTTTAAAATTTGTACATCCATGATTTTTATAGCTGGAAGACACGACAAAGTCGGAATAGAAAATGTAGAATCGGGTGTCTTAAATCCAAGAAATCAAGAAATGCAATGTTTATAATCAAATAAACCAGCAGTTTTTTTACGGAAAATTAATAAACTTTTAGAGT
Organism: Mermis nigrescens; assembly: GCA_036768485.1. Lineage (NCBI taxonomy): Eukaryota > Metazoa > Nematoda > Enoplea > Mermithida > Mermithidae > Mermis > Mermis nigrescens. The sequence goes on along the minus strand of JAVLUZ010000157.1, from coordinate 10,749,814 downwards.
GAAAATTAGAACAAAAATGAAACTAGCAGTTTTTTACGGAAAATTAATGAACTTTTAGAGTGAAAATTAGAACAAGAATGATAATGTTGAAGATAAAAATACATGCTTTGAACTGAAAGGCTTGTACTTTGTTTGGCTTTTCAACGGAAAAATTAATCTTTACTATAAATTAAATGACCAGCACGTAGCATCACAAAAAATTTCTATTTTTCTTTAAAACTGACATCGTTTATTAATTGAGAGCTTAGATCCTGAGAGATATGGGTATTCCATTTCAAACTTTAAAATTACCTCGCAAACTCCCCGGAAATCAGTCATGAAGTTTTGAAAATCTGAAAACAGTTGCACATTTAAGATTCATCGCTAATAATTATCATTTATGTGGATCGATTCAGTATCACGTGCATCAATAATAAATTGTTTTCTTACTTCCTAAGCTTCTAATTTAAAGCAATTATACGGTGATAAACCCAAAAATAATCCCCTGTTCTCAGTCATATGATTAAGTACTAGTATTACTGTAAAAACGTACCGTAAACAATTTTAAGTGTACACTTATAGGGTCACCATACTTTAGTAAGCATAACATCTTGCATAATTTATTTAGCCTGCGCGCCTACCTTCGTCTTTTGCACTAATCTCGTATAAATGTACTTTAATTAATAATTTCTTCCTTTTAGAATATGTGATTTTGTATGATGATTCATGTCGAATGTTTATTTATAATTGTATTTCATTGTATATTAATGTCTCTTTTCTTATTGTGTTCTTTTTTTGTGCGACGAAAATAAAATATTTGTATATTTGTATCCCTAGTAGGTATTTACAAGATTAACGGAAAAGTTTGAAATTTCACCTTTCTTGAACGCCGTTTTGCATTACTAAAATTTTCCACAAGGTGAATTAGAGCCCAAATTTTTTTCCATATCGCGAAATTTTGGTTCACAAAACCCCTAAATGTGGAAAAAATGGTGCCTATCCCCAAAACAAAATCCTGGATTCGGGCCTGAATGCGAGTCTTGCCAGAAATTTTTTCTCCGTGTAGGACTTTGGTTTATGGTTCTCGGGGTCTAAAAAGTGTAAAAAATGTAACATTTCTCACGGGTCGGATGCGATGTGGTTCAAAAATGCCAACCCGATTTTCGTCTCTAATGCCGTTTTTACTGAAAATGAAAAACAGTCAGTCGATCAGATACAGTAAATGCTGATTCATTAACGCTATTAGGCCAAACATATAAACCTTAGGACTAAATTTGTATTCAGAACAATTTATTTATTTTACAAGATACTTTACACATGCATGATGTTACTGTTTAATTCACTCTTCTATTGTCTGTTTCACATAAATCTGGGCATTAATTTTAAGGATTTATTCTAAGTAAGCCGATGGATTACGATAATTATACATCAATTCAGTGCTATAATCGCAATCTTTCTACTTATTGTCGGGCATAGTTTTTAAAATTTATACTCAGACTTGTGTGGAACAGACTATAAATGAGCGACTGCAAGGATCGCTTAGATCGGCTCGGTTGATAGTCACCGATTTTGCTTAAATTTCAAATGAAGTTAATTGTAGAGGGATTTTTCGTAATATCGCACGCTTTGACAATTATTCTGCTGTTGATACCTCAAAATCTATAGTCTATTCCAAGAAACCTTTGCATGGAAATCAATTTTCAGAATTCAAACGAGTTGCTACAGAAGTGTCTTGTAGGCAGCCTACATACATACTATAATGCAATTTTACATAGCAAAACTTCATATGCTTACCAGTTGCTATGCAGGGCGTCGTAACTTTTGCATCTCTTTAAACTGCTTTTGTAATCGATTTGCATTTATCCAGAAATTGTAATCTATGCAAAATGTTTCGTGAAATAGACTATAGAAATTTCCCACCCTAAAATTTTTCTTCATTACTCCTTTTAATACTAAATATTATGTCTTCATCTTTCTTTGATCAGCGCAAAGATAAATAGAGTCTACATAAGAATGCAAAAATATATAATTATGTAAGTGAGGCAGCACTTACACGCTCATCTTGCACCGAGCTATTTTTAGATATTCTTTTTGCGCGCAAACCCGGGTTTGATGCTTCATCTCTAGACGAAGTGGCGCAATTTCTTTTTTGGACGAGCACTGGTTCAGGCTTACGAACGCAACCGAACACTGGCCAGTGGCGGGTTTTCGGACCTGCCTACTTTTTTACTTTTTTGAAAAAAATCTTTTCCGACACTAAAGTAATTCTATCTTCCCTATTAACTGTAGGTCATTTAGAGATCATAGTAGCTACATAGGAAGGAAAGGTTTTTTCAATAAAATTTCTTACGGCTTAATTTTTCTCGTCTTCAGCAGATCATGCAACATGCGGATGGAATTCGCACTTTCGACTTGTCTTAAATCGACCATTAAACACAGTAGACTATAGTCTGTTTCACACAACTTCGGTCATAAATTTTAAAACTATCTACGGCAATAAGCTGATAGATTGCGATTATAGCATTGATCTAATAAATAAATATCGTAACCCTCGACCTACTGTTTTAGAATTTATGCACGAAGTTATGTGAAACAGACTATAGCTTTTTAAAACATCACCGAAAATTTCAGCTTAGCGCAGTGGTAGAATGTGTAACTGCGAGAGTTACACGGTAGGCGAACCTGCCTTAGCAGTTCGCGATAGCCATAACATAGCCAATACTAGTAGCTATCTATGATAGTGCACTGTGGGCTATGCCTTCGGTCTTCCCATTATTTCCCCAAATTTTCAATGATAAAAAACATCTAGATACTTGTCCGGTAGCATAGAGTTAAGTGTATGATAATAGTAATTATTTCATGCATACCGCTTGTGTAATCGATAACATTCGATCTGAGATAAAAGCTTATCAGTATTACGTTAAATTGATCTTTGTTTAATTTACTGTAATGGTCCTTGAGGCCAGTGTACTTAACGTTGTAGTGTAGTCTGGCGTTTTGCTTTTTCGTTTGCCAGTCGTACGTTGATATAGTCCGTACGTTTTCGTTTTCTTTTTGCTTGTTGTCCGGCTATAGGCCGTGAATTCTTCGCTGAATTAAAATAGAGAAAACCTACCCAGTGGTTTCTGGTTATACCGAGGGTTAGGTCGGGCATCTACACGTCGAGGACTTCCACCCATCTTAGTGGACTGATAGGTAAATTTCGTATGATCGTTTATTTTATTTGGAAATCATAATTTATTTCTCAAGCCAAAAATTGATCAAAAATATTATTTAATCTTTAAGGATGATTGATCAGCATAGAGCTCGTTGTTGTTGTTTTCATAGTTCAGCGTGCTACACATATTAGGAACCAAAAACATTTCGAACCAGGCACTGATTGAAAATAAGTTAAATAAACAACTTGAGCTTGAGATAGGTCAACTGACCTCCGCGGCAATTACCGAGACTAGGTAGGTAGCCTTAGGTCTTAGGGCGTAGCTGCTGAGATCACCCGACAAGAAGCAGCCAGCAATATTAGGGCTGAGGGGATCGAAGCCGTAAGGTCTATAAGGGTCCAAAGATCGAAAGCCATCCAGAGCCGCGCGATTGGGGCCAGCACTAAGCGCAGACTTAAGTACCTACGTACCTAGGTAAATCTCGAAGGCAAATGTATGTGTCCTATGTCGTCCTTGTTCACATAGGGCACCTCTACATTTACACTGGATGTTCCCTCTTTTAGGCTGCTAGCTACAGCCGAGCTGATCAATCATCGTAAAATTATTTTTCGATCCAAAAATTATCATTTTGGCCGTCTAAAAATGTGTAACATTTCGTCCACCTTTGTTGTTGTATCGACCGTGATCGTGGCAGTGCGCAAATTAAGTAAGCGTCCGTGGTAAAGATTTTGTGTATCGTGGTAAAGCCAGCGTTATTTTTCCATTTCCGTCGGATCTCTATCGACAAAGGCAGCTCTCACGCTTGCATTTTTCTATAAACGTCGACCCTCAGGCGACGATTTATCATCTTTTTCTTCTGACGACGAAGTTCCGTCATTTAGGTTCTTACCTACCTGTTTTTCCAACCACGTACACAATCTTGCGCTTTAGGCTTAGTCCTATCTGCTTTCGATCATTTCACGTCAGGTATATCTTACTTCACATAAGGAAGTACTATTTACGTGGAAAAACCTGTTTTTCGGATCGACAAAGGCCAAATTCGAAACATTTATTTTGGGAAAATTTTCGACGTACTGAAATTTACTTTACCCAAAGTCACATTTTTCGACATTATTGACACATAAAAATGGCAGGAAAAAAGGTTTTGCGGACACCGCCCGCTAAATTGAAAAAACCTTCTACGCCACCTACTTCAGCTCGCCAATTCCCTACCGCGCCTGTTGACTCTAATAGCGCGAGTAATTCTGCGAGTAATGACACAATTACGAGAGACATAACTACTAAGGCGAATAATGATAAATTACCCGCGTCACTAAATGCCGCGAGCAATACACAGTCCGAAGATGAACTGTTATTGAGTACCGTGCAAGCGCGCATTAATCAAACTTCGATAACTAGATCGGACTCTAATATTGACAATTCATCTAATCATACAATGATTGATAATACGACTACTCTTAACACGGCAAATAATCCTGAAACCAGTTCGGAGCGCGAAAATCCCGACTCTGACGTAGAAAGTAATCATAGTCATTGCATAAATGCCGACAAAGAGCGTGCTAATGCTAATGTGACTAATGATCTTATTTTAAAAGCATTACAAGCTATTCATTTGCAATTTTCGGACCTTTCTACGCGCGTTGATCAAGATAAAAAGGAAAATGTGGATGAAATGCGTAAACTGCGTCTGGAGCTAAGCACTATGCTTAAACCCCAACCAGTTTTGAATCGCATAGAGAATAATTCATCTGAGCGCGTTAACCACTCAATCGATAGCGCAAATTTTTCTGAATTTAATGCGCAAAGTGCGAATCGTGCGCAAAGTACGCACCGTGCATCTTCACTGTTGTCTACTAGCAACAGAGCGTCAAATTCACGCTCACCTTCGGAAACTGTTCCCGAAAATATCACTCAAAGTTGTACGAATCGCGCGCCTGAGATATCTAATTTGTCACAGAATCCTGTAAACACGGGTTTGCAATCAGTGCAAAACTCGGGTTTTTCGGAAAATATACCTACGATTTCGCAGCCGTCGGTACCGATTTCGCAAACGTCGCGATCTCGGCCTTCGCTGCCCTTAAATCGTAATGCGCCTTCTTTCGTACCTAATCCTTCTACTACAAATTCGCAGCAGCAATTGAATCCAGCACCGCTGCAGTATTTTCCACCTCAAGGCGAAATCTTACCAAATAATTATGTACCTAATCCCATAAATGTGGAAATACCACCTAATAATCCTATTTTGCATTCTTCTAATATCGAAATGCAACCAGTTGACATAAACTTATCTGGCATTAACAACGAATCTGCACATTTGCAAAACGAATCTGCACCTCTATCTGAATCATCTAGCAGGAGGAGACATGTCAAATTCTCTGACGAAAGCTCATCTAATAGTTATGATCGCCCGCGCAGTCGTCGCTCGCGTCGCAAAAGTCGATCGCGCAGACGACGTCATCAGGCATAGTTCAGGTTCTTCATCTGAAAGCTCGCGTGGTGACTCGCGTCTCGCTGATTCCTTGAATCGCGGACCATTTTTGCAGCAAATGCAATTTGCAATTGCTAATAAAAAATTTTTTGATGGCGATAAATCGGATATAAAAGCATATTTCGCAGAATTTGAATCGCTTGCCAATACCTATGATATTGACAAAGCTGATCGTTTAAAATTCGCTACTGGATTTCTTGACCCTTATGTTTTGCGTCTATACCGTTCGTTACCTGCTGATATACAACAATCGTATTCGAAAACGAAACAAGCGCTAATAACCGAATTTTGTCCTATGGACACCGGTGCGCTCTTTAATCGTTTTTTGTCACACAAACAGCAGCCTAATGAATCGGTTAAAGCTTATTATCTCTCGCTTCGCGAAGAGTTAATTAAATCTGATCCTTATCTTGAAGTTGACTCGCCACATTTCAATAATTTAATGCGACATCAACTAAAACAAGGTTTATTACCACACATTTCGAAAGAGGCATATCACAAAAAACCTAGAGCATCATTAGCTGAATTTTTGGACAATGCGCTAAGCGCTGAATTTGCTAACAAAGAATTTGAGGATAAAAAGGCAGTAACGCCTTACGTATCGGTAACAGCTGCTCCCGTAGGCAGTGTAGTACCTAAAGATACTCCTCGCGCATCTAACCAAAATGATTCAAATCGTTCACGTCATAGAACGTTTCATCGCTCATCGCGTGCTGAGAAACCAGAAAATTCTTCTCGCAAATATTGTACCTTTTGCAAGCGCATAGGTCACATTTATGAGGAATGTTTCACGCGTCAGAGGCAAGAAACGTCTAATAATAGCTAATCATAATACCCAAGCTGATCGAAATACTAATTCTATGGTTCGCAATCGCAGCCAATCGCGTTCTTTTTCGCGTCAAAATCGTTCGCCATCGCGTTCGAATTCGCAAAATAGACATCGATCTCAATCACGATATCGTAACTCTAGTCAACATCGCTCATCTAACTATGCGAATAATGATAATCGCTTTGAATCAAAGCAATCACGATCGAATTTTAGGCAAAATCGTAATGATTATTACCAAAATTCGCGTGCTAATTATCAAAATTCGCGTTACGATAATCGTTATAATAATCAACCGCGCCAAAATACACCTTTTGTGCAATTCCCAAATGAACAGCGTGGGACATACTATAATTCTAATTACCGCAGCGATAACAATTTTAATCGCCCGTATGTCACATATACTGCTGATAACCAACCCACCATGAATGTGCCCCCACCGCAGCCAACCCTTACATCTCCTCATGATGTAAACACGGTTACTGCGAAAGGGCCAGAATCTAGCGCGCGTCCTAATCTATTCGCGTCGCAAGAATTTCTCGAAGAGTACGAACGTTTACAACGTCGTCTCGCAACTTACGAGAAAATTAATCTACCTCCATCTAAGACGTTAGATCCTAATATTCCTATTGTAAGCCATGCTGGGACAAATTTACCCACCATCCTAGTTAAGGTTCATGGCGTTGACGTACCTGCTCTCATAGATACAGGTTCACAGGTCACCATGATGACCACGTCTGCATTCTTACGTCTTGGTTTTAATTTACCACCTAAACAAGTTTCACAAGTCGTACATGGTGTAGGCGAAATCACTGCAGTAGTTCGTTATCGAGTAAATATGACTTTAACCATCGCGGAACAATCTATTTCTACCTCAGTATCTATAATTGATCACTTGCCGGAAGACATGCTCTTAGGATATGATTTTTGCGAATCCGCACTCATGTGGGTTAATCCTATTGAGCGCTGTGCTTTTATAAACGGCATAAAGATTAATTTACTCTCATCTCATGAAAAATTGCAATTTCGCGCGAAACCCAACGCAACTACCTCTGGTGTTGTGTGTGTGCATGTTTCGTTACCTGAGCCTGTTATTATACAACCTAGGCATGAATTAATTACACCTGGCTATATAAGTCACGGTTCTTGCAATTTTGATTTCGCATTATTCGAACCAAATCCCGATTTTATGGAAAAAACTTCACTTTTTGTTGCTCCATCTATAGTCGATGCTTCACAACCTCTAATACCTGTTCGCGTTTGTAATATCTCCAAAGCGCCAATTCGCATTGACTCTGGTGAAATAATAGGTTCTTTAACCTCTGATGCCGAAGTCGTGTCACATGTTTCATCTTTTGATGATAGGACACCAGAACTTTTTGCATCAATAAATAAAGCTTTAAACGGCTCCGCCGTTGATTCTAGACAACAGCAACAAATTCGTGAATTATGCTTAAAATACGACTCAATTTTTGCATTAAAAAACGAACCTCTCGGACGTACCCCCTTGATGAAACATCATATTGACACAGGGGATAATCCACCCGTTGTTGGAAAAACTTATCGTGTTGAACATTCTAGAAGAGAATCTATGCAGAAAATTATAAATGAAATGCTTGCGGATAAAATTATTCGGCCTACAACTAGCCCATGGGCAAGTCCATTATTTCTCATCGGAAAAAAGGACGGTTCCCTTAGGCCAGTTGTCGATTATCGACGGTTAAATGACGTTACTAAAACGCAAGTTTATCCTCTTCCACAATTAGACGATTATTTTGATACCTTAGGCAGTGCTGCATATTTTAGCACACTAGATTTGAAATCTGGATACTGGCAAATTCCACTCGATAATAAATCTCGCGAAAAAACCGCATTTATATGTCCTGTTGGTCATTACGAATTTGAAGTTTTACCTTTTGGTTTAAAGAATGCGCCCGCAGATTTCCAAAGACTAATGGAGCTTGTGCTCGCAGGTCTAAATTGGAAATCTTGTCTCGTTTACATCGATGACATAATTATTTTTTCACGTACTTTCAAAGAACATTTAAAAGATCTTGAAAATGTTTTTATTGCTCTTAAAAAGGCAAACTTACGCGTAAAGCCTGATAAATGCCATCTTGCGCATGCAGAGGTAAAATTTCTTGGCCACAGTATAAGTGCAATGGGCATCGCTCCTGACATGTCCAAAGTAGCAGATTTAATCTCGTTTCCCGTGCCAAAAACCGTTAAATCCTTGCAAAAATTCCTTGGTTTAGTCCAATGGTTTAAGAAATTCGTTAAAGATCTTGCTAAAATCGCTAAACCGTTATTCCATCTTCTTCGTAAAGATGTCGAATTTTGCTGGAAGGCTGAACACCAAACCGCTTTTGAGCTTCTGAAGAAAGCATTTACATCTCCACCTATTTTACAACTACCAAAATTCGATGATGAGCACCAATTTATTTTAACAACTGACGCAAGTAATTATGCGTTAGGTGCTATTTTGACGCAAAAACATTTACCATCCAAAAATCGTTTTATTCTTAGCTACGCTAGTCGCGTGCTAAATTCTGCCAAATGTAACTATGCTACTTCGGAAAAAGAAGCGTTAGCGGTAGTGTGGGCCATCAAGCATTATCGACATTATCTTTACGGTAAAAAATTTATTGTCGAAACTGATCATCAAGCGTTAACCTGGCTAGTAAATGTTAAAGACCCATCGAGTCGATTACGCCGTTGGGGTCTCAAATTACAGGAATACGAATATGATATCGTTTACGTTCCTGGTGCATATAACTGCGCAGCTGATCTTCTTTCACGACATCCTAAATATGATCATGCAGAACGAAAATATAAAATCGAGCGCAAAAACGTCGTTAACATCGCGAATTTAGAATCTGAAGATTCTGAGTCAGATGATGAATCGGTTCCACCTGACCGATCGCGCGATAACGCGCCTACTGCACCAATTAATCATCCAAATGCGCAAAATAACAATCCTACTGCGCAAACCGATCCTACCAATTCTAAACCACCTACATTTCGCGAACGCTTGTTACTTACCGATGCCGAAAAAGCTGAAATGCTGACACCTGCGCGTTTACTCGCTGAGCAACGTGCAGATGACGAATTGCATAAAATTCGCATCGCATTGAATGACTTAACAACGAAAAAATATCGTGACGAATTTTTTCTCGTAAACGATGTACTTTTTTGTCGATTCCAACCTAAGCGTTCACCAACTGTCGTTCATCAAATAGTCATACCCAAATCTTTGCGTCGCTTCATATTAACGGAATTTCATGACTCTATTTTTGGAGCTCATTTTTCATCGCGCAAAATCTTGCCCGCCATACAAATGCGTTATTGGTGGCCGCGCATGGAAAATGATGTGATCGCGTGGTGTAGGAATTGTGATGTGTGCTTACAACGTAAGGTCGCATTAAATTCCACATCCGTTCCGTTGCAACCAATCGAAGTATCCGCGCCCTTTGAACTCATTGCGTGCGATTGTTTGCATATGCCGCGATCTCCCTCCGGAAACGACCAAATTGTAGTTTTTATGGATTATTTTACAAAATACGTGGAAGCTTTTGCTGTTTCTGACATAAAAGCAACAACTATTGCAAATTTATTGCTAAGAGAAATTATACCACGTTATGGAGTTCCCAAGAAATTTTTGACAGATCAGGGGTCAAATTTTACATCTACCCTAATTTCGGAAGTTTGTAAACTATTAAACGTTCAAAAAATATTTACAACCCCATATCACCCCCAGTGTGATGGGTTGGTGGAACGTTATAATCGTACATTGATTGATGGTTTGTCTAAACTGAGTGCGCGATCCCAGTATGATTGGGAACAATTTCTACCTTTCGCATTATTTGCATACCGCGCGACTCCACAATCATCAACTAATATATCTCCTTTCGAAATGCTTTATGGTCGCGAACCAGCATTTCCACTTGGACACTTTACTCATAAATGACTTCGTGATAAATCCGAACTTACCATCTGTTGCGGAAAAATACGTCATTGATTTAAAGCTGACTTTGCAAGATCTGCATGAAATCGCGTCTCAAAACTTAACTCAAGCGCGTAAGCAGCAAAAATCGCAATATGACAAGTCCGTAACGCACACAAATTTTAATCTCTCGGATATAGTCTACCTTAATAATACCTCAGTAATTCAACCAGAAATCGGTAAACTATCACCCAAGCGTGTTGGTCCATACCGAATTATTGACTTACCTACGCCTGAAACTGCGAAAATCGCATATGTCTATAACCCTCTCATCACTCATCTCGTTCACAGGAATAGACTTCTGCCTGAGCCTAAACTTCCTTATTCTGATTTGATTGTGGAAAAACACGCGTACGTCCCTGGCGATTTTGTGTTGGTAAAATTACCACATCGCCCTCTTGCCCCGGCAGTAGTCATAAGTTTTGAGGATTTACCGGGCAGGGAACAAAAAGCTAAGGACTGCGCGCCTATACGTTTATTAAATGGCTCTAAAACAGCACATGCCGTACCATTATCTAATGTTTTTCCTTTTGCAGACCCATGGCTGCACAAGGTACCCCAAGCAAGGAGGCATTGCTGGAGGCAGCTGGTCGCCGATGTAAATTCGAGGGCGTGATCCCGCGTCCCTAGATGAATTTCGTTCGGCTTTGACTAATATGGCTTTAGAGCGGGGCTTGGTTATACCAGACCCGCTGCCGCAAAATGACGATAGTCGCGTTGGCGGTTTAGAGTCACTTACCGCAAAATGGATAAAACATAAAGCAACACATAAAATCGCAAATCATAGAAAGCGTATTAACGACCAACAACTCTGGTGGGAGAACAGACTTGGTAGATTTCCTTTGGTAACCCCTCGTGTACCAAAGAACAGACTTCTACCCACTGTTATAATCTCCAATGACCAGAAGTCGTTTGGCGCCATTTTGGCGTTAATTCAGCCATCGAATATGACAAATGGCACTTTATTCTTAGGTTACGACTCTGAATTTGTTAATGACCGAAAAGGCAGACATTATAAGACCTGGGACTTGCGTTTTCAGCAATTATGTCCCACTTACCAGGACCTCCATGGCCCATTCGTACGCTACGTCCAAGTTGCGAGCGCGAACGGCCATGTGTTCTGTTGGGACCTGGCAAAGTTCCCGCAACCTCCGTTCGGGCTTCACCAGTTGCTCGAAACGCGTTTACCAAATGTACATATGGTTTGCTATGACCCTACGCAAGACCGACTTGCGTATTTCCATGTTTACGGGCCAACTTTTGAGGAAATTTTGGCTATTTCGGATGCAGAAATTCGCAATAAACTGCACTGGAAAGATCCGTTCATTGCAAATTTTATCGATATTCAGCCATTGGCGAGAGAGTTTACTCGTCGTTTACGTATCAAAGCGCAGTCGCACACGTTAAAGCGCTTGGCTGAATTCTTTTTTGACATGTATATTGATCCTAATGCGCCTGATAATTTCGGACAGGCGTGGAGCTTACCGTTAACTCGGGACATGCAGCATTATTTAGCGATGGACGCCCTCATAACTATCGATGTTTTTATATTGATAGAAGGGTGCACGCAAAATAATTGCATTACTGACGATAGAAAGCCTATGTCGGTTTCGTTTGCAGGCGATGAATTGTACATTAAGGCTAGCGGTCCAAAAGCCAGAGTGCGTATACCATTGTCGACTAGTAAGCCACCACAAGGACAGTCGACTAGCACGGCTACTGAAGTTGAAGTCGATTCGAATGGCGAAGAGTTAATCAGAGTTGAGGACTTTTATGGCCCAGCTCCGCAACTGCCAGCAGCTATAGCTGCAGCCACCACCGTTGCCTCAGTAATGGAAGCGTTGGCTCACACTAATGTTTTCGACAATCCTGACCTACAAGTTCAGGGTTCGCAGACCGTTGCCGACTCAGTTTTGGGTCCGGTCCATGCACCTGATACCAAACCAAAATCCTAAACCAACCAGTTCGAGTACACCAGCCTCCGTATTTTTCTTCGCAAACCGATATTCCCTATGATTCGCCTATGGTTGATGTAGAACCATCAATCTCCACTGAGGATGACGATTTATCTCCCAAACGCTTACTGATGGCGTTATCTGACGCCGAGGCGGAAAGACAAGCTAACTTGTTGCCACCACATACAACACGCGTGGCATTGGCCAGAAAAGGGGCTGTTACCGTTTCGCAACCGATTGCCTCGCAATCGCTTGCGGCGGATCAACAAGCACCCTTGGGTATCAGTTCGCTCGGACCTTTACCGACTTCTCAGCCGGATGGGGCAGAGCGTCAATCTGACCCTGATGTCGTCATGACAGAGATTATAGGTTTTCCGCCATTACCGCAACGCACACTAGCCGCACATGAAATACCGCACGTAGTGTTGTACACGCAAGTCGCGTCTCAGTCCGCGCCACAAGGCGTGTCGGCACCTGATACTCGTTTTATGGCTCCTATGACCATGACGGGTGTGTCGAGCACTGTGGTGACTATTCAACCACAGGTTACTCAAAGTCAATCATCAAATATGGAAGTCGCAATACCTGTGCACATTCAAGCTATTCGCAAACATATGTCCGCGAACGAAAGCGCTAGAGTGCAAAATCGCTCGCGCTTACGTACAGCACTTTTTCACCATGATGGAAAATATGACGCGTGAACCACCGTGCATTATCGCGCCAGTCGTTTTGCATGAGTTACGTTCCTATCTGGGTGAGGTCAAAGGAACGCGTCTGTATGATCAGCTGGTTGAAGCTGCCCAAGTGTACTTCGACCGAGTGTACGCAATACATCTGCAGCACGCCGCTACGACTGACTCATCCTCGCGTCCGTTAGTGTGGTCTACAATTGCACAGCCTTTGGCTGATGCCGATTGTGAGCCCGCACCTCAATTTATTAGCAAATTGAGCGTGTTTAACCGATTATTTTACCCAGATCAATATTTTGTGCGCATACGGTTCTTTATTACAACAGGAATGATGTTGTACGAGGTTCCGCTACAGTATTTGGTGGTGCATCCGCACCTTGACACACCGAAAGTGAGGTGATTGATGGCGTTACACATCAGGTTCGTCCGGAATTCTATCCGCACAGAATGTCTCCAGCGCCGGATCATCTCGCACCGATCTTAATATCGACATGTCAGATGGTCGATATTTTCGATACTTTCCGAGAATTTCAATCATTATATGATTCGGAGTATCGACACATGACGATCTTCTCTTCAATAGACATCATGCGCGCTACAGCGCTTTTGGAATTTTTGGATAGGAAGTTCCACTTCTTTGCGTACGCCTACGGCAATGCCGGAATAGGCTGGCGTATGGTGGAGCAGCTGCGTCGCATGTTGCGCGTAGCGTTCCTTGGTGAATCTTATACACCTTCGTTAAGTGAAGCTTTTCCGGAATTCCCGGATTTAACGGCACAAATCAAAAGTCCACATGTTTTGCATAACATGATTCGGCAAATTCGGTTAGCAACTGACCTGCCACTTGAAGTTCCAGTTCAGTTCGATCGTTTCCGAGGTCAACGAAAATCTGTATTTTTCCTCAAACATCACATTCAAGGCAAATTAGAGAAAATTTGAAGAGAAAGGCGGCAGGCAAGCTCCCGCAGGACCCGAGCGGATCCACAGCGAGCCTTGATATGCCAGAAGTCGATCTTTCTTTGGAGGCACAAATTGAAATGCGTAGAACAATCATGACGATCGAGCAACGCGATCGTGAGAATTTGGCGATGGAAATGCCAAGGCGTGCGACGAGATTACGCGCCGCCGGTTCTCTTGCTGAATCTTCAGAAGTTCGTCATATGTCAGAAGACAAACATAAAGCCAAATTGAATCGATTTTATGATACTAAATCCGAGCACACTTTGCGTCGGTTGAAAAATTTGGAAAAGCAACAAGTCAGAAGACTTGTTCAAGCTGAAGTTGCAGCTAAATTGAAAGCGCGTTTAGGCCAAAAGGGATCAAGGCGGCAAGAACCGCAGTCATCCCGGCAACGCTATGCTCAAACGCATCATCGTTCACAATCACAAGTACAACAGCAAACACATGTAAAACCACATATACAGCAATACACACGACCGCAGACCCAACCGCGGCAACAGCAGCAATTCACGGAATCGCGTGAGCATTCCGAGGCGTATTCTACAGGCCGATGCTGGTCATCTGTCGCGCCGCGACAGCAGCAGCCTTATGAATATTGCCGTCCGCCACAGTCAAACCACGGAAGTCATCGGGGCCGGTCACAATCCCGTCAACGTCAGCAATGGGATCAGTTGTATCGCTCACCGTTGGAACAAAGTCAACCAGCCACCGGGGTCTATCAGCCACAACCTCGACCCGGTCCACTTTTGCCCAAACCGTGGCCTGTTACGCAACAACAACAGCGTCCACGCAAACCTTCACGTGAACGAACTTACGGTTTTACGCCGGAGCAATTATTTACTCGGACGCCACCTATACCGCGTCGTTACGCGGATGATTACAAGGACGACGACGATTTTGAGGACGACAATCGACCAGTCGATCCACATCGACGCTTACGCCAACATCTGTACGGGCGTAGGCAATTGCCATATCAGTATCATGAGCGTTTGAATACACGTCGCGAACCCGAATCGGATCAAGAATATTTTCAACGTCAACGACGTCGCGGAAAATCGTATGGCTTAAAGGCCAATTATCGCGATCGTTATTAATTCACAAGTTCGACGCACAGAACTTTTGGAACTCTGTGACGGCGTCGAATTCGACCAGCAGCTTTTCGTCCATTTTTTCGTTTTTCGTCCTGATGTGGATTCCAGGACTTCGTGTATCGTTTATTTCATGTGTATTTTTTTCTCTTGTCATTTTTCTCTTGCTGTAAATTTTTTTCTTTGACGGTGCTCGTATTTTTTCCCAGTTATCTTGCATAATTTGCCATTTTTTCTCGTTTTTATCATTACCTCTTGTTTTAATTCGTCAGTGACTTTAATTTTGCTCAGCATAATTTTGCCTTATCATTCCGTATCTTAATTTGTCTTTTGCTCAATTAGCGGTGTTACTATTATGGTACCTTAACTCTTTAACGGACAAGGGGTTAATTTATACCCAATCTACAAATTTTTCAATTCAAAATTTTTCTCATTACCCGGGGACTGAAGGAGGCTAATGGGGCAGCTGATGGACTGTCCAAGACCGGAGTTCATCATTACTCGGGCAACAATATAGTTATCCCTAGCGCCATTGAGAGTGTTGCTCGAGAGTTTTCCTGAGTGCGAACGAGGTGCGAACGAGTTTTCCTGAGTGCGAACGAGAGTATATTTGTTATCGATATTTGTTATTTTTTCGTTCTTTTTATTTTCATTTTTCACGTTCGCTCAGGATAAGGCGTAACGGACGCCAGAGTAGAGGCGTTGCGAACGCCAGAGAGCCGAGTTATAGAAGCGTTGTAGACGCTAGTGGCGTTGGTAGTACCCCGAAAAATTATCCACTTCGTGTCAAATTTTTTTCTATACGTGGGGAGTGTAACTGCGAGAGTTACACGGTAGGCGAACCTGCCTTAGCAGTTCGCGATAGCCATAACATAGCCAATACTAGTAGCTATCTATGATAGTGCACTGTGGGCTATGCCTTCGGTCTTCCCATTATTTCCCCAAATTTTCAATAATAAAAAACATCTAGATACTTGTCCGGTAGCATAGAGTTAAGTGTATGATAATAGTAATTATTTCATGCATACCGCTTGTGTAATCGATAACATTCGATCTGAGATAAAAGCTTATCAGTATTACGTTAAATTGATCTTTGTTTAATTTACTGTAATGGTCCTTGAGGCCAGTGTACTTAACGTTGTAGTTTAGTCTGGCGTTTTGCTTTTTCGTTTGCCAGTCGTACGTTGATATAGTCCGTACGTTTTCGTTTTCTTTTTGCTTGTTGTCCGGCTATAGGCCGTGAATTCTTCGCTGAATTAAAATAGAGAAAACCTACCCAGTGGTTTCTGGTTATACCGAGGGTTAGGTCGGGCATCTACACGTCGAGGACTTCTTCCCATCTTAGTGGACTGATAGGTAAATTTCGTATGATCGTTTATTTTATTTGGAAATCATAATTTATTTCTCAAGCCAAAAATTGATCAAAAATATTATTTAATCTTTAAGGATGATTGATCAGCATAGAGCTCGTTGTTGTTGTTTTCATAGTTCAGCGTGCTACACATATTAGGAACCAAAAACATTTCGAACCAGGCA
Organism: Mermis nigrescens; assembly: GCA_036768485.1. Classification (NCBI taxonomy): domain Eukaryota; kingdom Metazoa; phylum Nematoda; class Enoplea; order Mermithida; family Mermithidae; genus Mermis; species Mermis nigrescens. The sequence goes on along the minus strand of JAVLUZ010000157.1, from coordinate 10,733,132 downwards.
CTGATTGAAAATAAGTTAAATAAACAACTTGAGCTTGAGATAGGTCAACTGACCTCCGCGGCAATTACCGAGACTAGGTAGGTAGCCTTAGGTCTTAGGGCGTAGCTGCTGAGATCACCCGACAAGAAGCAGCCAGCAATATTAGGGCTGAGGGGATCGAAGCCGTAAGGTCTATAAGGGTCCAAAGATCGAAAGCCATCCAGAGCCGCGCGATCGGGGCCAGCACTAAGCGCAGACTTAAGTACCTACGTACCTAGGTAAATCTCGAAGGCAAATGTATGTGTCCTATGTCGTCCTTGTTCACATAGGGCACCTCTACATTTACAAATGTCTGATTGCCGTCGAAGCAACACGGGTTCGATTTCTACTACAAGATTTTTATTTAGCGTACTTACTGTAGTATGTCACAGCACTGATTAGATGCTTGAATTAAGTTTAAGTGGACGGTTTAGTGCATTTAAAATGGAAGAATGGCGGCTATTTTCCCCCGCTTAACTTTTCTGTCGATTTACAGTAAATCACCAAGTTAAGGCGCATTCATACTTCGTCCGACTCCGTCCGATTTGGTGTCGGAATTAGTTGTTATAGTCTGACTAAGACTAAGACTCAGACTAATGAGACTAAGGCCTTTTGTTAGTCTTAGTCTGACTTAGACTAGGACTATATCTTTTTAAAAAGACTAGTCAAAGACTAGGACTACACCTAGAGACTATAGTCAGATATGGTCTTTTTTGCAAAAGCAGGCTGTTATGATTACTACATTAGTTCAATCTTCTATTACTGTATCAGACAATCGTAATCGAATATGTGCTTCAGCAGAGAGATCAGCAAAATTGTTTAAAAGCGGATGGAACTCAGGGTTAAGTTAGATTGGGTGATGGGTTAGGTAGGGCGAAATGCAGATTACCTCACTTGCAGCTTGGAAGGTTGAGATTTTTCGAGCTTCAAATTAAGTCAGAAAATGCTCATTTAAAAAAAAATATGCGGCCTGAATTGCAAAATAAATTTGCACTTTGCCGCTACTTTGCTTGAAAATATCTTTATATCTACAGCTGTAGACAGTTATTCTCCGGAAAAATAACCTGAGAAGGCAGTAGGTATGCACTGCTTTGGCAATGGCCATCGTATCCTTGAATTTCAGTTCACAGAATGCCCAAAATGCGAAAAAAACGGTGCTTAATTTTAAATAGGTATACGACCTAGCTTTTGCATTGGCTTCTGGAATGATAGGTGCTAATTCGAATGGAATGCTTCGAAAAAATAGGAATTTCTCATCAGATGCTATAAGGATATCTAAAGATTTAGGTAATTGGGTTTTTAGTCTTTTCTCTGAGACTGAGAAAAATAGGTAGGTAGGTATAATCTTTTTTGTTCAGGAAGTGCTACCTATCTCAGTTAGGTACTACTTCTCGTGAAAAGCAGAAGTGCTGAATAAAATTTAATGCAGACGCGTTTTTTTAGACATCAGTTAGGTTTCTTAGGTAATTTGTTACAATACCTCGTTCGATGTAACTGCAATTTACATATTTCCTTGTTTAGTTTTGCTCAAAAGTGTAAGAAAGTATCTTTTGAGTTTGGAACGCTGAAGCTGATCGCTATGCTCCACCCATGCTGCCCCCTGCTGAAAATCGAAATAATTGTATCTTAGAGGTTGCCCTGAAAGAATGTAAAAAAACAGGTTCTTCAGCTTTTTTTATCTATGAACGCATAATTTTTCCGGCGCATTGCAGCAGATTCATCGTTCTTTTATACATAACTTTTGTTGCCTAACTTGATATGAAGAATATGCCCAGCTATTCCGGTGATTTATTAATTTTCCATATGTCCTCTTTTTGAAACCTAAAAAATGGAATACAATGACAAAAGTATGAAATTCTCCTCTTGAATTTTGAGAAGAATTGTGTTTTTAGACCAGTTTGTAGCGTTTTTTTGCTATTTTTAAATGGATCTTGAATTCTTTCTCGCCATTCTTCGGCGGAACTTGAAGGCTTTTCAGTTTTCACCCCTCCTTTAAAATGGCCGGAACCCATCTTCCTTCGAAATGGCTGTAAATATGCTCCCCACCTAAAAATTGAGCGATCGTATGTATGTACAGTGTACAAAAAAGTCGCTCCACAACTGGTTTGAGCCTTAAACCATCCTGTTATTTATCCTCTTTGATTCTATTATAGATGTCGCTTGGTGACTCGGATTATGAATTATCAGATATAGATGTAGTTGTTGCGGAAGAAGGAGCTTCTGATAGTCATGCTAGTAGCAATGCAGCATCATCAGATCTCCAACATCAATCAAAAACCAGACCTTATTCGAGCGACATTCATAGTTATTTGAATATGATTCTGTCAAAAAAACAAGTTCCAGCCAGAACTGTGCAACTGTTCTAAAAGGCAAGTGGCCTACCAATTAGGATCGGCACTTGCGAATAAAGCATCCCAATAAATACAAGGAATATCAAAGCAAAGTGGACAGCAAGAAAGTTAAGTTGCCCTTAAAAGAAGTAGCGGCCTGCAATGGTGAAAACATTGCTAAGTGCTTTCAAATTATTGAAGAGAATTCCAAAAGGGCTCAAAATCGTACAGTGAACTTGTGTCCGCCATAGCGATTGCTTTTGCCGTTAATAGCCTGCCGTATTGACTGATTGAGAATGTTGACTTTAAAAATATTATAAAAGTTGCTTCAAGGGGCTCCGTTGTAGAATTGCCTAACCGCCACCAACTCGGAGAAAAGGTTGAAACAATTGCCAAATCTTTGAAGCTAAAGATCAAGAAATTTTAGATTCTGTCAAGTTTCTGTCACTTACTATTGATTTATGGTCTCGACAAGGATATGCTTCATCATTCCTCGGTATTACTTGCCACTTTTTCGATCGGAGAAATGGTCATCTGAAGCATGTACTTCTGTCCTGCCAGAAGATTAGCCAGCCACATATGGCCGAAAACATTCGTGATCATTTTGATTCCGTTTTGAGAACCTGGGATATCGATGATGGAAAAGTTTATTGTATTGTTACAGACAATGGTTCGAATATCGTTAAAGCTTTTTGGTATTTCCCAATATTTTGTTATTTAGTGTGATTCTTAAATCTTAAAGTCATTAGGTAAATTTTTGTTGTTTTGCAATTCTTTGATTCAAGGGGCTTTATCTGGTTGAGAAGCCTTAAAAATGCCTTACGAAAAAATGATTTTTTTGGCCTTTCTGATTTGAAAATTCTGGAAATAAAATTTTAACATTCAACATAATATACTGGAATAAACCTAACCTAAGCTATTTTCCTTCAAAATCTGAAGCTATTTTTCAATATTTTCATTTCTCATCTTTCATGTTATTTGGAGATGGAGGCTGTGGGTTTTGTTTGATGGCCTAGGATTGTTTCTGTGCTGAGCTGATTGGTGACCTGAAAATGTGCATCTTGCAGAATTTTTTATTTTCATGAAAAATGAGAAAAAATGCTGTTAATGAGCGATTTTGGTTGTGAGGCTTCATTTTTTAGGTCTTCGCGAATCACACCACTCGCTTATTGGAGCAATCTGCAGGGCAAGTATCCAACTTTAGCGGCTATCGCTATGAACATATTAGCAGTACCAGCTACTTCGGCACCAATTGAGCGCGTATTTAGCCGAGCCAGCATTGTGTTAGATAAAAATCGTCATAATTTGTCCGACTATAAGCTTGAGTTAGAAGTGTTTTTTAGCATGAATTGCGAATTTATTGATCTATTGTGAAATGTGAATTTGCATGCTGATGTACGTAAATATATTTCGCATATTGTACATATTCATAAATCACATGTGAGGCAGGCAGCAAAACGACTGAGTAGGTAGGATGAATAGGGGTTTGGCTTGACTGGTTCAGGAAAAATTGAAAAAAATGTAAAAAAATTCATTTTGGGGAATCTGATGGAATGAAGATCTTTAAATCCTGACTTATATGTGCGATTTTCTGTTGTAGTATTTATAAACAAAAAAGCTTCTACAGTAATCTGTTCTATTCCAAATGGCCTCGTAATAGAAACTTTGATAGGCTACAAAAGAGCAATAGCATGAATTTAGAGTCATATTGTCTTGCTTATATATTCATGGTACTCGTACTATTGGCATCTTCAGTTATATACATAAGTATGTACCTACCAAAGATTGATTTTGAAGTGGAAGGTTCTATAGTTGAGTGAAGAAGCGTCATTTTTTAAATAGTTCATATGCATGAATTGCGGAAGAAATCGAAAGGGTAATAGGTGTGCTTTTTTGTCGCATTATCAAGATATTGAGTTTGTACTATAAAACGTTCAAAGACTATATCTTGGGACTAGGACTACTAGTCTTTTGATAACGTAGTCCTAGTCAGACTTAGGACTAGTCATTTCGAAAGTCTAGTCAGACTAAGACTAGGACTATATCTTTTTTGGGACTATAACAACGCTAGTCGGAATGCAAAAATTGACCAAACCGCTCCGACACGCACCGACATGAGTCCGACATTATCCGACATCATCCGACACGCGTCCGACTTTCTTTGCGCATGACGTCATAATCTGTTTTACAATGCGACTTTTTTGTCGGAACGGACAAGTTGAGTTGGTTTCATCTTTCGTCCGTCCGACACACATGAAATTTGAAGTACAGCGTGTAGGAAGATTGGCGCGACATGTAGCGCATTGCACGCCTTGTTTATTTTGTACTATTTTATTTTTCAAGCTTAAAATTTTTGATTAATTTATTGCTCTGTACTAGTCGTATAAAAGCGCTGTGGCATATCGTGTCTGGTTTATTTTGTACTATTTATTGTTGCAGTCAATTCATTTTATTGTATTTTTCAGGTTTAAAATTTAATTAATTGCAAATGGCTAATGGCGATTTTGACGACGTTACTACTGAGTTATTAATCATAGCTGTTAAAGAACACCCATATTTGTGGGAAATAAGTTTTAATAAATTAATAAGTTTAAATAAATTGGCGCATGAAACGAACTTCGATATTTTCAGCATTTAATTTTTATTTCTGGAGGGTGGGGGGGGTGAAAAAACTTTTAAACGTCAAAAAATGGTCTTAAAAGTGGTTGTATGGCTCGAGCACTGTCCAATGGCATCAAAATATTGAGGAAAAAACAAAAATAATTTTTAAAAAATTGAATTCTGGGGGAGTATTTGGTTTCTGGGGGTGTTCTAGTTTCTGGGGGTTACATACCCCAACCACACCTGGGCGTGGGGAATTTGAGGGGGTATGCATCCCCAGAAACCAAAATACCCCCAGAAACCAAAATACCTCCCAGAAACTAAAATACCCCCGGAGAAATCAAAATACCCCCCCCCAGAATTTAATTTTTGAAATTTTTTTTCGTTTTTTTCGCAATTTTTTTGATGCCAATGGATAGTGCTCGATGAGAAACGTCGAAAAATGGTGCTTTTTTCGCCAAACCACCATTTTTAAGGCCATTTTTTGACCTTCAAAAAATCTTGCCCCCAGAATTTTCTTGCTGCCCACTTATGCCCCCAACCCCCAACGCCCAGTTATGGTAATTATGGTACAAACGCTGTTCGACAGAGAGACAATATAAAAACATCAATGTTTGTTGCGATGAAAATATTGATTTTTAGTCGGAAGTAGTCGGATGAAGTATGAATGAAAGTCGGATCCGATGTCCGATCCGACATCGGACGACACCGCATGTCGCATCCTGTCGGACGCGTGTCGGGCAGAGTCGGATGCGACTTTGCCCGACACGCGTCCGACAGGATAGCGACATGCGGTGTCGTCCGATGTCGGATCGGACGAAAGTATGAATGAGCCTTTAGGCATACTACAGCCCTCAGAAAAATTCACTGAAAAAGTCTCAAATAAATTAAACAGACTATAGGCACATATGTCTACTCTCCTTTATGCTTAATGTGTTTAAATGTTGGAACATTATAGCAAACTACCGTAGCAACGGAGACCTAAAATACTTCCTAACGGTAAGACGTTTGCAGAAAAGCATGTTCGTTGGAATAGAACAGACATAAAAACAGGAGTAATGTTTTCTCATGATGTCGTTGAATAAAGTTTTAAACAGGAGTTGTACAAATCGAAGCCACTAAAGCCACCAAGAAGAAAATTATAGCAATTGACCATTTGCTAACGTTTCGAGTTGAATAAAGGCCAATTCTCAGGAACCAAAATGCGACGGAATTTTACAGTAAAGGTCGAATTGATCTTACGGATTTATTTAATGGGCTATAACCTTCCAAAAATAATGTTAAGAACCACGATCGTAATTTCTGATTGATTTCGAAAAGTTTTGCAGATGCAGTTAAGAATATTCTTTTTTGCGTTAATTTTGCTCTTATTTCAACCGGAACTTTAGGCCACAGAAACAGAACTCCGACTGCACTTTGCTGTGCGCTAATTCATGCGCAAAAGTATGTACATAGCCACATTTTACAGCTCTAGACGCCATACCAAATCGATACAGTGGGTCTACAAAGCACAATTCTTCTGCTTTTCGCAACTGCAGACAAATTATTCCTAAAATTATGCATTCATATGGCAAGCAATGAATTCAGGAAAGTCAGTCGGGAAGCTGATTACTGATTCCTACAAACAAGCGAGGAGGTGGATCCATACAGGGCCAACTTTTTTGTGTTTTATTAATTTCTGTTAGATTTACCTTTTATTTTATTCCATTAGATGTTATCCAATCACTCTAAGGAATAGGCTTTTCAACCATATTAGGATGACGTTTTGTATAATAAATTTTTTTAGCATAAAAAAGACTTTTGCGATTTGATTTGTATCTTGATTTAGAAATTCCGTCAGATCGCAAACAGTTGCATTGCAATACTGGACCGCTGCTTTTGAGCCGCTATTTTGTGCAAGTATGTCTGAAAATGTTTAAAAATTGCAATGTAATTAATTAGATTAATTAATTAAAAATTAATAAATAAATAAATTAATTAATTAATTAAGTAATTAATAAAATTTTTATTTAATTGCAATTTATACATATACTTTCCGACAAGATTTGAATGTCATGGCGGATCTGAGGTCTTAGCTCAGTCTGGGGTCTCAGCTATCCACTGAGTAGAAGATTTTTGGCGACTGAATGAACTATTACAATTTTTATTTACTTTTGGCCCTAATTTTTTTCTCTTGTCACAATTGACCGCTCAAGTCAAACCCCACATTCGTACTCATTTATAGATAAATCGTTTTTCATGAGGTACGCATAAATTCAAACCCATGAATTCAATTATTTATAACTGACTTATTTTTGATCTCGTTCAGCCGATTTAGCCTAATCTAAGCAAATGCATATTTGTAGGGTTTAAGCAAGTGGGCGTATTATCACAGCAGGTATCCCTTCCTTGTATTACCTTAATAGCTAATTACTAACGTGGGTACTGTTTCAATTTCCCGTCGACACGGCTCCCATTATGTTATTGGAATTAGTTGCAATTATGCATAAACTGATATTATATAAGCAGGACGAGCGAGACCATCGGACTTAACTCGTCTCAAAGATTTTTCTGAAGTCGATACAAAACTTAAGCTAACAATGATTAGCTATTGTCATTACATGATAGTATTTGCACTTACTTCCGTCGTGTGCCGCGGTAAAAGGGAAGCCGACGACTCCTCAGTATTCTTAGTGAGAACAACTCTTAATTTTTGCAAGTTTATTTGGACTGGAGAAGATAACATCAAATAAAAGCACCAATTTGAAAGCCTTCCTGTAACGTTCCAGAGATTTTATTTTTTTATTGAATTATTTTATTATTGTATTATTCTATTATATTTAGGTAAGTACCTTACGTCCCAAAGAAACGCTTCCCTTTGAATTAATTGTCAAACTTTCTAGAATTTATGATTAAATCAAGTCTATGAGATTACTGGACCTATTAAATTTGTTATTTGATTTGACCTTTGCTAATGTAGGTACGTATAAATCATTTTGAGTATCACACGTATGCATGTACACAGGTGCGGGAACTTTATCGTCTATGTATGTATATACTCTTGACGAATTTTAAGGTTTTCTTGAGTTTTAAAGAGATGGAATTCGGCTTCTGTTGTAACTTGACCCTTTTCCATTACTGTAGTGAACAGAAAATTCAATCTTTAGAACTCTCTTTGTACATAGATCCTCCGAATTTCGGCTGGACCCGTAAATTTAAATTATGGCCATCAATGACGAATATGCTCATAGTTGAAACAATCTTGAACATCTAGTTTCTATAGTCTATTTTTTAACCTGGTGTAGGAAATCGCGAGATAAAAAAATGTCTTATTACTGCAGTACCCGATTTCTCCTTGGCGCGACGGGAGTGACCCGAGTCGACTGTCGAGCTCTGAAAAAAATCGGTGTTACAGTAATAATCACTTTTGATTATCGATCATTTTCATGCAATAGGTTAAAAAACAGGCTATAGATATTTGAGAATGATGTTTGAAAAGTTTGAAAAATGTTGTTCGTTTGTTTGTTCGAAAATTAAAATAAAAATGTCTGAATCTTTGTTTATTAGTTGTTTGAAAAATAAGAATGCCTGTTTAAACAGTTGTTGTGAATGTGACATTGTCTTATAATAAACAATAATCTAGCTAGCGTGCAATTGCATTATGCACTATATAAAAAGTTACGAATCTACAGGATTAACACATGCACTACAATTAAACTTAAGCCCGGTTCAGAAGTAAAAGTCAGCGATATCGCCGATTTTCCCGATTCAGTCGTGAAAGACGCCGATATCGCCGACAAAAATTGAGAAATCGGCGATATAGCCGATAAAAATCGGGAGAGTCGGGAAAATCGGCGACATCGCCGACTAAAATCGGGAAAATCGGTAATGTACGAGTAGCATGCAATCTGAGACCACAAATCCGATTATACTTTGACACGTACGCATTAATTCTCAAATGCGTTTGCATCACGATCGAAGTTTTTTAATTTTTGGCTCATCTAAGTTTTTTAAAACACGTTTTGAAAAATTTTAAATTGTCATGCTTCGGATAAATTTCATTTATTTAATTTTTCAGCTCGATTTCATGTTCATTCTTCGTTATCTCCACAAACATGTTCGCTGATTTATCTAACCTATTCATCGAAATTACAGCAAGACACTTCATGATTCGCAAAGAATCTATAAGAAAGCATTACGTGTACGTACATATGTACATTAGCAAAGAAAAATGCTCCGATGGAACAAAAAAGATGAATATACTTGGAATTATGGATTATTAAGGATGTAAAAGGAGGGGACTAGGAAAAAGCTACCTAAAGTCGCAAAATCTGATAAAAATCACACTTTCTCTAAGCAACGCAAAAAATCGAAGTATATTCTGCGGCCTCTAAAAAAAGTGTCTTTTTAAATAATTTTCAAAGTTTCAGATAAGAGTGTATAAACGAAATCTATAATGTTTACTTTTTTTAAATTTCTGGCGAGTAACAACGCTGACTAGCTTCGTATACTGATTGATAGAAAACTAAGTGGTATTGTATTTAAAGTTGTTTTATTTTGTTATGAGCATTATAGCAAGCAAAGCAGGGGCCGAGTGATTAGTGCACACAATCGTTACGGGCATGCTAGTGTACCTACATTTAGTCTGTTTCAAGTCAACTTACGCGTTTCCTACTGTTTTGAACCAACAATTTCTTCAATTGTCTTGGATGCATCAATGTTTGCTATTTCATTCAATTGGCTTAGAAAGACTGTTAGTTTAATCAATATATTTTCCATAGCTACTGCATAGCTAACGTGATGCTTTTTCAATCATTTTTATGGTTAAATATTTGTTTTAATCTGTTGGCCGCAGAATATACTTCGATTTTTGCGTTGCTTAAGTGTGACTTTTATCAGATTTTGCGACTTTAGGTAGCTTTTTCCTAGTCCCCTCCTTTTACATCCTTAACAATCCACAATTCCAAGTATATTCATCTTTTTTGTACCATCGGAGCATTTTTCCTTGCTAGTTCCCTACTTTTAATTAGCATGATTTGAATGCATCAGTCAGTAAACCCATACAGTAACATGCCACAAGAATGACAGCAGTCCAAGAACGCGGAAAACAATATTGTTCTCAACATCAGCATTATCCTTTTTAAACACGACAACCTTACATTATTTAAGCAGATCAAAGTTTTACAGCATAAACTTTACGCAAATATCAAGTGTAAGGAACACTAACGCTCAGATTTGGAAGTAAAATAAATTTGTTGTATAAACTGCATATTAACAACAAATGGATAGTGCAAACTTTACACAACTGCTAGGTTTAGAGAAAACTAACATTCAGATTTCCAATTCTGATTTTACGTAGAACATTTTGAACAAAATTAAGCTTCCGCACGGTTCTATAACTAAAGTTAATATGCAGTGTAAACTTAACACAACCACAGAGTGTAAAGAAAATTTCAGTCGGATTCGTAATTCTGATATTACTCTGATATAACGATCAACATTTATTAAAAAAATTAAGTCTCCACAATGGCCCGAGGACAAATCAATATCAGATGTAAACCACTTTACATCACTGTTGAGTGCAAACAAACTGGCGTATCACATTTGGTTTCTGGCTTATTTTTAGACTTGAGATTATGTCCAGACTCATAACCCAGTACTTGGCAGAAAAAAACAAGACAAAAACACGTTTAACATCCCTGTTTTTTTTGACTTTACACCCAGGCACGTAGCTGGCCCTCCTATTTTGGGGGGACCAACACCAATTTTGGGGAGTCTAAACCAAAAATAGTACAACATAACGTGTAAAAAGTCCTATTTTTCTGGATTTTTCTGAATTTTGGGGGAGGGGGTCCGGACCACACATGGGCGTGGGGGGTTCGGGGGTTATGCACCCCTCAGAGGTCGAAATACCCCCCCCAGAAATCGAAATGCCCCCCCAGAAAAAAATTTTTCTTGCTTTTTTAGCAATTTTTTGATGCCATTGGATAGTGCTCGATGAGAAACGTCGAAAAATTGTCTTTTTTCGCCATACAACCACTTTTAAGGCCATTTTTTGACCTTTGAAAATTTTTTTCATCCCCCTCCCCAGAAATTTTTCACCCCCCCCAGAAATTCGGTGCTGCCCACCTATGGTCCGACCCCCATTCCCCCTACAGCTACATGCCTGTTTACACCTCCCGAAAAAGCTAAATATTGATGTAAACAAACGCAATGCGCTGTGGCGCGTACCCCTTAGAAAGTACTTTATTTTTATCCTATCCGACCTCGCCTGACTTCTGAACAGAGAAAGTGGCGAACAAAAAATTGAACAAACACGTATTTTCCACTGTTCACCACATTGTAAATTTTAAAAATCTGGGCCCAGGGCCCAGTTGCACCAAACTAGGAGTGTAACAGTTAGGAGTAAAGGTGTAAATTTCGGTTGCACCATCTAGGAGCTAGGAGTCTCCTAAATCAGGAGTGTAGGAGTAATATTAGGAGCAAAAAGGACGTTTTAGGAGTAAGTTTAGGCGTAATTTTTCAGGTGGGTTGCACCACGCTTAGGAGTGTTTTTTTAGGAGTGAATTTACTCCTTATCTTTGCACAAAATGTTAGGAGTGTCCGTTCTCTCCTAAAGCTGTTGGTTGTATTGAATTAGTCTTTTTTTGACTGCGATGAATAGTACTAGCAGTGATAGTGATGATGAAATTATTGAAAAAATACGCCGAAAAAGAGTCTGCAAGAAGCGTATTAATCTTGATGTTGATAATTTCGAAGAATATTTTTGAATTTCGTGGCAAGCAACGGAACGTGTTTGGTAGATAATTGGACGGTTTTTACAGCCAAAGAGTAACACAGGACACTTTCTCTAAAGCAACAGATTTTATCAGCTCTAAGATTCTTAGCTACTAAAAAATTTTAGGATATTGTGGTGATGCTCTTGGTTAGCATAAGTCTACTGTTTGTCGGAAAATTCGATCCGTTGTTCAGCTAATTAATGAACATATTTGGCATACAGTCGCAGATTTTCCAAATAGCTTGGCTGAGTTGACTGAAAATGCTCGAAACTTTATGGACATTGCAAAAATCCCGTCTAAGAAACTCCTAGAAACACTCCTAAAATTACTCCTAAAATTACTCCTAGTTAGGAGTCTAGGAGTGAAGAGAGTTTACTCCTAGAAACAATGAAAAAATTACTCCTAGGTTAGGAGTAAGTGGTGCAACCCGATTTAGGAGACTCCTGAGCCAGGAGTAAATTTGCTCCTAACTCCTAACTCCTACACTCCTAGTTTGGTGCCAATGGGCCCCCTGAACCTAACGACTTATAGAATGTAAATAAATTCGGTTCGGGCCAGTTTGTAGCTCTTTGATTGTAGTACGTTTGAATGTGCCAAAATTATGTTCCGCAAAAATATTTGATATGATTTACCAATCAAAAACACAAAAAAACCTGTTTTTTCGCCCATTTTACATCTCGAATTTCGAACTTTACACTCCCATAAACAACTGAATATTACGTTTTTTGAACGCGGCTTGCTTCGACGTGTAGCTCTTAAAAGTAACTTTATTTCTATTTTATTCAATTCATCCCAACTCTTACCGAAAAAGTTGGCAGAGAAATCTTGGACAAAATCTGTTTCTTTACTCATCCACTAGAGTGTAAAGTTTAAATCCTAGTACTGACTGCGTATTGATTGTAAAAAAATTTGCTGGTAAGCACAAGATAGCCCTTGATCCGTAGTACATTTCTGTCAGAAAAATTTCTTAAAACTCATAACTGGAGTTGTTGGTAGACATAAACAAGTCGAAAACTCGACCAAAATGTGTCTTTTCAACCCCCAGATTATCGCACTCTTTACACTCCCATTCGAGAACTAAGGCGAAATTCAAAAAAACAAGAAGTCTCATCTGCAAAACCTAAATAGATGAATAAGTCAAATGAAGTGCATGGTTTTGCCGAAAGAATGTAAAAAAATGAAAAAAGTCAGTATTCAGAAGACTTGAACCCACTATTCTTTTTTCAAATCAAAAACCTCTGAAATAGGAATAATCTGATCAAACAATATGCAATACGGAGTTATCTATCGGCATTATAAAATAGATGTATAATTCAAAGTTCACCTCTTCATATCTCAACAAACCTTACTAGGGAGAATTTCTAGGAGTGTCTTCCTGGTTTTTAATTTTATTTTATTTTTCTTGAAATAGATTTCAGGGATCTTTTTTAACTATATTTATTAATCGGATAGGTGATAGATTTTTTGTTATTTAGATTTTTATTTTTATATCATAAGTATTCTTGAATAAATATTATAGTTTTATTTTTAATAATAGTCACAAAAAGATCTCAATTTCCTTTTATCAGATGGTTACCAGCAGCAATAGCTGCTCCTACCCCTGTTTCTGCTTTAGTTCACTCCAGAACATTAGTAACAGCAGGTTTAGTTTTAGTAATTCGCTTCAAATTACCAATAGGAGAAAGAGTTTTAGTAAAAACAATAAGGTGGTTTGGCTTAATAACCATAGTATTAGGATCTTATATAGCCTGTATTAGAGCCGATTTAAAGAAATTAGTTGCTTTCTCAACTTTAAGACAACTAGGATTTATAATAAGCCTTGGTTCTATATTATGACAGGGGTATAATAATATTTCATTTAATAGCTCATACTGTGCAAAAGATTTTTATTTATGGTGTGTGGAATAATTATATTAAGTATAAATTCCCAAAGAGTATTGAGAACTTATCTCAATTTGGAAGAGGTTCTGTAGTATCAAGCTTGGTAATTATTATTACTCTAACTTCTTAAATGTAAGATTTATAATAATATGATTTTCAAAAGAAAATGAGTATAATAAATTATAATTAACCTTACGTTATTATATATAGTAATAGTAAGACTTTTACTTTATTTTTTACTTTACTTTATTCTTTACGGTTTTTATAATCGTAATGATTAAAAAAGCTTTAAAGCCAACATTTATCCTGATCAAGTATAAATTTAAATTTACCTTTATTTAAATTTTATTTTAATAATATTATTTAGGTATTTTTATTTAATACATGTAATTAATCTCAATATACTTAATTTAAATTATAAAATAAGCCTTATAGGATTAATCCTTTGAATCAAATTTTATAAAAATTTTAAAATCAAATTATGAAGAATTATTTTAAGTCTAAATGTTAAATTACTTAATTTATGAAAATTTTTAATTAAAATTAAGGAAGATTTTATTATGTTAAATTATTTAACTAGACTTTTTAATTTATATAAAATAATATCTAATAGGTTTTATTTTATAATCATAACATATATTTTTTTTATTTAGCTTAAAGTATCAGGGGTTTTCGACACCCTTTTTTAATCTTTAAACCAACATTTAAAATTAAATTTAGAGTAAAAACCCCCATTAATCTTACTTATTGATGAAATTTAGGCAGAATATTAGGATTACTTATAATTGTTCAAATTTTAAGGGGGTTTTTACTAACTTTATACTATGAAAACTCTGATATAGCATTTATTAGAGTATGAAATATACATCTTAATTCAGGTTACTTATTACATTATATTCATTTAAATTGTTCTTCTTTCATTTTTATATTTATATATCTTCATGTACTTAAAGGGATTGTTTATTCTTCTTTTATTAATCATAAAATCTTATGATTAAGGGGGTTTATACTCATAATTTTACTAATAACAATCTCTTTTTTAGGGTATGTATTACCATGAGGACAAATGAGACTATGGGGAGCTACAGTTATTACAAACTTAGTTAGAGTTATTCCATGAATAGGGCAAATCTTGGTTGAATGGCTATGGGGAGGGTTTTTTGTAAGAAATTATACTTTAAAATTATTTTTTAGTTTACATTTTCTGTTACCTATAATTTTAATTTTATTAATGATTATTCATCTAATTTTTTTACATATAAACGGTTCTAGAAATCCATTAGGTGGATTCCTTAATATTAAAACAGAATTTTTACCAACTTTTTTAGTAAAAGACATAATAAATTTAGTAATTTTAGTTTTTTTAAGATATATAATTTTAGTAATACCCTATAAGTTCAGAGATCCTGAAAATTTTATTCTTTCAAACTCTTTAATCTCTCCAGTTCACATTCAACCTGAATGATATTTTTTAAGTTATTATTGTATTTTACGAACCATCCCTAATAAAATAGGTGGAGTTATTTTATTTATAATATCTATTTTGATAATTTGCGCAATGGTAATTGTTAATAATTATTATAGATTACATTCCTTTAAAATATGAATTATATTTTATAATTTTTTTATAAATAATATTATTTTATTAACTTGACTAGGAAGATGTGAAGTAACCGAACCATATTTATCATTATCTATATGATTAACAGGGTTTTATTTTTTTGATTCATTTTATTGTACTTTTATGGGAGATCAAATTTTCAGTTTAATCATAAAAAAAGTAAATTGGAATTTAATGTAAGTGCATATTTAATTTTGAATTGAAAAGAAATTTCCAAAAAATTCTCTTTAGAGTCAATCACTTTTATTTTGTAAATAAAAATACATAGAGAATAATAATTTTAATGAAATTTAATATAAGATTCACAATCCTTTTTATTCATTTATTCCACAATACGGATCCTGGTCTTTAAATGACCAGCTTAACAATTTTAGCTGAAGAATTGACTTATATAATGATTTCGTTTTATTTATTGAAAGAATAATTTCAATATTAATTATTTTAGCTTTAATTGTATGTGTTTTAAACAAATTTAACCAGAAATTTTTACATTGAGAAAATTTAGAAATTTTTTGAAGTGTATTACCAGCCTTAGTTTTAATTTTTATAGGAATTCCTACTTTAAAAATTTTACATAATATAGAATCATTAAATAATACATTTAATTTAAATGTAAAAATTATAGGACATCAATGATATTGAGAATACAATTTTCCAGAATTAGAGATTAAAATTGAAAGATATCCTACAACAAGCAATATCTTTCGCTTATTAGAAACTTCTTCTACCTTAGTTCTTCCAATCAAATGTAATATTCAAATATTAATTACCTCCTATGATGTAATTCATTCTTGAACTCTGCCTAGACTAGGAGTTAAAATAGATGCTTGTCCAGGTCGAATTAATTTCTTTATAATAAATAATTTAAAACCAGGAATTTATATTGGACAATGTAGAGAGTTATGTGGTAATTTTCATCATCTAATACCAATTTATATGGAAAGGATTTCCATGCTTATATTTAAAGCATGATTAAAAACAATTTATTCATAAATGTTATTTAAATAACATAAATTCTAAAATTTTATTTCCTTCAATTCTTATATTTATAATTCTATTATGATTTAGATTTATAATATTTATAATTATTTCAGTTAACATTTATTATATTAAAACTTTTTAAACTAAATCTAATAAAAGTGTATTTACACGTATAATTTCCAATTATAAAAAATTTTTTAGATTAATAAATTTGACGAAGAAATTTTATAAAATAGAAATTTTTACTTAAAATAAATAAAATAATCAAAATAATTATTAATCTAAAATAAATAAATAAATAATTTTTACTATATAATAATTCTAGACCATTACTTATAAAAGTTTTTTTATAATTCAAATTTAAATAAATATTGGGGAAAACTAAATAATATCCTGTTAAAACCAAGATTAATTTATTATATAAATATTTGTCATTAATTATTCTTATATAAAATAAAAGTAATAAAATACCAGTTGAAAAAATAATTAGAGTTAAATATAACATAAACCTTGATAAATTAGATTTTATAATATTTATTAAATATAAAGTTAAAATTAATAATAAAAGAATATTCAAGGAGGGATAAAAAGTGTATATTATTAAAAAAAGAATCAAAAGAGTAAATTTCAACCCTTAAACCGCAAGATTCTTTCTAGATTAAAAATTTTAGAAAGAGTGTGATATTACAAGTAAATATAATGGCCTCTTTTTGGCCTTTATTAATAGGATTAATAATTTATTTTAATTTTATAAGCATTTTGATTCTCATTAAATATAAATTTTTAGGTGTTTTAAAATTTGCTGAATTAATAATAATAATTATTTTTTTCTTATGAACCCGTGATTTAATACGAGAATCTTTATACTTAGGGATATATAATATTTTTATACAAAACAGATTTAAAATTGGAATAATTTTTTTTATTTTAAGAGAAATTATATTTTTTATTTCTATTTTTTGATCCTATTTACATTATATATTAATACCTATTGGAGATTTGGGGTTAAGGTGACCTCCTAAAGGACTTGAGATAATAAACATTTTTAGTGTTCCCCTACTAAATACTAACCTTTTACTATCTAGGGGTTTTACAATTACATTAAGTCATAATTACAAAATAATGGGTATTAAACCAAAAACTAACATATTTTTATTATATACGGTAATATTAGGTTTTGTATTTACTTTTTTCCAGATTATAGAATACTATTATATAGATTTTGTTTTATATAATTCAGTCTATGGAGCTATATTCTATATCGGAACCGGATTTCATGGCTTACATGTAATGGTTGGTACAATTATATTAATATGTCTTTTAGTAAATATAAAAGAAGATTATTTAAATTCTAAAAATAGATTTTTTGACCTAAGAAGTTGATATTGGCATTTTGTAGATGTCGTATGAATTATTCTTTTTGGTTTATTTTACTGATGAGTATTTAAAATATAATATTTAAAATTTATTTAACATATTTTATAAACTCCTCTTTAAAATTCTCAAAATCAGTCCTATTATCTCTCGTATAATTTCTATCAGTATCTCTATCAGTCGTAAAAGCATATAAATCCTCTCGATTATTAAATGTGTTAGAAAATATATAATATCGAAGACCTAATCCAGTCAAAGTAGCCAATCCACAAAAAATAGAAGATCATACCGCAAAATCAAAAAGATCCTTTTAATTCTGGGGTTTTCCCTATATTGAATTAGAAATTCAAGTTTAGAATTAGAGATAAATAGTGTTTTTAGCACAGGAGTTTTTCAAATTTCAAGATCAATATCTATAAATATTAAAGATAATGTAATTAAGCATATATTTTTGTCACAAATATAGTCCACCTTTAATTAAATTTAAGTTTAATCTTATAAATTATGCACATAATTTATCTCCATTTCATTTTATAAATAACATGCAAGCTGTACCTAACATTTGCCAGCTTATAATTTTAATAGGATTGAGCCTAATATCTTCATATATATTTATTTTAAAAAATAAATTTTTTACTTATATTATATTGATGATTTTTTTATTTAATTTAAGAAGAATATTACCCTACTTTTGATCTATTACCAGATATTTTTGGAGAAATTTACTTTTAGTATTGATTTTATGAATAAGATATATTAGATTTATAATATATAGAGATTTAAAAAACTTTTTAAGAATAAATTTACCATTTAATACTCCTAAAATATTATGAATGTTTTTAGTAGCATTAGAGGTAATTAGGCAATTAATACGTCCTCTTACTTTAAGATTACGGTTGGCCTGTAATTTAATGACTGGACATGTTTTAATAAGATTAGTTTTAAATAAATATATTTTAATGAGATTGATCTTAATTATAATTATTTTATTTGAAATTATAATTGGGTTTATTCAAGCTATTGTTTTTAGAATGTTATTAGAAATGTATAAAATAGAAGTCTATTAATAAAACCTTAAAACGAAAAAATAAAATGTTATTTAAATAACGTAAATTAATATATACCCGTTTTTATTATTTTATTTGTTTATATAATATTAAATTTAATTTTTTCATTTTATTTAGAAAACGAAATTTTACCCTTTATAGCCTTTTTGTCGTAAATTCTTTGCTGATTGAAAGAATACTTGGTTTATTCCGATTTCGGTTTTAGCAGCTTTTATTCTACCGTTTGAATATTATAAAGTATTTATATCAGTATTAATATTATTTACAGTCTTAAACACTTTATTTATTAAATACAAAATAGATAAACCTTTTAAGCTGGCTTTTATATATACTACGGGTGTTGTGGTATTTTTAATAATTAGTTCTACAATTATTTATGTTGTTGTGTTTATTTTTAATAAGGTTTTCTAAAATACTAGTTTTTAAACCTTATAATTTACACTTATATTTCTAATGTATTTAGATTATCATTTGGGTTCTAAACATTATTTATTTAGTCTTATTAAATTCTCCTTTTGCAGTAGAGTGGAGGATATTATTGACCCTTAATTTAATTTGAATTTTTTTTAGTTTGTTGACCCTTAATAAAACAAATAAGTTTATATCTAATTTAATAGGTATTATTATTATCAGATTTATAATTAATTCTAATGTCTGGAAGATGATAATTTTATATGAATTATCTATACTTCCGATAATATTTATTATCTTAGGGTGAGGAACTAATCCATCACGATTTTCAGCAACATTTTATATAATTATTTATACTATAGTATTTTCTTTACCATCTATAAGAGTAATAATTTTTAATTTTAAATTAATAAGATGTCTTAATTTGTATATACATGTATTTTCCTTTAATTTAATTATTTTAATAATTTTGTATTTTCTTTTTATGGTTAAAACTCCAATCTATTATGTTCATTATTGATTACCAAAAGCCCATGTAGAAGCATCAACCAGAGGATCTATAATTTTAGCTGGGGGGTTATTAAAGTTAGGTAGAATAGGTATTCTTAAGATTTTATTTTGAACCAAATATTTAATAAATAATAGATACTTTATTATGAGTTCAATTATTTCTTCTGTTATTTGT
Source organism: Mermis nigrescens (assembly GCA_036768485.1). NCBI lineage: Eukaryota > Metazoa > Nematoda > Enoplea > Mermithida > Mermithidae > Mermis > Mermis nigrescens. The sequence continues at coordinate 10,713,405 of JAVLUZ010000157.1, read as the reverse complement.
TTAACTCAAACTGATTTTAAAAAACTAGTAGCAATAATATCTGTCAGTCATATAAGGATTAGATTAGCATCTTTATTTAGTATATTGAGTTTAGGTTATATTAGGTTTTTAATAATGAATTTAGTTCACACTGTCATAAGATCTTTAATGTTTTATATATCTGGAGTGATATATACATTAAGTAAAACTCGATTAATAATATTAAATTTTTCGGTAAGATTTAAACTTTTAAATTTAATTTTTTTCCTTATAATTTTTAGTAATCTAGGATTCCCTCCTTTTTATAGAAGGATCACAGAATTATCTGTGATTAGTAGATTAATTTATGATAAATATTTAATTATATTATTTTTATTTATTTTAATTATAATCTCTTTAATTTTTAATATAATAATTATTAATATATTTAAAATCAAAACAACTGTTTTTATTAAAAATGAATGTTTTTTTATTCTTTTAGGTAAATTAATCTTAATAATAACATTATGATTTATCTTATTTGGTTTTTAAACAAAAAAAAATCATATAAAGTGTATAAGTATAAATATATTTATAAACATTTTTCTGTTTCATTTAGATTTATTTAAAAACACGGTTATATAATAAATAAAATTTCATAAGATAAAAATTAAAGCAACTGAAAACAGTATAGTTAAAAATGAGATTCATCAATTATTTACTGAAATGATAAGTCATTTTAATAAAAATGATACCATAGGAGGGATATTTGTTATTAATAGCAGAGTTATTAATATAAAATTATCTTTAAATAAAAATCAAAATCTTGATCTGAATTTACTTAAAAATATTAATAAAAACATTAAAATTAAATTATAAACTAAATAAAATAAAAAAATGTTTATATTTATTATTATACTTAAAAATATTCACAAAGAATCTGATATTAGAATAATTCATATTACTCTTTTAAAGTTAGTTCTATTATAAAATCTAAATAATAGAATTAAAGGATAACTTAATAATCAATAATAGGTGCTTAATCTAATAAAATTAGACAAAATTAAAACATTAGGATATTTATGAACACATAAAAATATAAAAAACCTTTTTATACTTCATCTAAAATGAACATTCCAAAATATTATATGAAATGGAGGTAAAGCCATTTTACATAAAAATATAAATCCAATCATTAAATAATATTTTAAAATTAAAAGTCTATATAAAATAAAAAGAGATCTTAATCTTTGCCAGATAAGGAAAAATAAAATAAAAAAAGGACTCTTAATATAGAGAATAAAAATTCAGTTCAATATCTCTAAGACAATTCATATTCACCATCAGCTGTTAATATTTATAGCCAATATTAAACATAAAATGTAAAATAAAAATTTGTTCCTCCGTTAGAGAGGAATATTTATGGTTAAAGACCGTTAATCATAAGAGGGTCGGGACTCTTTATTTCCTAAGAAGAGTATGGAGGGGGATGTTGGGAGTCAGGTTCAGATTGCTTATCCGTTTAAGTTTAAATAGACCTCATGTTAAATGAAGTTTAAGAAACCTTTATGTTAGGTATTATAACAGAATAATTACCTCCCATGCCTTACTCATAATTTTTTTTATGGTAATGCCTGCTTTAATTGGAGGTTTTGGCAATTGAATAATACCTCTTTTGTTAATAGCAAAAGATTTAATTTACCCACGTTTAAACAGATTTTCTTTTTGAATCTTACCTTTTAGATTATGGTTTTTATTAATAAGAATATTTCTTGAAAATGGAATTGGTACTGGATGAACACTATATCCTCCTTTAAGAAGCACAGAAGGTTTTAATGTACTAAGAGTGGATTTCCTTATTTTTTCCTTGCATTTAGCAGGAATCTCTTCTATTGCAAGATCTATTAATTTCATGGTAACTAGAATTAATTGCCGCCCGAACAATATAATATGGGATCAATTACCTTTATTTGTATGAAGATTAAATATTACTATTTTCTTATTAATTTTAAGGTTACCGGTTTTA
>JAVLUZ010000157.1:10618982-10708800 GCA_036768485.1 Mermis nigrescens | reverse complement strand
TAAAACCGGTAACCTTAAAATTAATAAGAAAATAGTAATATTTAATCTTCATACAAATAAAGGTAATTGATCCCATATTATATTGTTCGGGCGGCAATTAATTCTAGTTACCATGAAATTAATAGATCTTGCAATAGAAGAGATTCCTGCTAAATGCAAGGAAAAAATAAGGAAATCCACTCTTAGTACATTAAAACCTTCTGTGCTTCTTAAAGGAGGATATAGTGTTCATCCAGTACCAATTCCATTTTCAAGAAATATTCTTATTAATAAAAACCATAATCTAAAAGGTAAGATTCAAAAAGAAAATCTGTTTAAACGTGGGTAAATTAAATCTTTTGCTATTAACAAAAGAGGTATTATTCAATTGCCAAAACCTCCAATTAAAGCAGGCATTACCATAAAAAAAATTATGAGTAAGGCATGGGAGGTAATTATTCTGTTATAATACCTAACATAAAGGTTTCTTAAACTTCATTTAACATGAGGTCTATTTAAACTTAAACGGATAAGCAATCTGAACCTGACTCCCAACATCCCCCTCCATACTCTTCTTAGGAAATAAAGAGTCCCGACCCTCTTATGATTAACGGTCTTTAACCATAAATATTCCTCTCTAACGGAGGAACAAATTTTTATTTTACATTTTATGTTTAATATTGGCTATAAATATTAACAGCTGATGGTGAATATGAATTGTCTTAGAGATATTGAACTGAATTTTTATTCTCTATATTAAGAGTCCTTTTTTTATTTTATTTTTCCTTATCTGGCAAAGATTAAGATCTCTTTTTATTTTATATAGACTTTTAATTTTAAAATATTATTTAATGATTGGATTTATATTTTTATGTAAAATGGCTTTACCTCCATTTCATATAATATTTTGGAATGTTCATTTTAGATGAAGTATAAAAAGGTTTTTTATATTTTTATGTGTTCATAAATATCCTAATGTTTTAATTTTGTCTAATTTTATTAGATTAAGCACCTATTATTGATTATTAAGTTATCCTTTAATTCTATTATTTAGATTTTATAATAGAACTAACTTTAAAAGAGTAATATGAATTATTCTAATATCAGATTCTTTGTGAATATTTTTAAGTATAATAATAAATATAAACATTTTTTTATTTTATTTAGTTTATAATTTAATTTTAATGTTTTTATTAATATTTTTAAGTAAATTCAGATCAAGATTTTGATTTTTATTTAAAGATAATTTTATATTAATAACTCTGCTATTAATAACAAATATCCCTCCTATGGTATCATTTTTATTAAAATGACTTATCATTTCAGTAAATAATTGATGAATCTCATTTTTAACTATACTGTTTTCAGTTGCTTTAATTTTTATCTTATGAAATTTTATTTATTATATAACCGTGTTTTTAAATAAATCTAAATGAAACAGAAAAATGTTTATAAATATATTTATACTTATACACTTTATATGATTTTTTTTTGTTTAAAAACCAAATAAGATAAATCATAATGTTATTATTAAGATTAATTTACCTAAAAGAATAAAAAAACATTCATTTTTAATAAAAACAGTTGTTTTGATTTTAAATATATTAATAATTATTATATTAAAAATTAAAGAGATTATAATTAAAATAAATAAAAATAATATAATTAAATATTTATCATAAATTAATCTACTAATCACAGATAATTCTGTGATCCTTCTATAAAAAGGAGGGAATCCTAGATTACTAAAAATTATAAGGAAAAAAATTAAATTTAAAAGTTTAAATCTTACCGAAAAATTTAATATTATTAATCGAGTTTTACTTAATGTATATATCACTCCAGATATATAAAACATTAAAGATCTTATGACAGTGTGAACTAAATTCATTATTAAAAACCTAATATAACCTAAACTCAATATACTAAATAAAGATGCTAATCTAATCCTTATATGACTGACAGATATTATTGCTACTAGTTTTTTAAAATCAGTTTGAGTTAAACAAATAACAGAAGAAATAATTGAACTCATAATAAAGTATCTATTATTTATTAAATATTTGGTTCAAAATAAAATCTTAAGAATACCTATTCTACCTAACTTTAATAACCCCCCAGCTAAAATTATAGATCCTCTGGTTGATGCTTCTACATGGGCTTTTGGTAATCAATAATGAACATAATAGATTGGAGTTTTAACCATAAAAAGAAAATACAAAATTATTAAAATAATTAAATTAAAGGAAAATACATGTATATACAAATTAAGACATCTTATTAATTTAAAATTAAAAATTATTACTCTTATAGATGGTAAAGAAAATACTATAGTATAAATAATTATATAAAATGTTGCTGAAAATCGTGATGGATTAGTTCCTCACCCTAAGATAATAAATATTATCGGAAGTATAGATAATTCATATAAAATTATCATCTTCCAGACATTAGAATTAATTATAAATCTGATAATAATAATACCTATTAAATTAGATATAAACTTATTTGTTTTATTAAGGGTCAACAAACTAAAAAAAATTCAAATTAAATTAAGGGTCAATAATATCCTCCACTCTACTGCAAAAGGAGAATTTAATAAGACTAAATAAATAATGTTTAGAACCCAAATGATAATCTAAATACATTAGAAATATAAGTGTAAATTATAAGGTTTAAAAACTAGTATTTTAGAAAACCTTATTAAAAATAAACACAACAACATAAATAATTGTAGAACTAATTATTAAAAATACCACAACACCCGTAGTATATATAAAAGCCAGCTTAAAAGGTTTATCTATTTTGTATTTAATAAATAAAGTGTTTAAGACTGTAAATAATATTAATACTGATATAAATACTTTATAATATTCAAACGGTAGAATAAAAGCTGCTAAAACCGAAATCGGAATAAACCAAGTATTCTTTCAATCAGCAAAGAATTTACGACAAAAAGGCTATAAAGGGTAAAATTTCGTTTTCTAAATAAAATGAAAAAATTAAATTTAATATTATATAAACAAATAAAATAATAAAAACGGGTATATATTAATTTACGTTATTTAAATAACATTTTATTTTTTCGTTTTAAGGTTTTATTAATAGACTTCTATTTTATACATTTCTAATAACATTCTAAAAACAATAGCTTGAATAAACCCAATTATAATTTCAAATAAAATAATTATAATTAAGATCAATCTCATTAAAATATATTTATTTAAAACTAATCTTATTAAAACATGTCCAGTCATTAAATTACAGGCCAACCGTAATCTTAAAGTAAGAGGACGTATTAATTGCCTAATTACCTCTAATGCTACTAAAAACATTCATAATATTTTAGGAGTATTAAATGGTAAATTTATTCTTAAAAAGTTTTTTAAATCTCTATATATTATAAATCTAATATATCTTATTCATAAAATCAATACTAAAAGTAAATTTCTCCAAAAATATCTGGTAATAGATCAAAAGTAGGGTAATATTCTTCTTAAATTAAATAAAAAAATCATCAATATAATATAAGTAAAAAATTTATTTTTTAAAATAAATATATATGAAGATATTAGGCTCAATCCTATTAAAATTATAAGCTGGCAAATGTTAGGTACAGCTTGCATGTTATTTATAAAATGAAATGGAGATAAATTATGTGCATAATTTATAAGATTAAACTTAAATTTAATTAAAGGTGGACTATATTTGTGACAAAAATATATGCTTAATTACATTATCTTTAATATTTATAGATATTGATCTTGAAATTTGAAAAACTCCTGTGCTAAAAACACTATTTATCTCTAATTCTAAACTTGAATTTCTAATTCAATATAGGGAAAACCCCAGAATTAAAAGGATCTTTTTGATTTTGCGGTATGATCTTCTATTTTTTGTGGATTGGCTACTTTGACTGGATTAGGTCTTCGATATTATATATTTTCTAACACATTTAATAATCGAGAGGATTTATATGCTTTTACGACTGATAGAGATACTGATAGAAATTATACGAGAGATAATAGGACTGATTTTGAGAATTTTAAAGAGGAGTTTATAAAATATGTTAAATAAATTTTAAATATTATATTTTAAATACTCATCAGTAAAATAAACCAAAAAGAATAATTCATACGACATCTACAAAATGCCAATATCAACTTCTTAGGTCAAAAAATCTATTTTTAGAATTTAAATAATCTTCTTTTATATTTACTAAAAGACATATTAATATAATTGTACCAACCATTACATGTAAGCCATGAAATCCGGTTCCGATATAGAATATAGCTCCATAGACTGAATTATATAAAACAAAATCTATATAATAGTATTCTATAATCTGGAAAAAAGTAAATACAAAACCTAATATTACCGTATATAATAAAAATATGTTAGTTTTTGGTTTAATACCCATTATTTTGTAATTATGACTTAATGTAATTGTAAAACCCCTAGATAGTAAAAGGTTAGTATTTAGTAGGGGAACACTAAAAATGTTTATTATCTCAAGTCCTTTAGGAGGTCACCTTAACCCCAAATCTCCAATAGGTATTAATATATAATGTAAATAGGATCAAAAAATAGAAATAAAAAATATAATTTCTCTTAAAATAAAAAAAATTATTCCAATTTTAAATCTGTTTTGTATAAAAATATTATATATCCCTAAGTATAAAGATTCTCGTATTAAATCACGGGTTCATAAGAAAAAAATAATTATTATTATTAATTCAGCAAATTTTAAAACACCTAAAAATTTATATTTAATGAGAATCAAAATGCTTATAAAATTAAAATAAATTATTAATCCTATTAATAAAGGCCAAAAAGAGGCCATTATATTTACTTGTAATATCACACTCTTTCTAAAATTTTTAATCTAGAAAGAATCTTGCGGTTTAAGGGTTGAAATTTACTCTTTTGATTCTTTTTTTAATAATATACACTTTTTATCCCTCCTTGAATATTCTTTTATTATTAATTTTAACTTTATATTTAATAAATATTATAAAATCTAATTTATCAAGGTTTATGTTATATTTAACTCTAATTATTTTTTCAACTGGTATTTTATTACTTTTATTTTATATAAGAATAATTAATGACAAATATTTATATAATAAATTAATCTTGGTTTTAACAGGATATTATTTAGTTTTCCCCAATATTTATTTAAATTTGAATTATAAAAAAACTTTTATAAGTAATGGTCTAGAATTATTATATAGTAAAAATTATTTATTTATTTATTTTAGATTAATAATTATTTTGATTATTTTATTTATTTTAAGTAAAAATTTCTATTTTATAAAATTTCTTCGTCAAATTTATTAATCTAAAAAATTTTTTATAATTGGAAATTATACGTGTAAATACACTTTTATTAGATTTAGTTTAAAAAGTTTTAATATAATAAATGTTAACTGAAATAATTATAAATATTATAAATCTAAATCATAATAGAATTATAAATATAAGAATTGAAGGAAATAAAATTTTAGAATTTATGTTATTTAAATAACATTTATGAATAAATTGTTTTTAATCATGCTTTAAATATAAGCATGGAAATCCTTTCCATATAAATTGGTATTAGATGATGAAAATTACCACATAACTCTCTACATTGTCCAATATAAATTCCTGGTTTTAAATTATTTATTATAAAGAAATTAATTCGACCTGGACAAGCATCTATTTTAACTCCTAGTCTAGGCAGAGTTCAAGAATGAATTACATCATAGGAGGTAATTAATATTTGAATATTACATTTGATTGGAAGAACTAAGGTAGAAGAAGTTTCTAATAAGCGAAAGATATTGCTTGTTGTAGGATATCTTTCAATTTTAATCTCTAATTCTGGAAAATTGTATTCTCAATATCATTGATGTCCTATAATTTTTACATTTAAATTAAATGTATTATTTAATGATTCTATATTATGTAAAATTTTTAAAGTAGGAATTCCTATAAAAATTAAAACTAAGGCTGGTAATACACTTCAAAAAATTTCTAAATTTTCTCAATGTAAAAATTTCTGGTTAAATTTGTTTAAAACACATACAATTAAAGCTAAAATAATTAATATTGAAATTATTCTTTCAATAAATAAAACGAAATCATTATATAAGTCAATTCTTCAGCTAAAATTGTTAAGCTGGTCATTTAAAGACCAGGATCCGTATTGTGGAATAAATGAATAAAAAGGATTGTGAATCTTATATTAAATTTCATTAAAATTATTATTCTCTATGTATTTTTATTTACAAAATAAAAGTGATTGACTCTAAAGAGAATTTTTTGGAAATTTCTTTTCAATTCAAAATTAAATATGCACTTACATTAAATTCCAATTTACTTTTTTTATGATTAAACTGAAAATTTGATCTCCCATAAAAGTACAATAAAATGAATCAAAAAAATAAAACCCTGTTAATCATATAGATAATGATAAATATGGTTCGGTTACTTCACATCTTCCTAGTCAAGTTAATAAAATAATATTATTTATAAAAAAATTATAAAATATAATTCATATTTTAAAGGAATGTAATCTATAATAATTATTAACAATTACCATTGCGCAAATTATCAAAATAGATATTATAAATAAAATAACTCCACCTATTTTATTAGGGATGGTTCGTAAAATACAATAATAACTTAAAAAATATCATTCAGGTTGAATGTGAACTGGAGAGATTAAAGAGTTTGAAAGAATAAAATTTTCAGGATCTCTGAACTTATAGGGTATTACTAAAATTATATATCTTAAAAAAACTAAAATTACTAAATTTATTATGTCTTTTACTAAAAAAGTTGGTAAAAATTCTGTTTTAATATTAAGGAATCCACCTAATGGATTTCTAGAACCGTTTATATGTAAAAAAATTAGATGAATAATCATTAATAAAATTAAAATTATAGGTAACAGAAAATGTAAACTAAAAAATAATTTTAAAGTATAATTTCTTACAAAAAACCCTCCCCATAGCCATTCAACCAAGATTTGCCCTATTCATGGAATAACTCTAACTAAGTTTGTAATAACTGTAGCTCCCCATAGTCTCATTTGTCCTCATGGTAATACATACCCTAAAAAAGAGATTGTTATTAGTAAAATTATGAGTATAAACCCCCTTAATCATAAGATTTTATGATTAATAAAAGAAGAATAAACAATCCCTTTAAGTACATGAAGATATATAAATATAAAAATGAAAGAAGAACAATTTAAATGAATATAATGTAATAAGTAACCTGAATTAAGATGTATATTTCATACTCTAATAAATGCTATATCAGAGTTTTCATAGTATAAAGTTAGTAAAAACCCCCTTAAAATTTGAACAATTATAAGTAATCCTAATATTCTGCCTAAATTTCATCAATAAGTAAGATTAATGGGGGTTTTTACTCTAAATTTAATTTTAAATGTTGGTTTAAAGATTAAAAAAGGGTGTCGAAAACCCCTGATACTTTAAGCTAAATAAAAAAAATATATGTTATGATTATAAAATAAAACCTATTAGATATTATTTTATATAAATTAAAAAGTCTAGTTAAATAATTTAACATAATAAAATCTTCCTTAATTTTAATTAAAAATTTTCATAAATTAAGTAATTTAACATTTAGACTTAAAATAATTCTTCATAATTTGATTTTAAAATTTTTATAAAATTTGATTCAAAGGATTAATCCTATAAGGCTTATTTTATAATTTAAATTAAGTATATTGAGATTAATTACATGTATTAAATAAAAATACCTAAATAATATTATTAAAATAAAATTTAAATAAAGGTAAATTTAAATTTATACTTGATCAGGATAAATGTTGGCTTTAAAGCTTTTTTAATCATTACGATTATAAAAACCGTAAAGAATAAAGTAAAGTAAAAAATAAAGTAAAAGTCTTACTATTACTATATATAATAACGTAAGGTTAATTATAATTTATTATACTCATTTTCTTTTGAAAATCATATTATTATAAATCTTACATTTAAGAAGTTAGAGTAATAATAATTACCAAGCTTGATACTACAGAACCTCTTCCAAATTGAGATAAGTTCTCAATACTCTTTGGGAATTTATACTTAATATAATTATTCCACACACCATAAATAAAAATCTTTTGCACAGTATGAGCTATTAAATGAAATATTATTATACCCCTGTCATAATATAGAACCAAGGCTTATTATAAATCCTAGTTGTCTTAAAGTTGAGAAAGCAACTAATTTCTTTAAATCGGCTCTAATACAGGCTATATAAGATCCTAATACTATGGTTATTAAGCCAAACCACCTTATTGTTTTTACTAAAACTCTTTCTCCTATTGGTAATTTGAAGCGAATTACTAAAACTAAACCTGCTGTTACTAATGTTCTGGAGTGAACTAAAGCAGAAACAGGGGTAGGAGCAGCTATTGCTGCTGGTAACCATCTGATAAAAGGAAATTGAGATCTTTTTGTGACTATTATTAAAAATAAAACTATAATATTTATTCAAGAATACTTATGATATAAAAATAAAAATCTAAATAACAAAAAATCTATCACCTATCCGATTAATAAATATAGTTAAAAAAGATCCCTGAAATCTATTTCAAGAAAAATAAAATAAAATTAAAAACCAGGAAGACACTCCTAGAAATTCTCCCTAGTAAGGTTTGTTGAGATATGAAGAGGTGAACTTTGAATTATACATCTATTTTATAATGCCGATAGATAACTCCGTATTGCATATTGTTTGATCAGATTATTCCTATTTCAGAGGTTTTTGATTTGAAAAAAGAATAGTGGGTTCAAGTCTTCTGAATACTGACTTTTTTCATTTTTTTACATTCTTTCGGCAAAACCATGCACTTCATTTGACTTATTCATCTATTTAGGTTTTGCAGATGAGACTTCTTGTTTTTTTGAATTTCGCCTTAGTTCTCGAATGGGAGTGTAAAGAGTGCGATAATCTGGGGGTTGAAAAGACACATTTTGGTCGAGTTTTCGACTTGTTTATGTCTACCAACAACTCCAGTTATGAGTTTTAAGAAATTTTTCTGACAGAAATGTACTACGGATCAAGGGCTATCTTGTGCTTACCAGCAAATTTTTTTACAATCAATACGCAGTCAGTACTAGGATTTAAACTTTACACTCTAGTGGATGAGTAAAGAAACAGATTTTGTCCAAGATTTCTCTGCCAACTTTTTCGGTAAGAGTTGGGATGAATTGAATAAAATAGAAATAAAGTTACTTTTAAGAGCTACACGTCGAAGCAAGCCGCGTTCAAAAAACGTAATATTCAGTTGTTTATGGGAGTGTAAAGTTCGAAATTCGAGATGTAAAATGGGCGAAAAAACAGGTTTTTTTGTGTTTTTGATTGGTAAATCATATCAAATATTTTTGCGGAACATAATTTTGGCACATTCAAACGTACTACAATCAAAGAGCTACAAACTGGCCCGAACCGAATTTATTTACATTCTATAAGTCGTTAGGTTCAGGGGGCCCATTGGCACCAAACTAGGAGTGTAGGAGTTAGGAGTTAGGAGCAAATTTACTCCTGGCTCAGGAGTCTCCTAAATCGGGTTGCACCACTTACTCCTAACCTAGGAGTAATTTTTTCATTGTTTCTAGGAGTAAACTCTCTTCACTCCTAGACTCCTAACTAGGAGTAATTTTAGGAGTAATTTTAGGAGTGTTTCTAGGAGTTTCTTAGACGGGATTTTTGCAATGTCCATAAAGTTTCGAGCATTTTCAGTCAACTCAGCCAAGCTATTTGGAAAATCTGCGACTGTATGCCAAATATGTTCATTAATTAGCTGAACAACGGATCGAATTTTCCGACAAACAGTAGACTTATGCTAACCAAGAGCATCACCACAATATCCTAAAATTTTTTAGTAGCTAAGAATCTTAGAGCTGATAAAATCTGTTGCTTTAGAGAAAGTGTCCTGTGTTACTCTTTGGCTGTAAAAACCGTCCAATTATCTACCAAACACGTTCCGTTGCTTGCCACGAAATTCAAAAATATTCTTCGAAATTATCAACATCAAGATTAATACGCTTCTTGCAGACTCTTTTTCGGCGTATTTTTTCAATAATTTCATCATCACTATCACTGCTAGTACTATTCATCGCAGTCAAAAAAAGACTAATTCAATACAACCAACAGCTTTAGGAGAGAACGGACACTCCTAACATTTTGTGCAAAGATAAGGAGTAAATTCACTCCTAAAAAAACACTCCTAAGCGTGGTGCAACCCACCTGAAAAATTACGCCTAAACTTACTCCTAAAACGTCCTTTTTGCTCCTAATATTACTCCTACACTCCTGATTTAGGAGACTCCTAGCTCCTAGATGGTGCAACCGAAATTTACACCTTTACTCCTAACTGTTACACTCCTAGTTTGGTGCAACTGGGCCCTGGGCCCAGATTTTTAAAATTTACAATGTGGTGAACAGTGGAAAATACGTGTTTGTTCAATTTTTTGTTCGCCACTTTCTCTGTTCAGAAGTCAGGCGAGGTCGGATAGGATAAAAATAAAGTACTTTCTAAGGGGTACGCGCCACAGCGCATTGCGTTTGTTTACATCAATATTTAGCTTTTTCGGGAGGTGTAAACAGGCATGTAGCTGTAGGGGGAATGGGGGTCGGACCATAGGTGGGCAGCACCGAATTTCTGGGGGGGGTGAAAAATTTCTGGGGAGGGGGATGAAAAAAATTTTCAAAGGTCAAAAAATGGCCTTAAAAGTGGTTGTATGGCGAAAAAAGACAATTTTTCGACGTTTCTCATCGAGCACTATCCAATGGCATCAAAAAATTGCTAAAAAAGCAAGAAAAATTTTTTTCTGGGGGGGCATTTCGATTTCTGGGGGGGGTATTTCGACCTCTGAGGGGTGCATAACCCCCGAACCCCCCACGCCCATGTGTGGTCCGGACCCCCTCCCCCAAAATTCAGAAAAATCCAGAAAAATAGGACTTTTTACACGTTATGTTGTACTATTTTTGGTTTAGACTCCCCAAAATTGGTGTTGGTCCCCCCAAAATAGGAGGGCCAGCTACGTGCCTGGGTGTAAAGTCAAAAAAAACAGGGATGTTAAACGTGTTTTTGTCTTGTTTTTTTCTGCCAAGTACTGGGTTATGAGTCTGGACATAATCTCAAGTCTAAAAATAAGCCAGAAACCAAATGTGATACGCCAGTTTGTTTGCACTCAACAGTGATGTAAAGTGGTTTACATCTGATATTGATTTGTCCTCGGGCCATTGTGGAGACTTAATTTTTTTAATAAATGTTGATCGTTATATCAGAGTAATATCAGAATTACGAATCCGACTGAAATTTTCTTTACACTCTGTGGTTGTGTTAAGTTTACACTGCATATTAACTTTAGTTATAGAACCGTGCGGAAGCTTAATTTTGTTCAAAATGTTCTACGTAAAATCAGAATTGGAAATCTGAATGTTAGTTTTCTCTAAACCTAGCAGTTGTGTAAAGTTTGCACTATCCATTTGTTGTTAATATGCAGTTTATACAACAAATTTATTTTACTTCCAAATCTGAGCGTTAGTGTTCCTTACACTTGATATTTGCGTAAAGTTTATGCTGTAAAACTTTGATCTGCTTAAATAATGTAAGGTTGTCGTGTTTAAAAAGGATAATGCTGATGTTGAGAACAATATTGTTTTCCGCGTTCTTGGACTGCTGTCATTCTTGTGGCATGTTACTGTATGGGTTTACTGACTGATGCATTCAAATCATGCTAATTAAAAGTAGGGAACTAGCAAGGAAAAATGCTCCGATGGTACAAAAAAGATGAATATACTTGGAATTGTGGATTGTTAAGGATGTAAAAGGAGGGGACTAGGAAAAAGCTACCTAAAGTCGCAAAATCTGATAAAAGTCACACTTAAGCAACGCAAAAATCGAAGTATATTCTGCGGCCAACAGATTAAAACAAATATTTAACCATAAAAATGATTGAAAAAGCATCACGTTAGCTATGCAGTAGCTATGGAAAATATATTGATTAAACTAACAGTCTTTCTAAGCCAATTGAATGAAATAGCAAACATTGATGCATCCAAGACAATTGAAGAAATTGTTGGTTCAAAACAGTAGGAAACGCGTAAGTTGACTTGAAACAGACTAAATGTAGGTACACTAGCATGCCCGTAACGATTGTGTGCACTAATCACTCGGCCCCTGCTTTGCTTGCTATAATGCTCATAACAAAATAAAACAACTTTAAATACAATACCACTTAGTTTTCTATCAATCAGTATACGAAGCTAGTCAGCGTTGTTACTCGCCAGAAATTTAAAAAAAGTAAACATTATAGATTTCGTTTATACACTCTTATCTGAAACTTTGAAAATTATTTAAAAAGACACTTTTTTTAGAGGCCGCAGAATATACTTCGATTTTTTGCGTTGCTTAGAGAAAGTGTGATTTTTATCAGATTTTGCGACTTTAGGTAGCTTTTTCCTAGTCCCCTCCTTTTACATCCTTAATAATCCATAATTCCAAGTATATTCATCTTTTTTGTTCCATCGGAGCATTTTTCTTTGCTAATGTACATATGTACGTACACGTAATGCTTTCTTATAGATTCTTTGCGAATCATGAAGTGTCTTGCTGTAATTTCGATGAATAGGTTAGATAAATCAGCGAACATGTTTGTGGAGATAACGAAGAATGAACATGAAATCGAGCTGAAAAATTAAATAAATGAAATTTATCCGAAGCATGACAATTTAAAATTTTTCAAAACGTGTTTTAAAAAACTTAGATGAGCCAAAAATTAAAAAACTTCGATCGTGATGCAAACGCATTTGAGAATTAATGCGTACGTGTCAAAGTATAATCGGATTTGTGGTCTCAGATTGCATGCTACTCGTACATTACCGATTTTCCCGATTTTAGTCGGCGATGTCGCCGATTTTCCCGACTCTCCCGATTTTTATCGGCTATATCGCCGATTTCTCAATTTTTGTCGGCGATATCGGCGTCTTTCACGACTGAATCGGGAAAATCGGCGATATCGCTGACTTTTACTTCTGAACCGGGCTTAAGTTTAATTGTAGTGCATGTGTTAATCCTGTAGATTCGTAACTTTTTATATAGTGCATAATGCAATTGCACGCTAGCTAGATTATTGTTTATTATAAGACAATGTCACATTCACAACAACTGTTTAAACAGGCATTCTTATTTTTCAAACAACTAATAAACAAAGATTCAGACATTTTTATTTTAATTTTCGAACAAACAAACGAACAACATTTTTCAAACTTTTCAAACATCATTCTCAAATATCTATAGCCTGTTTTTTAACCTATTGCATGAAAATGATCGATAATCAAAAGTGATTATTACTGTAACACCGATTTTTTTCAGAGCTCGACAGTCGACTCGGGTCACTCCCGTCGCGCCAAGGAGAAATCGGGTACTGCAGTAATAAGACATTTTTTTATCTCGCGATTTCCTACACCAGGTTAAAAAATAGACTATAGAAACTAGATGTTCAAGATTGTTTCAACTATGAGCATATTCGTCATTGATGGCCATAATTTAAATTTACGGGTCCAGCCGAAATTCGGAGGATCTATGTACAAAGAGAGTTCTAAAGATTGAATTTTCTGTTCACTACAGTAATGGAAAAGGGTCAAGTTACAACAGAAGCCGAATTCCATCTCTTTAAAACTCAAGAAAACCTTAAAATTCGTCAAGAGTATATACATACATAGACGATAAAGTTCCCGCACCTGTGTACATGCATACGTGTGATACTCAAAATGATTTATACGTACCTACATTAGCAAAGGTCAAATCAAATAACAAATTTAATAGGTCCAGTAATCTCATAGACTTGATTTAATCATAAATTCTAGAAAGTTTGACAATTAATTCAAAGGGAAGCGTTTCTTTGGGACGTAAGGTACTTACCTAAATATAATAGAATAATACAATAATAAAATAATTCAATAAAAAAATAAAATCTCTGGAACGTTACAGGAAGGCTTTCAAATTGGTGCTTTTATTTGATGTTATCTTCTCCAGTCCAAATAAACTTGCAAAAATTAAGAGTTGTTCTCACTAAGAATACTGAGGAGTCGTCGGCTTCCCTTTTACCGCGGCACACGACGGAAGTAAGTGCAAATACTATCATGTAATGACAATAGCTAATCATTGTTAGCTTAAGTTTTGTATCGACTTCAGAAAAATCTTTGAGACGAGTTAAGTCCGATGGTCTCGCTCGTCCTGCTTATATAATATCAGTTTATGCATAATTGCAACTAATTCCAATAACATAATGGGAGCCGTGTCGACGGGAAATTGAAACAGTACCCACGTTAGTAATTAGCTATTAAGGTAATACAAGGAAGGGATACCTGCTGTGATAATACGCCCACTTGCTTAAACCCTACAAATATGCATTTGCTTAGATTAGGCTAAATCGGCTGAACGAGATCAAAAATAAGTCAGTTATAAATAATTGAATTCATGGGTTTGAATTTATGCGTACCTCATGAAAAACGATTTATCTATAAATGAGTACGAATGTGGGGTTTGACTTGAGCGGTCAATTGTGACAAGAGAAAAAAATTAGGGCCAAAAGTAAATAAAAATTGTAATAGTTCATTCAGTCGCCAAAAATCTTCTACTCAGTGGATAGCTGAGACCCCAGACTGAGCTAAGACCTCAGATCCGCCATGACATTCAAATCTTGTCGGAAAGTATATGTATAAATTGCAATTAAATAAAAATTTTATTAATTACTTAATTAATTAATTAATTTATTTATTTATTAATTTTTAATTAATTAATCTAATTAATTACATTGCAATTTTTAAACATTTTCAGACATACTTGCACAAAATAGCGGCTCAAAAGCAGCGGTCCAGTATTGCAATGCAACTGTTTGCGATCTGACGGAATTTCTAAATCAAGATACAAATCAAATCGCAAAAGTCTTTTTTATGCTAAAAAAATTTATTATACAAAACGTCATCCTAATATGGTTGAAAAGCCTATTCCTTAGAGTGATTGGATAACATCTAATGGAATAAAATAAAAGGTAAATCTAACAGAAATTAATAAAACACAAAAAAGTTGGCCCTGTATGGATCCACCTCCTCGCTTGTTTGTAGGAATCAGTAATCAGCTTCCCGACTGACTTTCCTGAATTCATTGCTTGCCATATGAATGCATAATTTTAGGAATAATTTGTCTGCAGTTGCGAAAAGCAGAAGAATTGTGCTTTGTAGACCCACTGTATCGATTTGGTATGGCGTCTAGAGCTGTAAAATGTGGCTATGTACATACTTTTGCGCATGAATTAGCGCACAGCAAAGTGCAGTCGGAGTTCTGTTTCTGTGGCCTAAAGTTCCGGTTGAAATAAGAGCAAAATTAACGCAAAAAAGAATATTCTTAACTGCATCTGCAAAACTTTTCGAAATCAATCAGAAATTACGATCGTGGTTCTTAACATTATTTTTGGAAGGTTATAGCCCATTAAATAAATCCGTAAGATCAATTCGACCTTTACTGTAAAATTCCGTCGCATTTTGGTTCCTGAGAATTGGCCTTTATTCAACTCGAAACGTTAGCAAATGGTCAATTGCTATAATTTTCTTCTTGGTGGCTTTAGTGGCTTCGATTTGTACAACTCCTGTTTAAAACTTTATTCAACGACATCATGAGAAAACATTACTCCTGTTTTTATGTCTGTTCTATTCCAACGAACATGCTTTTCTGCAAACGTCTTACCGTTAGGAAGTATTTTAGGTCTCCGTTGCTACGGTAGTTTGCTATAATGTTCCAACATTTAAACACATTAAGCATAAAGGAGAGTAGACATATGTGCCTATAGTCTGTTTAATTTATTTGAGACTTTTTCAGTGAATTTTTCTGAGGGCTGTAGTATGCCTAAAGGCTCATTCATACTTTCGTCCGATCCGACATCGGACGACACCGCATGTCGCTATCCTGTCGGACGCGTGTCGGGCAAAGTCGCATCCGACTCTGCCCGACACGCGTCCGACAGGATGCGACATGCGGTGTCGTCCGATGTCGGATCGGACATCGGATCCGACTTTCATTCATACTTCATCCGACTACTTCCGACTAAAAATCAATATTTTCATCGCAACAAACATTGATGTTTTTATATTGTCTCTCTGTCGAACAGCGTTTGTACCATAATTACCATAACTGGGCGTTGGGGGTTGGGGGCATAAGTGGGCAGCAAGAAAATTCTGGGGGCAAGATTTTTTGAAGGTCAAAAAATGGCCTTAAAAATGGTGGTTTGGCGAAAAAAGCACCATTTTTCGACGTTTCTCATCGAGCACTATCCATTGGCATCAAAAAAATTGCGAAAAAAACGAAAAAAAATTTCAAAAATTAAATTCTGGGGGGGGGTATTTTGATTTCTCCGGGGGTATTTTAGTTTCTGGGAGGTATTTTGGTTTCTGGGGGTATTTTGGTTTCTGGGGATGCATACCCCCTCAAATTCCCCACGCCCAGGTGTGGTTGGGGTATGTAACCCCCAGAAACTAGAACACCCCCAGAAACCAAATACTCCCCCAGAATTCAATTTTTTAAAAATTATTTTTGTTTTTTCCTCAATATTTTGATGCCATTGGACAGTGCTCGAGCCATACAACCACTTTTAAGACCATTTTTTGACGTTTAAAAGTTTTTTCACCCCCCCCACCCTCCAGAAATAAAAATTAAATGCTGAAAATATCGAAGTTCGTTTCATGCGCCAATTTATTTAAACTTATTAATTTATTAAAACTTATTTCCCACAAATATGGGTGTTCTTTAACAGCTATGATTAATAACTCAGTAGTAACGTCGTCAAAATCGCCATTAGCCATTTGCAATTAATTAAATTTTAAACCTGAAAAATACAATAAAATGAATTGACTGCAACAATAAATAGTACAAAATAAACCAGACACGATATGCCACAGCGCTTTTATACGACTAGTACAGAGCAATAAATTAATCAAAAATTTTAAGCTTGAAAAATAAAATAGTACAAAATAAACAAGGCGTGCAATGCGCTACATGTCGCGCCAATCTTCCTACACGCTGTACTTCAAATTTCATGTGTGTCGGACGGACGAAAGATGAAACCAACTCAACTTGTCCGTTCCGACAAAAAAGTCGCATTGTAAAACAGATTATGACGTCATGCGCAAAGAAAGTCGGACGCGTGTCGGATGATGTCGGATAATGTCGGACTCATGTCGGTGCGTGTCGGAGCGGTTTGGTCAATTTTTGCATTCCGACTAGCGTTGTTATAGTCCCAAAAAAGATATAGTCCTAGTCTTAGTCTGACTAGACTTTCGAAATGACTAGTCCTAAGTCTGACTAGGACTACGTTATCAAAAGACTAGTAGTCCTAGTCCCAAGATATAGTCTTTGAACGTTTTATAGTACAAACTCAATATCTTGATAATGCGACAAAAAAGCACACCTATTACCCTTTCGATTTCTTCCGCAATTCATGCATATGAACTATTTAAAAAATGACGCTTCTTCACTCAACTATAGAACCTTCCACTTCAAAATCAATCTTTGGTAGGTACATACTTATGTATATAACTGAAGATGCCAATAGTACGAGTACCATGAATATATAAGCAAGACAATATGACTCTAAATTCATGCTATTGCTCTTTTGTAGCCTATCAAAGTTTCTATTACGAGGCCATTTGGAATAGAACAGATTACTGTAGAAGCTTTTTTGTTTATAAATACTACAACAGAAAATCGCACATATAAGTCAGGATTTAAAGATCTTCATTCCATCAGATTCCCCAAAATGAATTTTTTTACATTTTTTTCAATTTTTCCTGAACCAGTCAAGCCAAACCCCTATTCATCCTACCTACTCAGTCGTTTTGCTGCCTGCCTCACATGTGATTTATGAATATGTACAATATGCGAAATATATTTACGTACATCAGCATGCAAATTCACATTTCACAATAGATCAATAAATTCGCAATTCATGCTAAAAAACACTTCTAACTCAAGCTTATAGTCGGACAAATTATGACGATTTTTATCTAACACAATGCTGGCTCGGCTAAATACGCGCTCAATTGGTGCCGAAGTAGCTGGTACTGCTAATATGTTCATAGCGATAGCCGCTAAAGTTGGATACTTGCCCTGCAGATTGCTCCAATAAGCGAGTGGTGTGATTCGCGAAGACCTAAAAAATGAAGCCTCACAACCAAAATCGCTCATTAACAGCATTTTTTCTCATTTTTCATGAAAATAAAAAATTCTGCAAGATGCACATTTTCAGGTCACCAATCAGCTCAGCACAGAAACAATCCTAGGCCATCAAACAAAACCCACAGCCTCCATCTCCAAATAACATGAAAGATGAGAAATGAAAATATTGAAAAATAGCTTCAGATTTTGAAGGAAAATAGCTTAGGTTAGGTTTATTCCAGTATATTATGTTGAATGTTAAAATTTTATTTCCAGAATTTTCAAATCAGAAAGGCCAAAAAAATCATTTTTTCGTAAGGCATTTTTAAGGCTTCTCAACCAGATAAAGCCCCTTGAATCAAAGAATTGCAAAACAACAAAAATTTACCTAATGACTTTAAGATTTAAGAATCACACTAAATAACAAAATATTGGGAAATACCAAAAAGCTTTAACGATATTCGAACCATTGTCTGTAATGATACAATAAACTTTTCCATCATCGATATCCCAGGTTCTCAAAACGGAATCAAAATGATCACGAATGTTTTCGGCCATATGTGGCTGGCTAATCTTCTGGCAGGACAGAAGTACATGCTTCAGATGACCATTTCTCCGATCGAAAAAGTGGCAAGTAATACCGAGGAATGATGAAGCATATCCTTGTCGAGACCATAAATCAATAGTAAGTGACAGAAACTTGACAGAATCTAAAATTTCTTGATCTTTAGCTTCAAAGATTTGGCAATTGTTTCAACCTTTTCTCCGAGTTGGTGGCGGTTAGGCAATTCTACAACGGAGCCCCTTGAAGCAACTTTTATAATATTTTTAAAGTCAACATTCTCAATCAGTCAATACGGCAGGCTATTAACGGCAAAAGCAATCGCTATGGCGGACACAAGTTCACTGTACGATTTTGAGCCCTTTTGGAACAAATGCTTCTTCTCTTCAATAATTTGAAAGCACTTAGCAATGTTTTCACCATTGCAGGCCGCTACTTCTTTTAAGGGCAACTTAACTTTCTTGCTGTCCACTTTGCTTTGATATTCCTTGTATTTATTGGGATGCTTTATTCGCAAGTGCCGATCCAAATTGGTAGGCCACTTGCCTTTTAGAACAGTTGCACAGTTCTGGCAGGAACTTGTTTTTTTGACAGAATCATATTCGAAATAACTATGAATGTCGCTCGAATAAGGTCTGGTTTTTGATTGAGGTCGGAGATCTGATGATGCTGCATTGCTACTAGCATAACTATCGGAAGCTCCTTCTTCCGCAGCGACTACATCTATATCTGATAATTCATAATCCGAGTCACCAAGCGACATCTATAATAGAATCAAAGAGGATAAATAACAGGATGGTTTAAGGCTCAAACCAGTTGTGGAGCGACTTTTTTGTACACTGTACATACATACGATCGCTCAATTTTTAGGTGGGGAGCATATTTACAGCCATTTCGAAGGAAGATGGGTTCCGGCCATTTTAAAGGAGGGGTGAAAACTGAAAAGCCTTCAAGTTCCGCCGAAGAATGGCGAGAAAGAATTCAAGATCCATTTAAAAATAGCAAAAAAACGCTACAAACTGGTCTAAAAACACAATTCTTCTCAAAATTCAAGAGGAGAATTTCATACTTTTGTCATTGTATTCCATTTTTTAGGTTTCAAAAAGAGGACATATGGAAAATTAATAAATCACCGGAATAGCTGGGCATATTCTTCATATCAAGTTAGGCAACAAAAGTTATGTATAAAAGAACGATGAATCTGCTGCAATGCGCCGGAAAAATTATGCGTTCATAGATAAAAAAAGCTGAAGAACCTGTTTTTTTACATTCTTTCAGGGCAACCTCTAAGATACAATTATTTCGATTTTCAGCAGGGGGCAGCATGGGTGGAGCATAGCGATCAGCTTCAGCGTTCCAAACTCAAAAGATACTTTCTTACACTTTTGAGCAAAACTAAACAAGGAAATATGTAAATTGCAGTTACATCGAACGAGGTATTGTAACAAATTACCTAAGAAACCTAACTGATGTCTAAAAAAACGCGTCTGCATTAAATTTTATTCAGCACTTCTGCTTTTCACGAGAAGTAGTACCTAACTGAGATAGGTAGCACTTCCTGAACAAAAAAGATTATACCTACCTACCTATTTTTCTCAGTCTCAGAGAAAAGACTAAAAACCCAATTACCTAAATCTTTAGATATCCTTATAGCATCTGATGAGAAATTCCTATTTTTTCGAAGCATTCCATTCGAATTAGCACCTATCATTCCAGAAGCCAATGCAAAAGCTAGGTCGTATACCTATTTAAAATTAAGCACCGTTTTTTTCGCATTTTGGGCATTCTGTGAACTGAAATTCAAGGATACGATGGCCATTGCCAAAGCAGTGCATACCTACTGCCTTCTCAGGTTATTTTTCCGGAGAATAACTGTCTACAGCTGTAGATATAAAGATATTTTCAAGCAAAGTAGCGGCAAAGTGCAAATTTATTTTGCAATTCAGGCCGCATATTTTTTTTTAAATGAGCATTTTCTGACTTAATTTGAAGCTCGAAAAATCTCAACCTTCCAAGCTGCAAGTGAGGTAATCTGCATTTCGCCCTACCTAACCCATCACCCAATCTAACTTAACCCTGAGTTCCATCCGCTTTTAAACAATTTTGCTGATCTCTCTGCTGAAGCACATATTCGATTACGATTGTCTGATACAGTAATAGAAGATTGAACTAATGTAGTAATCATAACAGCCTGCTTTTGCAAAAAAGACCATATCTGACTATAGTCTCTAGGTGTAGTCCTAGTCTTTGACTAGTCTTTTTAAAAAGATATAGTCCTAGTCTAAGTCAGACTAAGACTAACAAAAGGCCTTAGTCTCATTAGTCTGAGTCTTAGTCTTAGTCAGACTATAACAACTAATTCCGACACCAAATCGGACGGAGTCGGACGAAGTATGAATGCGCCTTAACTTGGTGATTTACTGTAAATCGACAGAAAAGTTAAGCGGGGGAAAATAGCCGCCATTCTTCCATTTTAAATGCACTAAACCGTCCACTTAAACTTAATTCAAGCATCTAATCAGTGCTGTGACATACTACAGTAAGTACGCTAAATAAAAATCTTGTAGTAGAAATCGAACCCGTGTTGCTTCGACGGCAATCAGACATTTGTAAATGTAGAGGTGCCCTATGTGAACAAGGACGACATAGGACACATACATTTGCCTTCGAGATTTACCTAGGTACGTAGGTACTTAAGTCTGCGCTTAGTGCTGGCCCCGATCGCGCGGCTCTGGATGGCTTTCGATCTTTGGACCCTTATAGACCTTACGGCTTCGATCCCCTCAGCCCTAATATTGCTGGCTGCTTCTTGTCGGGTGATCTCAGCAGCTACGCCCTAAGACCTAAGGCTACCTACCTAGTCTCGGTAATTGCCGCGGAGGTCAGTTGACCTATCTCAAGCTCAAGTTGTTTATTTAACTTATTTTCAATCAGTGCCTGGTTCGAAATGTTTTTGGTTCCTAATATGTGTAGCACGCTGAACTATGAAAACAACAACAACGAGCTCTATGCTGATCAATCATCCTTAAAGATTAAATAATATTTTTGATCAATTTTTGGCTTGAGAAATAAATTATGATTTCCAAATAAAATAAACGATCATACGAAATTTACCTATCAGTCCACTAAGATGGGAAGAAGTCCTCGACGTGTAGATGCCCGACCTAACCCTCGGTATAACCAGAAACCACTGGGTAGGTTTTCTCTATTTTAATTCAGCGAAGAATTCACGGCCTATAGCCGGACAACAAGCAAAAAGAAAACGAAAACGTACGGACTATATCAACGTACGACTGGCAAACGAAAAAGCAAAACGCCAGACTAAACTACAACGTTAAGTACACTGGCCTCAAGGACCATTACAGTAAATTAAACAAAGATCAATTTAACGTAATACTGATAAGCTTTTATCTCAGATCGAATGTTATCGATTACACAAGCGGTATGCATGAAATAATTACTATTATCATACACTTAACTCTATGCTACCGGACAAGTATCTAGATGTTTTTTATTATTGAAAATTTGGGGAAATAATGGGAAGACCGAAGGCATAGCCCACAGTGCACTATCATAGATAGCTACTAGTATTGGCTATGTTATGGCTATCGCGAACTGCTAAGGCAGGTTCGCCTACCGTGTAACTCTCGCAGTTACACTCCCCACGTATAGAAAAAAATTTGACACGAAGTGGATAATTTTTCGGGGTACTACCAACGCCACTAGCGTCTACAACGCTTCTATAACTCGGCTCTCTGGCGTTCGCAACGCCTCTACTCTGGCGTCCGTTACGCCTTATCCTGAGCGAACGTGAAAAATGAAAATAAAAAGAACGAAAAAATAACAAATATCGATAACAAATATACTCTCGTTCGCACTCAGGAAAACTCGTTCGCACCTCGTTCGCACTCAGGAAAACTCTCGAGCAACACTCTCAATGGCGCTAGGGATAACTATATTGTTGCCCGAGTAATGATGAACTCCGGTCTTGGACAGTCCATCAGCTGCCCCATTAGCCTCCTTCAGTCCCCGGGTAATGAGAAAAATTTTGAATTGAAAAATTTGTAGATTGGGTATAAATTAACCCCTTGTCCGTTAAAGAGTTAAGGTACCATAATAGTAACACCGCTAATTGAGCAAAAGACAAATTAAGATACGGAATGATAAGGCAAAATTATGCTGAGCAAAATTAAAGTCACTGACGAATTAAAACAAGAGGTAATGATAAAAACGAGAAAAAATGGCAAATTATGCAAGATAACTGGGAAAAAATACGAGCACCGTCAAAGAAAAAAATTTACAGCAAGAGAAAAATGACAAGAGAAAAAAATACACATGAAATAAACGATACACGAAGTCCTGGAATCCACATCAGGACGAAAAACGAAAAAATGGACGAAAAGCTGCTGGTCGAATTCGACGCCGTCACAGAGTTCCAAAAGTTCTGTGCGTCGAACTTGTGAATTAATAACGATCGCGATAATTGGCCTTTAAGCCATACGATTTTCCGCGACGTCGTTGACGTTGAAAATATTCTTGATCCGATTCGGGTTCGCGACGTGTATTCAAACGCTCATGATACTGATATGGCAATTGCCTACGCCCGTACAGATGTTGGCGTAAGCGTCGATGTGGATCGACTGGTCGATTGTCGTCCTCAAAATCGTCGTCGTCCTTGTAATCATCCGCGTAACGACGCGGTATAGGTGGCGTCCGAGTAAATAATTGCTCCGGCGTAAAACCGTAAGTTCGTTCACGTGAAGGTTTGCGTGGACGCTGTTGTTGTTGCGTAACAGGCCACGGTTTGGGCAAAAGTGGACCGGGTCGAGGTTGTGGCTGATAGACCCCGGTGGCTGGTTGACTTTGTTCCAACGGTGAGCGATACAACTGATCCCATTGCTGACGTTGACGGGATTGTGACCGGCCCCGATGACTTCCGTGGTTTGACTGTGGCGGACGGCAATATTCATAAGGCTGCTGCTGTCGCGGCGCGACAGATGACCAGCATCGGCCTGTAGAATACGCCTCGGAATGCTCACGCGATTCCGTGAATTGCTGCTGTTGCCGCGGTTGGGTCTGCGGTCGTGTGTATTGCTGTATATGTGGTTTTACATGTGTTTGCTGTTGTACTTGTGATTGTGAACGATGATGCGTTTGAGCATAGCGTTGCCGGGATGACTGCGGTTCTTGCCGCCTTGATCCCTTTTGGCCTAAACGCGCTTTCAATTTAGCTGCAACTTCAGCTTGAACAAGTCTTCTGACTTGTTGCTTTTCCAAATTTTTCAACCGACGCAAAGTGTGCTCGGATTTAGTATCATAAAATCGATTCAATTTGGCTTTATGTTTGTCTTCTGACATATGACGAACTTCTGAAGATTCAGCAAGAGAACCGGCGGCGCGTAATCTCGTCGCACGCCTTGGCATTTCCATCGCCAAATTCTCACGATCGCGTTGCTCGATCGTCATGATTGTTCTACGCATTTCAATTTGTGCCTCCAAAGAAAGATCGACTTCTGGCATATCAAGGCTCGCTGTGGATCCGCTCGGGTCCTGCGGGAGCTTGCCTGCCGCCTTTCTCTTCAAATTTTCTCTAATTTGCCTTGAATGTGATGTTTGAGGAAAAATACAGATTTTCGTTGACCTCGGAAACGATCGAACTGAACTGGAACTTCAAGTGGCAGGTCAGTTGCTAACCGAATTTGCCGAATCATGTTATGCAAAACATGTGGACTTTTGATTTGTGCCGTTAAATCCGGGAATTCCGGAAAAGCTTCACTTAACGAAGGTGTATAAGATTCACCAAGGAACGCTACGCGCAACATGCGACGCAGCTGCTCCACCATACGCCAGCCTATTCCGGCATTGCCGTAGGCGTACGCAAAGAAGTGGAACTTCCTATCCAAAAATTCCAAAAGCGCTGTAGCGCGCATGATGTCTATTGAAGAGAAGATCGTCATGTGTCGATACTCCGAATCATATAATGATTGAAATTCTCGGAAAGTATCGAAAATATCGACCATCTGACATGTCGATATTAAGATCGGTGCGAGATGATCCGGCGCTGGAGACATTCTGTGCGGATAGAATTCCGGACGAACCTGATGTGTAACGCCATCAATCACCTCACTTTCGGTGTGTCAAGGTGCGGATGCACCACCAAATACTGTAGCGGAACCTCGTACAACATCATTCCTGTTGTAATAAAGAACCGTATGCGCACAAAATATTGATCTGGGTAAAATAATCGGTTAAACACGCTCAATTTGCTAATAAATTGAGGTGCGGGCTCACAATCGGCATCAGCCAAAGGCTGTGCAATTGTAGACCACACTAACGGACGCGAGGATGAGTCAGTCGTAGCGGCGTGCTGCAGATGTATTGCGTACACTCGGTCGAAGTACACTTGGGCAGCTTCAACCAGCTGATCATACAGACGCGTTCCTTTGACCTCACCCAGATAGGAACGTAACTCATGCAAAACGACTGGCGCGATAATGCACGGTGGTTCACGCGTCATATTTTCCATCATGGTGAAAAAGTGCTGTACGTAAGCGCGAGCGATTTTGCACTCTAGCGCTTTCGTTCGCGGACATATGTTTGCGAATAGCTTGAATGTGCACAGGTATTGCGACTTCCATATTTGATGATTGACTTTGAGTAACCTGTGGTTGAATAGTCACCACAGTGCTCGACACACCCGTCATGGTCATAGGAGCCATAAAACGAGTATCAGGTGCCGACACGCCTTGTGGCGCGGACTGAGACGCGACTTGCGTGTACAACACTACGTGCGGTATTTCATGTGCGGCTAGTGTGCGTTGCGGTAATGGCGGAAAACCTATAATCTCTGTCATGACGACATCAGGGTCAGATTGACGCTCTGCCCCATCCGGCTGAGAAGTCGGTAAAGGTCCGAGCGAACTGATACCCAAGGGTGCTTGTTGATCCGCCGCAAGCGATTGCGAGGCAATCGGTTGCGAAACGGTAACAGCCCCTTTTCTGGCCAATGCCACGCGTGTTGTATGTGGTGGCAACAAGTTAGCTTGTCTTTCCGCCTCGGCGTCAGATAACGCCATCAGTAAGCGTTTGGGAGATAAATCGTCATCCTCAGTGGAGATTGATGGTTCTACATCAACCATAGGCGAATCATAGGGAATATCGGTTTGCGAAGAAAAATACGGAGGCTGGTGTACTCGAACTGGTTGGTTTAGGATTTTGGTTTGGTATCAGGTGCATGGACCGGACCCAAAACTGAGTCGGCAACGGTCTGCGAACCCTGAACTTGTAGGTCAGGATTGTCGAAAACATTAGTGTGAGCCAACGCTTCCATTACTGAGGCAACGGTGGTGGCTGCAGCTATAGCTGCTGGCAGTTGCGGAGCTGGGCCATAAAAGTCCTCAACTCTGATTAACTCTTCGCCATTCGAATCGACTTCAACTTCAGTAGCCGTGCTAGTCGACTGTCCTTGTGGTGGCTTACTAGTCGACAATGGTATACGCACTCTGGCTTTTGGACCGCTAGCCTTAATGTACAATTCATCGCCTGCAAACGAAACCGACATAGGCTTTCTATCGTCAGTAATGCAATTATTTTGCGTGCACCCTTCTATCAATATAAAAACATCGATAGTTATGAGGGCGTCCATCGCTAAATAATGCTGCATGTCCCGAGTTAACGGTAAGCTCCACGCCTGTCCGAAATTATCAGGCGCATTAGGATCAATATACATGTCAAAAAAGAATTCAGCCAAGCGCTTTAACGTGTGCGACTGCGCTTTGATACGTAAACGACGAGTAAACTCTCTCGCCAATGGCTGAATATCGATAAAATTTGCAATGAACGGATCTTTCCAGTGCAGTTTATTGCGAATTTCTGCATCCGAAATAGCCAAAATTTCCTCAAAAGTTGGCCCGTAAACATGGAAATACGCAAGTCGGTCTTGCGTAGGGTCATAGCAAACCATATGTACATTTGGTAAACGCGTTTCGAGCAACTGGTGAAGCCCGAACGGAGGTTGCGGGAACTTTGCCAGGTCCCAACAGAACACATGGCCGTTCGCGCTCGCAACTTGGACGTAGCGTACGAATGGGCCATGGAGGTCCTGGTAAGTGGGACATAATTGCTGAAAACGCAAGTCCCAGGTCTTATAATGTCTGCCTTTTCGGTCATTAACAAATTCAGAGTCGTAACCTAAGAATAAAGTGCCATTTGTCATATTCGATGGCTGAATTAACGCCAAAATGGCGCCAAACGACTTCTGGTCATTGGAGATTATAACAGTGGGTAGAAGTCTGTTCTTTGGTACACGAGGGGTTACCAAAGGAAATCTACCAAGTCTGTTCTCCCACCAGAGTTGTTGGTCGTTAATACGCTTTCTATGATTTGCGATTTTATGTGTTGCTTTATGTTTTATCCATTTTGCGGTAAGTGACTCTAAACCGCCAACGCGACTATCGTCATTTTGCGGCAGCGGGTCTGGTATAACCAAGCCCCGCTCTAAAGCCATATTAGTCAAAGCCGAACGAAATTCATCTAGGGACGCGGGATCACGCCCTCGAATTTACATCGGCGACCAGCTGCCTCCAGCAATGCCTCCTTGCTTGGGGTACCTTGTGCAGCCATGGGTCTGCAAAAGGAAAAACATTAGATAATGGTACGGCATGTGCTGTTTTAGAGCCATTTAATAAACGTATAGGCGCGCAGTCCTTAGCTTTTTGTTCCCTGCCCGGTAAATCCTCAAAACTTATGACTACTGCCGGGGCAAGAGGGCGATGTGGTAATTTTACCAACACAAAATCGCCAGGGACGTACGCGTGTTTTTCCACAATCAAATCAGAATAAGGAAGTTTAGGCTCAGGCAGAAGTCTATTCCTGTGAACGAGATGAGTGATGAGAGGGTTATAGACATATGCGATTTTCGCAGTTTCAGGCGTAGGTAAGTCAATAATTCGGTATGGACCAACACGCTTGGGTGATAGTTTACCGATTTCTGGTTGAATTACTGAGGTATTATTAAGGTAGACTATATCCGAGAGATTAAAATTTGTGTGCGTTACGGACTTGTCATATTGCGATTTTTGCTGCTTACGCGCTTGAGTTAAGTTTTGAGACGCGATTTCATGCAGATCTTGCAAAGTCAGCTTTAAATCAATGACGTATTTTTCCGCAACAGATGGTAAGTTCGGATTTATCACGAAGTCATTTATGAGTAAAGTGTCCAAGTGGAAATGCTGGTTCGCGACCATAAAGCATTTCGAAAGGAGATATATTAGTTGATGATTGTGGAGTCGCGCGGTATGCAAATAATGCGAAAGGTAGAAATTGTTCCCAATCATACTGGGATCGCGCACTCAGTTTAGACAAACCATCAATCAATGTACGATTATAACGTTCCACCAACCCATCACACTGGGGGTGATATGGGGTTGTAAATATTTTTTGAACGTTTAATAGTTTACAAACTTCCGAAATTAGGGTAGATGTAAAATTTGACCCCTGATCTGTCAAAAATTTCTTGGGAACTCCATAACGTGGTATAATTTCTCTTAGCAATAAATTTGCAATAGTTGTTGCTTTTATGTCAGAAACAGCAAAAGCTTCCACGTATTTTGTAAAATAATCCATAAAAACTACAATTTGGTCGTTTCCGGAGGGAGATCGCGGCATATGCAAACAATCGCACGCAATGAGTTCAAAGGGCGCGGATACTTCGATTGGTTGCAACGGAACGGATGTGGAATTTAATGCGACCTTACGTTGTAAGCACACATCACAATTCCTACACCACGCGATCACATCATTTTCCATGCGCGGCCACCAATAACGCATTTGTATGGCGGGCAAGATTTTGCGCGATGAAAAATGAGCTCCAAAAATAGAGTCATGAAATTCCGTTAATATGAAGCGACGCAAAGATTTGGGTATGACTATTTGATGAACGACAGTTGGTGAACGCTTAGGTTGGAATCGACAAAAAAGTACATCGTTTACGAGAAAAAATTCGTCACGATATTTTTTCGTTGTTAAGTCATTCAATGCGATGCGAATTTTATGCAATTCGTCATCTGCACGTTGCTCAGCGAGTAAACGCGCAGGTGTCAGCATTTCAGCTTTTTCGGCATCGGTAAGTAACAAGCGTTCGCGAAATGTAGGTGGTTTAGAATTGGTAGGATCGGTTTGCGCAGTAGGATTGTTATTTTGCGCATTTGGATGATTAATTGGTGCAGTAGGCGCGTTATCGCGCGATCGGTCAGGTGGAACCGATTCATCATCTGACTCAGAATCTTCAGATTCTAAATTCGCGATGTTAACGACGTTTTTGCGCTCGATTTTATATTTTCGTTCTGCATGATCATATTTAGGATGTCGTGAAAGAAGATCAGCTGCGCAGTTATATGCACCAGGAACGTAAACGATATCATATTCGTATTCCTGTAATTTGAGACCCCAACGGCGTAATCGACTCGATGGGTCTTTAACATTTACTAGCCAGGTTAACGCTTGATGATCAGTTTCGACAATAAATTTTTTACCGTAAAGATAATGTCGATAATGCTTGATGGCCCACACTACCGCTAACGCTTCTTTTTCCGAAGTAGCATAGTTACATTTGGCAGAATTTAGCACGCGACTAGCGTAGCTAAGAATAAAACGATTTTTGGATGGTAAATGTTTTTGCGTCAAAATAGCACCTAACGCATAATTACTTGCGTCAGTTGTTAAAATAAATTGGTGCTCATCATCGAATTTTGGTAGTTGTAAAATAGGTGGAGATGTAAATGCTTTCTTCAGAAGCTCAAAAGCGGTTTGGTGTTCAGCCTTCCAGCAAAATTCGACATCTTTACGAAGAAGATGGAATAACGGTTTAGCGATTTTAGCAAGATCTTTAACGAATTTCTTAAACCATTGGACTAAACCAAGGAATTTTTGCAAGGATTTAACGGTTTTTGGCACGGGAAACGAGATTAAATCTGCTACTTTGGACATGTCAGGAGCGATGCCCATTGCACTTATACTGTGGCCAAGAAATTTTACCTCTGCATGCGCAAGATGGCATTTATCAGGCTTTACGCGTAAGTTTGCCTTTTTAAGAGCAATAAAAACATTTTCAAGATCTTTTAAATGTTCTTTGAAAGTACGTGAAAAAATAATTATGTCATCGATGTAAACGAGACAAGATTTCCAATTTAGACCTGCGAGCACAAGCTCCATTAGTCTTTGGAAATCTGCGGGCGCATTCTTTAAACCAAAAGGTAAAACTTCAAATTCGTAATGACCAACAGGACATATAAATGCGGTTTTTTCGCGAGATTTATTATCGAGTGGAATTTGCCAGTATCCAGATTTCAAATCTAGTGTGCTAAAATATGCAGCACTGCCTAAGGTATCAAAATAATCGTCTAATTGTGGAAGAGGATAAACTTGCGTTTTAGTAACGTCATTTAACCGTCGATAATCGACAACTGGCCTAAGGGAACCGTCCTTTTTTCCGATGAGAAATAATGGACTTGCCCATGGGCTAGTTGTAGGCCGAATAATTTTATCCGCAAGCATTTCATTTATAATTTTCTGCATAGATTCTCTTCTAGAATGTTCAACACGATAAGTTTTTCCAACAACGGGTGGATTATCCCCTGTGTCAATATGATGTTTCATCAAGGGGGTACGTCCGAGAGGTTCGTTTTTTAATGCAAAAATTGAGTCGTATTTTAAGCATAATTCACGAATTTGTTGCTGTTGTCTAGAATCAACGGCGGAGCCGTTTAAAGCTTTATTTATTGATGCAAAAAGTTCTGGTGTCCTATCATCAAAAGATGAAACATGTGACACGACTTCGGCATCAGAGGTTAAAGAACCTATTATTTCACCAGAGTCAATGCGAATTGGCGCTTTGGAGATATTACAAACGCGAACAGGTATTAGAGGTTGTGAAGCATCGACTATAGATGGAGCAACAAAAAGTGAAGTTTTTTCCATAAAATCGGGATTTGGTTCGAATAATGCGAAATCAAAATTGCAAGAACCGTGACTTATATAGCCAGGTGTAATTAATTCATGCCTAGGTTGTATAATAACAGGCTCAGGTAACGAAACATGCACACACACAACACCAGAGGTAGTTGCGTTGGGTTTCGCGCGAAATTGCAATTTTTCATGAGATGAGAGTAAATTAATCTTTATGCCGTTTATAAAAGCACAGCGCTCAATAGGATTAACCCACATGAGTGCGGATTCGCAAAAATCATATCCTAAGAGCATGTCTTCCGGCAAGTGATCAATTATAGATACTGAGGTAGAAATAGATTGTTCCGCGATGGTTAAAGTCATATTTACTCGATAACGAACTACTGCAGTGATTTCGCCTACACCATGTACGACTTGTGAAACTTGTTTAGGTGGTAAATTAAAACCAAGACGTAAGAATGCAGACGTGGTCATCATGGTGACCTGTGAACCTGTATCTATGAGAGCAGGTACGTCAACGCCATGAACCTTAACTAGGATGGTGGGTAAATTTGTCCCAGCATGGCTTACAATAGGAATATTAGGATCTAACGTCTTAGATGGAGGTAGATTAATTTTCTCGTAAGTTGCGAGACGACGTTGTAAACGTTCGTACTCTTCGAGAAATTCTTGCGACGCGAATAGATTAGGACGCGCGCTAGATTCTGGCCCTTTCGCAGTAACCGTGTTTACATCATGAGGAGATGTAAGGGTTGGCTGCGGTGGGGGCACATTCATGGTGGGTTGGTTATCAGCAGTATATGTGACATACGGGCGATTAAAATTGTTATCGCTGCGGTAATTAGAATTATAGTATGTCCCACGCTGTTCATTTGGGAATTGCACAAAAGGTGTATTTTGGCGCGGTTGATTATTATAACGATTATCGTAACGCGAATTTTGATAATTAGCACGCGAATTTTGGTAATAATCATTACGATTTTGCCTAAAATTCGATCGTGATTGCTTTGATTCAAAGCGATTATCATTATTCGCATAGTTAGATGAGCGATGTTGACTAGAGTTACGATATCGTGATTGAGATCGATGTCTATTTTGCGAATTCGAACGCGATGGCGAACGATTTTGACGCGAAAAAGAACGCGATTGGCTGCGATTGCGAACCATAGAATTAGTATTTCGATCAGCTTGGGTATTATGATTAGCTATTATTAGACGTTTCTTGCCTCTGACGCGTGAAACATTCCTCATAAATGTGACCTATGCGCTTGCAAAAGGTACAATATTTGCGAGAAGAATTTTCTGGTTTCTCAGCACGCGATGAGCGATGAAACGTTCTATGACGTGAACGATTTGAATCATTTTGGTTAGATGCGCGAGGAGTATCTTTAGGTACTACACTGCCTACGGGAGCAGCTGTTACCGATACGTAAGGCGTTACTGCCTTTTTATCCTCAAATTCTTTGTTAGCAAATTCAGCGCTTAGCGCATTGTCCAAAAATTCAGCTAATGATGCTCTAGGTTTTTTGTGATATGCCTCTTTCGAAATG
Organism: Mermis nigrescens; assembly: GCA_036768485.1. NCBI lineage: Eukaryota > Metazoa > Nematoda > Enoplea > Mermithida > Mermithidae > Mermis > Mermis nigrescens. Next base: position 10,676,498 of record JAVLUZ010000157.1, on the reverse strand, counting down.
TGTGGTAATAAACCTTGTTTTAGTTGATGTCGCATTAAATTATTGAAATGTGGCGAGTCAACTTCAAGATAAGGATCAGATTTAATTAACTCTTCGCGAAGCGAGAGATAATAAGCTTTAACCGATTCATTAGGCTGCTGTTTGTGTGACAAAAAACGATTAAAGAGCGCACCGGTGTCCATAGGACAAAATTCGGTTATTAGCGCTTGTTTCGTTTTCGAATACGATTGTTGTATATCAGCAGGTAACGAACGGTATAGACGCAAAACATAAGGGTCAAGAAATCCAGTAGCGAATTTTAAACGATCAGCTTTGTCAATATCATAGGTATTGGCAAGCGATTCAAATTCTGCGAAATATGCTTTTATATCCGATTTATCGCCATCAAAAAATTTTTTATTAGCAATTGCAAATTGCATTTGCTGCAAAAATGGTCCGCGATTCAAGGAATCAGCGAGACGCGAGTCACCACGCGAGCTTTCAGATGAAGAACCTGAACTATGCCTGATGACGTCGTCTGCGCGATCGACTTTTGCGACGCGAGCGACGACTGCGCGGGCGATCATAACTATTAGATGAGCTTTCGTCAGAGAATTTGACATGTCTCCTCCTGCTAGATGATTCAGATAGAGGTGCAGATTCGTTTTGCAAATGTGCAGATTCGTTGTTAATGCCAGATAAGTTTATGTCAACTGGTTGCATTTCGATATTAGAAGAATGCAAAATAGGATTATTAGGTGGTATTTCCACATTTATGGGATTAGGTACATAATTATTTGGTAAGATTTCGCCTTGAGGTGGAAAATACTGCAGCGGTGCTGGATTCAATTGCTGCTGCGAATTTGTAGTAGAAGGATTAGGTACGAAAGAAGGCGCATTACGATTTAAGGGCAGCGAAGGCCGAGATCGCGACGTTTGCGAAATCGGTACCGACGGCTGCGAAATCGTAGGTATATTTTCCGAAAAACCCGAGTTTTGCACTGATTGCAAACCCGTGTTTACAGGATTCTGTGACAAATTAGATATCTCAGGCGCGCGATTCGTACAACTTTGAGTGATATTTTCGGGAACAGTTTCCGAAGGTGAGCGTGAATTTGACGCTCTGTTGCTAGTAGACAACAGTGAAGATGCACGGTGCGTACTTTGCGCACGATTCGCACTTTGCGCATTAAATTCAGAAAAATTTGCGCTATCGATTGAGTGGTTAACGCGCTCAGATGAATTATTCTCTATGCGATTCAAAACTGGTTGGGGTTTAAGCATAGTGCTTAGCTCCAGACGCAGTTTACGCATTTCATCCACATTTTCCTTTTTATCTTGATCAACGCGCGTAGAAAGGTCCGAAAATTGCAAATGAATAGCTTGTAATGCTTTTAAAATAAGATCATTAGTCACATTAGCATTAGCACGCTCTTTGTCGGCATTTATGCAATGACTATGATTACTTTCTACGTCAGAGTCGGGATTTTCGCGCTCCGAACTGGTTTCAGGATTATTTGCCGTGTTAAGAGTAGTCGTATTATCAATCATTGTATGATTAGATGAATTGTCAATATTAGAGTCCGATCTAGTTATCGAAGTTTGATTAATGCGCGCTTGCACGGTACTCAATAACAGTTCATCTTCGGACTGTGTATTGCTCGCGGCATTTAGTGACGCGGGTAATTTATCATTATTCGCCTTAGTAGTTATGTCTCTCGTAATTGTGTCATTACTCGCAGAATTACTCGCGCTATTAGAGTCAACAGGCGCGGTAGGGAATTGGCGAGCTGAAGTAGGTGGCGTAGAAGGTTTTTTCAATTTAGCGGGCGGTGTCCGCAAAACCTTTTTTCCTGCCATTTTTATGTGTCAATAATGTCGAAAAATGTGACTTTGGGTAAAGTAAATTTCAGTACGTCGAAAATTTTCCCAAAATAAATGTTTCGAATTTGGCCTTTGTCGATCCGAAAAACAGGTTTTTCCACGTAAATAGTACTTCCTTATGTGAAGTAAGATATACCTGACGTGAAATGATCGAAAGCAGATAGGACTAAGCCTAAAGCGCAAGATTGTGTACGTGGTTGGAAAAACAGGTAGGTAAGAACCTAAATGACGGAACTTCGTCGTCAGAAGAAAAAGATGATAAATCGTCGCCTGAGGGTCGACGTTTATAGAAAAATGCAAGCGTGAGAGCTGCCTTTGTCGATAGAGATCCGACGGAAATGGAAAAATAACGCTGGCTTTACCACGATACACAAAATCTTTACCACGGACGCTTACTTAATTTGCGCACTGCCACGATCACGGTCGATACAACAACAAAGGTGGACGAAATGTTACACATTTTTAGACGGCCAAAATGATAATTTTTGGATCGAAAAATAATTTTACGATGATTGATCAGCTCGGCTGTAGCTAGCAGCCTAAAAGAGGGAACATCCAGTGTAAATGTAGAGGTGCCCTATGTGAACAAGGACGACATAGGACACATACATTTGCCTTCGAGATTTACCTAGGTACGTAGGTACTTAAGTCTGCGCTTAGTGCTGGCCCCAATCGCGCGGCTCTGGATGGCTTTCGATCTTTGGACCCTTATAGACCTTACGGCTTCGATCCCCTCAGCCCTAATATTGCTGGCTGCTTCTTGTCGGGTGATCTCAGCAGCTACGCCCTAAGACCTAAGGCTACCTACCTAGTCTCGGTAATTGCCGCGGAGGTCAGTTGACCTATCTCAAGCTCAAGTTGTTTATTTAACTTATTTTCAATCAGTGCCTGGTTCGAAATGTTTTTGGTTCCTAATATGTGTAGCACGCTGAACTATGAAAACAACAACAACGAGCTCTATGCTGATCAATCATCCTTAAAGATTAAATAATATTTTTGATCAATTTTTGGCTTGAGAAATAAATTATGATTTCCAAATAAAATAAACGATCATACGAAATTTACCTATCAGTCCACTAAGATGGGTGGAAGTCCTCGACGTGTAGATGCCCGAACTAACCCTCGGTATAACCAGAAACCACTGGGTAGGTTTTCTCTATTTTAATTCAGCGAAGAATTCACGGCCTATAGCCGGACAACAAGCAAAAAGAAAACGAAAACGTACGGACTATATCAACGTACGACTGGCAAACGAAAAAGCAAAACGCCAGACTACACTACAACGTTAAGTACACTGGCCTCAAGGACCATTACAGTAAATTAAACAAAGATCAATTTAACGTAATACTGATAAGCTTTTATCTCAGATCGAATGTTATCGATTACACAAGCGGTATGCATGAAATAATTACTATTATCATACACTTAACTCTATGCTACCGGACAAGTATCTAGATGTTTTTTATCATTGAAAATTTGGGGAAATAATGGGAAGACCGAAGGCATAGCCCACAGTGCACTATCATAGATAGCTACTAGTATTGGCTATGTTATGGCTATCGCGAACTGCTAAGGCAGGTTCGCCTACCGTGTAACTCTCGCAGTTACACATTCTACCACTGCGCTAAGCTGAAATTTTCGGTGATGTTTTAAAAAGCTATAGTCTGTTTCACATAACTTCGTGCATAAATTCTAAAACAGTAGGTCGAGGGTTACGATATTTATTTATTAGATCAATGCTATAATCGCAATCTATCAGCTTATTGCCGTAGATAGTTTTAAAATTTATGACCGAAGTTGTGTGAAACAGACTATAGTCTACTGTGTTTAATGGTCGATTTAAGACAAGTCGAAAGTGCGAATTCCATCCGCATGTTGCATGATCTGCTGAAGACGAGAAAAATTAAGCCGTAAGAAATTTTATTGAAAAAACCTTTCCTTCCTATGTAGCTACTATGATCTCTAAATGACCTACAGTTAATAGGGAAGATAGAATTACTTTAGTGTCGGAAAAGATTTTTTTCAAAAAAGTAAAAAAGTAGGCAGGTCCGAAAACCCGCCACTGGCCAGTGTTCGGTTGCGTTCGTAAGCCTGAACCAGTGCTCGTCCAAAAAAGAAATTGCGCCACTTCGTCTAGAGATGAAGCATCAAACCCGGGTTTGCGCGCAAAAAGAATATCTAAAAATAGCTCGGTGCAAGATGAGCGTGTAAGTGCTGCCTCACTTACATAATTATATATTTTTGCATTCTTATGTAGACTCTATTTATCTTTGCGCTGATCAAAGAAAGATGAAGACATAATATTTAGTATTAAAAGGAGTAATGAAGAAAAATTTTAGGGTGGGAAATTTCTATAGTCTATTTCACGAAACATTTTGCATAGATTACAATTTCTGGATAAATGCAAATCGATTACAAAAGCAGTTTAAAGAGATGCAAAAGTTACGACGCCCTGCATAGCAACTGGTAAGCATATGAAGTTTTGCTATGTAAAATTGCATTATAGTATGTATGTAGGCTGCCTACAAGACACTTCTGTAGCAACTCGTTTGAATTCTGAAAATTGATTTCCATGCAAAGGTTTCTTGGAATAGACTATAGATTTTGAGGTATCAACAGCAGAATAATTGTCAAAGCGTGCGATATTACGAAAAATCCCTCTACAATTAACTTCATTTGAAATTTAAGCAAAATCGGTGACTATCAACCGAGCCGATCTAAGCGATCCTTGCAGTCGCTCATTTATAGTCTGTTCCACACAAGTCTGAGTATAAATTTTAAAAACTATGCCCGACAATAAGTAGAAAGATTGCGATTATAGCACTGAATTGATGTATAATTATCGTAATCCATCGGCTTACTTAGAATAAATCCTTAAAATTAATGCCCAGATTTATGTGAAACAGACAATAGAAGAGTGAATTAAACAGTAACATCATGCATGTGTAAAGTATCTTGTAAAATAAATAAATTGTTCTGAATACAAATTTAGTCCTAAGGTTTATATGTTTGGCCTAATAGCGTTAATGAATCAGCATTTACTGTATCTGATCGACTGACTGTTTTTCATTTTCAGTAAAAACGGCATTAGAGACGAAAATCGGGTTGGCATTTTTGAACCACATCGCATCCGACCCGTGAGAAATGTTACATTTTTTACACTTTTTAGACCCCGAGAACCATAAACCAAAGTCCTACACGGAGAAAAAATTTCTGGCAAGACTCGCATTCAGGCCCGAATCCAGGATTTTGTTTTGGGGATAGGCACCATTTTTTCCACATTTAGGGGTTTTGTGAACCAAAATTTCGCGATATGGAAAAAAATTTGGGCTCTAATTCACCTTGTGGAAAATTTTAGTAATGCAAAACGGCGTTCAAGAAAGGTGAAATTTCAAACTTTTCCGTTAATCTTGTAAATACCTACTAGGGATACAAATATACAAATATTTTATTTTCGTCGCACAAAAAAAGAACACAATAAGAAAAGAGACATTAATATACAATGAAATACAATTATAAATAAACATTCGACATGAATCATCATACAAAATCACATATTCTAAAAGGAAGAAATTATTAATTAAAGTACATTTATACGAGATTAGTGCAAAAGACGAAGGTAGGCGCGCAGGCTAAATAAATTATGCAAGATGTTATGCTTACTAAAGTATGGTGACCCTATAAGTGTACACTTAAAATTGTTTACGGTACGTTTTTACAGTAATACTAGTACTTAATCATATGACTGAGAACAGGGGATTATTTTTGGGTTTATCACCGTATAATTGCTTTAAATTAGAAGCTTAGGAAGTAAGAAAACAATTTATTATTGATGCACGTGATACTGAATCGATCCACATAAATGATAATTATTAGCGATGAATCTTAAATGTGCAACTGTTTTCAGATTTTCAAAACTTCATGACTGATTTCCGGGGAGTTTGCGAGGTAATTTTAAAGTTTGAAATGGAATACCCATATCTCTCAGGATCTAAGCTCTCAATTAATAAACGATGTCAGTTTTAAAGAAAAATAGAAATTTTTTGTGATGCTACGTGCTGGTCATTTAATTTATAGTAAAGATTAATTTTTCCGTTGAAAAGCCAAACAAAGTACAAGCCTTTCAGTTCAAAGCATGTATTTTTATCTTCAACATTATCATTCTTGTTCTAATTTTCACTCTAAAAGTTCATTAATTTTCCGTAAAAAACTGCTAGTTTCATTTTTGTTCTAATTTTCACTCTAAAAGTTTATTAATTTTCCGTAAAAAAACTGCTGGTTTATTTGATTATAAACATTGCATTTCTTGATTTCTTGGATTTAAGACACCCGATTCTACATTTTCTATTCCGACTTTGTCGTGTCTTCCAGCTATAAAAATCATGGATGTACAAATTTTAAACATCTTTTTCTTGCCAAGATTGTGGCTGATGCGATAAATATTCCCGACAGCACAAGTTTGATTTTCAAGAAATTCCTCAAAATTGTGAATTACGAAACATATATATATATATATATAAAATTATGAATTACGAAACAATATATATATATATATATATATATATATATATATATATATATATATATATATATATATATATATATATATATATATATATATATATATCATAGGTAGCGCGTTAGCGCGTACCTATAATATACTTGGGTACCCCCAACACCTGGGCACCCCCTACAGCTATAACGGGACACTTCTGGAAGGTGCGGTTTTTTTAAAAAGAAAGATAATAAAAAAATTCGCTGCCCGTGTTTTTTTGTTTTTCTTGAAACTCAAAATTGACTGTGTAAAGAAGGTGTAAAGTTTTTGTGTAACGTTATAACATAGGACAAATTTTGGGACCTTTTTACTGCGGCATGTGGACAACTGAGTATTGATGACTCGAAGGATTGAACAGAATAGGATAATAGAGGGATGAATTCTACAGATGACACTTTTTTTGTTTTTTGAAATTCGCATTATTTATCGAACGGCAGTGTAAAGAGTGCGAAAATCTGGGAGTGAAAAAGCACTTTTTGGTCGAGTTTTCAACCTTCCTATGTCCGATACTAACTCCGGTTATGAGGTTTTTAAAATGTTTTCTGACAGAAATGTAGAGCGGATCAAGGGCTACATTCTGCATATAAGCAAAGTCTTGTATGCTCTATGGTGAGTTAGATCCTGGGGTTTAAAGTTTACACTCTAGTGGATGGTGTAAAAAAACGGATTTTAACTAAGATTTCTCTGCCAAATTTTCCCGCTTATGAGTCAGTGCAAATCGAAGACAGCATTAATAAAGTGCCTCACAGGGGCTAAACATCGCAGCAAACCGCATTTAAAAAAACGCAATATTGAGTTATTTATGGGGGTGTAAAGTTCGAAATCAGAGGTAAAAAATGGGCTAAAAAACACGTTTTTTCCGAAGTTTGATTGATAAATCATGCCAAATAATTTTTGCAACAGAATTTTTGGCACACAGGAATGTACTACGATTTAAAAGCTACAAATTGTACCAAACCGAATTTCTTTAAACTCAATGGGGAGTTCGGTACGGAATTTTAAAGTTTACAGTGTTCTAAATGATGGAAAATACGTTTTTGTTGCGTTTTTTGTTCGCCACTTTCTCCGTCCAGAAGTCGGGATAAGTCTAATAGAATAAAAATAAAGTGCTTTATATCGGGTGCATGTCAAAGCAAATTGTCTATACATTAATATTTAGCGAGTGTAAAGTCAAAAATTTGGAGTTTTAAATGCGTTTCTGTCTTGTTTTTTCTGCCTGCTTCTCCGGTTACGAGTCAGGGACACGTTTATCAAGTCTAGAAATGGACCAGGAATCAAATTTGATATGCCAGTCTGGCGCATATGTTTACACTCTACGGTGTTGTAAAGTAGTTTACACCAATTGTTAGTTTGCCCATAGAACATTATGTAGACTTAATTTTTTCATAAATATTAATCGTAATATCGGAACAATATCAAAATTACGAATCTGACTAAAATCTTCTTTACACTAGGTGTTTACATGAAGTTTACACTACATATATATTTATCTTCGTTTTTGAGCATTCCTGAAACCTAATTTTTCTTGGAGCCTAGAAGTTTTCAAAGGATCAAATGTGAGACGTCACGTAGGCGCGTTTGTTTACATCCAACAGTGATGTAAAGTAGTTTACATTCATTGTTTATATGTCCTCAGACCATTGTAGAGACATAATTTTTTCATGAATGTTGATCATAATATCCGAGTAATTTTTTACACTGCATGTTAGCCTTTGTTCTAGAGCATTGCAAAAATCGAAATTTTTTTCCTGAGATATAAAAATTTACAGGGAATGAAATATATACGTCAATTGGGCGCGCTTGCTTACACTCAGCAGTATTGCAAAGTGGTTTAAACCTAATGTTTATTGTCTTAAAAACATTATGGAGACTCATTTTTCCATAAATGTTGAAAGAAATATCGGAGCAATATCAAAATTACGAATCCGACTAAAATATTCTTTACGCTATGTGTTTGTGTAAAGTTTACGTTACGTGTTAACCCTAATTCGATAGACTTGCAGAGACTTTGTAACTGAAGTCAAGAAATTTTCAAGGATTCATATGTGAGACATCAATTAAGTGAGTTTGTTTACCCTCAAAAGTAATCTAAAGTGATTTAAAAATTATGTTCAAGTGTCCTTAGATCATTGAAGAGATGTAATTTTGTCTTAAATGGGTTGCATTAAAGTTAAATCTTTCTTAGCCGTGTTTATAATATGTTTCACAAAATCTTGCACATGGAGAGCTATCGTTTAATTGATGTAAATTGCCTGCAAAAGTGGTTTAAAATGAACCAGCAATCACACTACTGTGCACAGAAGTCGACAAAGATATACAGCTTTATTGTAATCATGTACATTAATAAGCCGTAAACTGTTAGTATTCTCTACACCTAGTAGTTGTGTAAAGTTTGCACTATTCATTTGTTGTTAATATGTAGTCTATACTACAAATTTATTTTACTACCAAATCAAAGCGTTAGTGTTCCTTACATTTGATATTTGCGTGAAGTTTTGAATTTTTGCCGAAAATCTTTGCCTTCTAATTTACCAACATCCCGCCTTTTCCATTTTCTTGAAGTTTAAAATCTTTTATAATTCTCTCATAATTTAATGGTAGGTTTTAACTTTAAGTTTCTCTTGGTTTACAACTCTCGCTTAGCAAGCTCATTTTTCAAAACTTTTTCATAGTGATCAGATTAGTTGCGTTTAGTTTTGGAATTGGTGGACGGTCGTTATTTTATTACTCGGCTTAAATAAACCAAGTGACTATCTTTTGATTATTTTCTTCATCGCAAATTCAAACACCCAATTTTCAATTTGAAAATTGACCCAACTTTCAATTTGAAAATTGATCCAATTTTCAATTTGAAAATTGAAAATTGGGTGTTTTCAATTTCAAAAGTCACAACACATTGTGCTTGTGTATTGATTGAGTGAGGATTTGCAATGTGAATTCGTTGGTTAAATTTTTGTGCTTGATTATAAGTGAACTGCACATTAAGAAGAAATAACTTAATGCAGTTTTAATTTGAAAATGGATGGTGTCAATAAGGTTGTCTTGTTTAAAAAGGATAATGCTGATGTTAAGAACAATATTGTTTTCCGCGTTCTTGGACTGTTGTCATTATTGTGGCATGTTACTGATTGTGTTTACTGACTGATGTACTGAAATCACGCTAATTAAAAGTAGTGTACTAGCAAAGAAAAATGCTCCGATGGAACAAAAAAGATGAATATACTTGGAATTGTGGATTATTATGGATGTAAAAGGAGGGGACTAGGAAAAATCTACCTAAAGTCGGAAAATCTGCTAAAAATCACACTTTCTCTAAGCAACGCAAAAAATCGATGTATATTCTGCGGCCTCTAAAAAAGTGTCTTTTTCAAATAATGTTCGAAGTTTCAGATAAGAGTGTATAAACGAAATCTATCAAGGTTACTTTTTTTAAATTGCTGGCACCTGATTGATAGAAAACTAAGAGGTATTGTATTAAAAGTTGTTTTGTTTTGTTATGAGCATTATAGCAAGCAAAGCAGGAGCCGATTGATTAGTGCACACAATCGTTTCGGGCATGCTAGTGTATCTACATTAAGTCTGTTTCAAGTCAACTTACGTGTTTCCTACTGTTTTTAACCAACCATGTCTTCAATTGTCTTCGATGTTTGCTATTTCATTCAATTGGCTTGGAAGACTGTTAGTTTACTTAATATCATTTCCCATAGCTACTGCATAGCTAACGTGCTGCTGTTTCAATCATTGTTATGGTTGAATATTTATTTTAATCTGTTGACCGCAGAATATACATCGATTTTTTGCGTTGCTTAGAGAAAGTGTGATTTTTAGCAGATTTTCCGACTTTAGGTAGATTTTTCCTAGTCCCCTCCTTTTACATCCATAATAATCCACAATTCCAAGTATATTCATCTTTTTTGTTCCATTGGAGCATTTTTCTTTGCTAGTATATATATATATATATATATATATATATATATATATATATATATATATATATATATATATATATATATATATATATATATATATATATATATATATATATATATATATATATATATATATATATATATATATATATATATATATATATATATATATATATATATATATTAGAGCTGTGCCGGGGCCAGGCCCCGGCCCCGGCCCTGGCGCCGGGGCCTCAGGCCCGGCCTTGGGCGGGGCCAGGCTGGCCCCGGCACCGGGGCCAGGGCCAATGTTAGAGTCGATTATAATGTAGAAACTTGATAATGTTTTGGGCAGATTTACCTTCAAACTCAATTTCAAGCAAACCACAGATCTTGCTAATTCAAATCTTTATTTAACTATGTCAGATTGGTGCAAACTTCTAGTTAATAATCAAAATTGACATATTTTAAATTGCAATTCATATAGACGAGCATTTCCAGCTTGCTTGGTAGCAGACAGCTACGTCTATCAGAACAAATAGAATAATAAGCCTAAAAAAAGTTCAAAGTAAAGCACATTGAGCAACGCATCCAAGTCAGAGGAGTTAAATCCATACACGGGCAGCTCAAAAATTCTAGGGGGTCCAAAATTTTTCAAAGTCAAAAAGTGCCTGATAATATATGGTAGAGCGAGAAAAACACAGTTTTCTCGCGTTTCTCAATGAGAGCTATCCATTAGCATCAAAAAACCGCAGAAAAACAGAAAAAATTCTGAAAATTAAATTCTGGGGGGTCTAGCGGATTTTTTGGGGGGGGGAGACTAAGAATTCTGGGGGTCTAGATCCCCCGATGCCCATGTTCTGTTATATCTTGTAATCCCAACAAATATTAACGCTTGACGTGCATATCTACAAGCAAGAATATATGCATAGGTACATATAAGGGGTAGGGCAGGGTCGTACTATAAGCATGGTTAAGCACGCTATTATTGGCCCCGGCTGGCCCGGCCCGGCCCCGCACTGGGGCCTAGGCCCCGGCCCCGGCCGGGGCTAGGGCCCCGGCCCGGCCCGGCCCCGGCGAAAAAGGCGGCCCCGGCACAGCTCTAATATATATATATATATATATATATATATATATATATATATATATATATATATATATATATATATATATATATATATATATATATATATATATATATATTTAGGGATGCAACGGGTCCAGATTTTTTTGGAATAATAACGGGTACGGGTCCGGGTCCGGGTCTGAAAAAAATAACGGGTTCGGGTCCGGGTCCGGGTCCACGAGAATTTGTGAATTATGTCTTATATGAACAAAATGGTCCTCTTATTCATATACAGCTAATTTTTTAATGCACTCAGATTGCGTGATTCCTTCTTATTTTCAGAATGTCAGTCAACAAGAAGTTAAAGTTCCTGAATAAGTGATTTGAATAATTATTTATACAACTAAAGGTGATATATGTCTATAATTTTTTTAGCAAAAAAAGTGGGGCAGAAACGATCCAGATTTGAGACGTATTGATAAAAAATTGCTCGAATTATTGCGGATAGACGTCTAGAAGCATGATTTACTGCTTGATTTCCTATATTTATAGCATTTGATGCGAAACATCGAAATTTTTAATTGAAAATAGAAGAAAACTGTGCAAAAAAATTGCTGTTTCTGCTGTTAAAATTGTTTTGAAACCTACATGAACAGGAAATGGCTTCCAGGCAGTGTTTTTTGTACAAGGTCCTTTTGTACATGTGTATACAAAGATGGTCTCTAAAAGTCTTTGTACATTTTGTGCACACAAATTTTTGAGTACTATGATATAGTATGGTAGCGACTTTAATGTGATAAAAACAGAGTTGTTGACCTTTGGTAGAGTATTTTAGCTATGTAATTCCTGGTTTTATGAGGGCAAAAATCATTAAGATCGTCTTAAAACGGCGCGAAGCACCGAAAAATTTGACATTTTTCCTTTCGAAATGCGATTTCTGCTATTATAAAGATATATAGGATACACAATTATACACAATTACTCATTTTGGCGTGAAGCGCCGAAAATGTTTGCGAATTTTAGACCTTTTTTGCAGTTTTTAGTATTCCAAAAATCTTTGTACATGTACAAAGACGGTTCCGAAAAGTCTTTGTACATCGGTAAAAATCTTTGCCGAATAAAAAAACCGTGCTCCAGGTCGCCAAGAAAGTAAATAAATGTCATCCGGCGCTGCGCCGGAAAATTTTGAGAAATTATGGTCACTGACGGATAAAAATCATTGCAAATTGCATAAAATTCTTTATCTCGCCTAATATTTTTGGCCAATGGGGGGCAGCCGCCTCCCCGCCAACCTTAAATCCGCCCCTGCAAACAGAAAAAATTTGAACAAATTCAAATACACCTTGACCCTGATTCATTGCCTCTTTAACTAATACAAGTAGATGAATCTGATTGTTTTTGAAATACTATCTGGTATTAATGTGACGATTTAGAAGTTGGAAATAAAGTTTTCAGTCGCCATTCAAGTCTTTCATCATTCGCATCTTTTTAAATTTTTTTAATACCCGTTACCCGTTATTTTTCAAGCAAAATTTTACCGGTTCCGGGTCCGGGTCAGGTCTCAAAAATTTTCAATAACGGTCCGGGTCCGGGTCCATAAAAAAAGAACCGGGTAATAACGGGTCCGGGTCCGGGTACCCGTTGCATCCCTAATATATATATATATATATATATATATATATATATATATATATATATATATATATATATATATATATATATATATATATATATATATATATATATATATATATATGATTTTAGGTCAAGGCACCAAAAACTGCGATCACATCATCGAATCTCGCTTCCTTCTTAAGCTGATCCTTTAGTTTATTTTATGCATTCCGTCTGTTCAGAGTAAACAGATCACCGAATTTCATTTCTAAGATCTGACAGAATAGAAAAAATTTATTCGTCATATGAATTGAACTGAACTGAAATAATTTATTGCTGAAAACGCGACAATTACGAAGGATGCAAGAGAGTATAAAACATACAACAAAAGGCGACGAGCGAGTCATAATAATGACGATTCAAGGTCGCCCTATAATAAATTTGGATAAGTCGACATTAATTAATCTAGATTTGAATATATTTAAGTTAGGGGAAGAAACTACAAAATCCGATAGGTGATTCCAAACAGAGATATACGTACTTGAAAAAATCGAATTTTTGTAAGTTAGCACGCACAAGGAGAACAACTAGCTTAGAGCAATTTGTGCAACGAGTAGTATTTTATTAAGCACAAAAAAATCTGTCATGGAATTTATTTCGAGATGAACTATAAAATTAATAAATAAATCATAAATGTAGCAATTATATAATAATAGTAATATTAATAATAAATATTAATAGATTTATTGATAACTAATTTGAAAGTAAAGCGAATCAAATTTTGCCACTTGAATTCGTTAGTATCCTGAAATGTGCCATTTCTCTGGTCCCTCATAATTTCCGAGACTGATTTTGAAAAAATCTTAGTTTTGCAATTAATACAAATGTTTTAGTCCCGGCCTGGTGCAAGCCTTGCCCCGGCCAGGGGCAGGGGCATAATCCCCGGCATCTGGGCCGGGATTGGGGCTTGGGACATCCCTAGTACCCCTACCTTTTATTGGCATTCCTACATTTGGTTGACACCTACCTTTTGTGTATGCTCTAGTTTCATTGGCGTAGTCAGGGGGAAGGGAAGCCCCCTGGGGAAAATTTTGGCATGTTCAAGAACTGCGCAATATAGTTGCATGATGCAGTTCTGCGATGTAAAATCGAAAAATTTGGTGCTTCGCGCCAATTTATTCTATATTTTGGCAGTTTCTATCGTTTTATTGCAGGAAAAACCAAAAAATTTTGCGCTTCACGCGCGTTATAAGCATTTTTCCGTCATAAACATGAGAAAATTTCAGAAAAATTTTTTATGGCTTAAATAGGGCAGGACGATGTGAAAAGCCCAAAAAACAACGGCCTTTGCCCCTTTTTATGGAGTTTTTGGATAAAAAAATTTTTCGGATACTCCCCCACTGGCGAAAATCCTGGCTACGCCTATGGTTAGTTTCCTAGCAGCAAGCGTATGCAGAAGCTCTTGGTCGCGGTTTTCTTAGTTTTTCGAATGCGCTGATTCCAACAGTGACATTTTTAAAGTACAAAGTTACACGCATAAGCAGTTAAATAAAACCTTAAGGATGACAAAAAATACAGGATATGTCAGGACATTAGTCTCGTCACATTTCATTTTTGTCAAAAACCATAGGGCCGTATGACAGAACGCGGAATAAGTTGTTCCTGAGATAAGCGCTATTCCGGGAATAGCTATTCTCGTGATAAAACTTATTCTCTTGATATCTATTCCTGGGTTACGGGACGGAATAAGCTTTCCTAGGAATAAGAAAATTTCGTTTGACAAAACGCGAAATACGCGAGGAATAGCTGTCCCTGGAATAAGTGTATCTATCCCAGGATTAAGTTACGCATTCCATAGGTTTTGTGTATAGATTGGATGTCCAACGCATGGTGCATACTGTAGTCACGTACGAATTACTTTGAAAATATACGACGTAAATACAAACGTGTTGTATTTATGTACATGCGTGCGCACGGGTAGAGTATGCATTGATGCATTGAGTTGATGATACTGCCAAATATTACCAGATAAACTTTTTATAATTTGGTTCAATAAATGCGGCTTGCTTGCTTTTACGGAAAAGGAAAATGAAACATTGACATTGAAATAAAAATGATAGCTTGCGCATGAAATAACTACTTTTTTGTGTAAGTAGGTACTCATTTGCGAATCTTGATATCAACTTGTTAATTATACACACTACCTACTGCATCAATTTTTTAAATTACTCTACTGGAGGTATTAAGTATTGCATGATCGAAAAATCATAAAAAATCAATTTTGTCAAGAGCTCAACAAGACGAGCCGTACTCATGGGGCAAACATGCAACTAGAAAATTTTCTGTATCTGTTTTGATCGTATTACAAACGACAGCAACCATATTAAATTTCTAGTGCCTAACCAATTAAAAATTTTCTAACACATTTACTCCTTTTAAAATCGCATTAGAAACGATTTTTACTACTATTCCGCTGTCTTATACCTGTTATGACCAGGTATAAAATGGCAGAATAAAAGCGGCCGTTTTTATTACCGAGATAACTTATTCCGCCTTCAGTCATACCGCTTATTTTTATTCCGCCGTTTTATCCCGAGGTTAGCGCTCGGAACGGCGCTATTCCGCGTTCTGTCATACCAACTTTATTCCTGGAATATCACTGTTTATTCCGCTTTCTGTAATACCGAAATATTTTATTCCGCCCTCTTATCCCACTGTTTTATCCTGGAATAGCACTATTCCGCGTTCTGTCATACGGCCCATATTGATATACCCCCTATTCTCAAAAGGCTGATGTTTGTGTTGATTAATCAGAGGCAACGAGAGGGGTAGAGGGGTGTACTACACTACTACCCACAGGCGTAATGAGGATTTTTCCCAGATAGGAAGTCTGAAAAATTTTTTATGTCAAAAATCGATAGAAACGTATAAAAATGCGTCCTCGGTTTGAAATAATGCCTTTTTCGAACTTTTCGAGTCGTCCTGCAACAATTAAAATGCATATGAAATTTTTTCGAAATTAATTCAAAATAATGCTGCACGCTTTGCATGTTTTACTACTCAGGTAGAAGTTAAGATTAAAAGAATGCAATAAAAATCTCTTTTGAGGCTGGGGGTCTGGGGTGGCTCACTCAAGCGCCCCACCCAGTGGGTTCGGAGCAGACACCCGGAAAATTTTGCAGAATTAGCATTGAAAACTTGAATTTTTATAATAAAATTTTCATAAAATCGTCGGAGTTTTGGTTCTGAATAGTGATCGACCGGGGCGACTTTTTTGGCCAGAGCCGGGGCGGTTTTGGGGCTGAGAAAAATCCCCGGCCGGGGTCGGGGACAGGGCTGGCCGGGGTCAGACAAGGAAAATATTATTGCATGACACATACTTGGAAAGGGCATAGGAAAAGAAATAATGAGCGACTGCTCCATTCAGTAGTAAATGGCAAGCGCAAAGTTAGGTGCGCCTTTTAATATCAAGTTTTATTACTATTTATGTCACAAGAAACAAATTTAGTCCAGTGTTTCATTGTCTGAATCATCAATAAAGTCTATGTCGCTGCTATTAGCACACTCTATATCATTTGAATCTTTGCTACTGCTACTGCTGCTGTAGCGATTGGATGCAATAGGTATTGGATGTAATAAATGAGGCATCACACATTCCCATAAGGGGGAGGGGTATTACCCCCAGGGACCAAGACACAAGTCATTGTCAGATGATTTTCGGTGAAAACCTTTTGAATTTTTTGAATTTTCGAACTTAATTTTTCAGTATGCAAAAGTTTACCTAACTATTAGAATTTCACGCAGTGATACATTATTTTAGAATATGAGCTATAGTAAATAGATAAACTATCACTATGAAACATGCATGTAATCGCTTAGAATTTTATCAGGGTAAATCAGTATACATGTAACGGCTGGAAATCTAGGGTAGGGGTCCCTCGCCATTTTTAGAAGGAGGGGGTTAGCGACTAGATCAAAAATGGTAAAAACACATAAAAATAGCCAAAAAAGCGCAGGTTTTCGCCAAAAAATGGGAGGGTGGCACGGTTTTTTTTTGTACTCGGCAAAGATTTTTCCCAATGTACAAAGACTTTTCGGGACCGTCTTTGTACATGTACAAAGATTTTTGGGAAGCCAAAAATTGCAAAAAAGGTCTAAAATTCGAAAAAATTTCGGCGCTTCGCGCCGAAATGAGTAATTGTGTGTTCTACATATCTTTATAATGGCAGAAATTACATTTCAAAAGTAAAAATGTCAAATTTTTTCGGCGCTTCGCGCCGTTTTAAGACGATTCTTAGTGATTTTTGCCCTTAGAGACCCAGAAATTAGCTAAAACACACTACGAAAAGTCGAAGAACTCTGTTTTACCACACTAAAATCGCTGCTGTACCATATTATAGTACCCAAAAATTTTTTGTATACAAAATGTACAAAGATTTTTAGGAAGACAAAAACTGTAAAAAGATGTAAAATTCCCACAATTTTTCAGCGCTTCGCTCCGAACTGATAAATTATTTGTCCTATATATCTTTAAAATGACAGAATTTGCATTTAGAATGGAAAAATGTCAACATTTTTCGGCGCTTTGCGCCGTTTTCAGATAATTTTTAGTAATTTTTGGCGTCAGAAACCCAGAAATTAGCTAAAATACATTACCAAAGATCGAAAACCCTGTTTTACCACACTAAAATCGCTACTGTACTATATTATAGTACACAAAAATTTGCATGTACAAAATGTACAAAGACTTTTGGGGACCATCTTTGTACATGTACAAACGGACCTTGTACAAAAAAAAACACTGGAGGGTGGTCAAATATTTTCTGACTTTTAAAGAAGTTCGGGGCTTCAAAGCGTGGATGGGGGATGGCCCAAACCCCCTGTCACATGTTTATTTGTCGGCCATTTTCAGGGGAAGGGGTAAGCGGCTCCATTTTTGCAGCTGCTTACTCCCCTGAAAATCTTTAAAATGGTAGAATTCGCAATAAGGAATTCTACACCTTTTTACAGATTTTGTTTTTCAAAAATCTTTGTACATGTACAAAGACGGTCCTGAAACGTCTTTGTACATCAGCAAAAATCTTCGCCGAATACAGAAAGACCGTACTTCTGAATGTGATAATCCGGCCTGAATTTAGTTGATAATATTAGTTCGGCGCGAAGTGCCGAAATTTTTATGAGCTTTTGATGGGATTCACACATAAAACTCGACTGAGGAAGCTAAAACAACTTGTACTACAAAATCAGAAATATTACAAAAATTGTAATATGCGAATTAAATCTCGTAATAAGCAACACTGCGCTTGGAATGGAAAATTGGAAAAAATGTCAAATATTCAGAAACCCAAAAATTAGCCAAACACACTACTGAAGGTCGAAAAACTATGTTCTACCACACTGAAATCGTTACTGTACCATGTTAAAAAAAACAAAAATTTGCATGTACAAAGCAGTGTTTTTTGTATTCGCCAAAGATTTTTCCCGATGTACAAAGACTTTTCAGGACTATCTTTGTACATGTACAAAGATTTTTGGGAAGATAAAAAGTGTAAAAAGGTGTAAAATTCCGAAAATTTTTCGGCGCTTCGCTCCGATATGAAAAATTATCTGTCCATATATATATATATTAGAGGTGTGCCAGCCCGCCCGCCCCGGCGCCGGGGCCTGTAAAAACGATGGAAAATTAATGAAAATCGAACAAAATTAATCTTTTTTGCCGAATTACGCAACATAATATTTATTTATTCGCAAAAATAAGCTAAATTTCGTTGAAATTAAGCTTAGGCTACTGTTGTGTTTCGCTTCAGGTAATCTAATAATCAAGATTTGAGTGAGCATTGAAACAATTCGATACATTCTTGAATAGCTTAGCTCAATTAACAATTTTTATTGCCAAAATAAGCACGTTTGACCGATAATTCTTAGACAATAAAGTTTAAAATGCAAGGGACTTTCACCAGTGTCTGTAAAATTGTTTTATAAATCGATGTATGTACTTATGTACCTTAAAAATGCTAGGGTACGGCAACTTATTTTATCAACCAGATAGAATTCGTTTGCTTTAATATATGCGATTTTTCACTAATTTCGGGCGCTGTGCGCCAAATAATAGAGCAAATGTCTTCATTTTTGTGTGGTTTTCAATTAATTTTTTAAATATTATTTTAATTTGATTATGCATGTTCCCTAATCTTGGTAAATGATTTTTCGTCGTACAAGCATTTTTCGCCCCTATGATTTTGTTGATATTCTAGAGATAAGTTTTTCAAGCGTGTAGTTAATCTCTGGGTTACTTATTTCTCGTGCAATGTAATCGTAATCTTTTGTATTGTACTGTTTTGCTCGTCTATTTCTTTCATCGAATCAGCATAAATACTATAGAAAAGTCATATTCTGTTCAGCTTAGCTTATTGTTTTCTATGCCTAACAGCTATATTCACAATTATTTATTAATTTTTTGTTTATTTCTCTTTTATCTGCTTATTTTTAAGTCTTTAATTCATTAAAGCAATAGGTAATTGCTTATAATAGTAATACTAAGATGTTAGGTCAGTATAGAAATAATGTGTATGCTTGGTATAGCTTAGTAAGTATAGGGTATATGTTTTGTACAGGTCCCGGCCAACTTCGCCCAGCATATCTCTAATATTATATATATATATATATATATATATATATATATATATATATATATATATATATATATATATATCTTTAAAATGGCAAAATTTGTATTTAGAATGGAAAAACGTCAAATTTTTAGGCGCTTCGCACCGTTTTGAGACAATTTTAGTAATTTTTGGCGTTAGAAACCCAGAAATTAGCTAAAATATACAATCAAAAGTCAAAAGACCCTGTTTTACCACACTAAAATCGCTACTGTACCATATCATAGTCACCAAAAATTTGTGTGTACAAAAGGTACAAAGACTTTTGGGTACCACCTTTGTTCATGTATATACAAAGGTACATTGTACAAGAAACACTGTCTTATACTGATAGTATGCGAAAATTAGTATGTTTAAAATATATTTATTTTTTTATAGCTATAAAAATTTGTTAGCTCATACAAAGACCTTTTCGGAGATCTTTGTACAAGCACAAGAATCTCGTACAACAAAATAGAGTCGGCTAATAATAGTCCACCACTTACTTTTCTAGTCCTCCAATTCGAGATTTCACCCCTCCCTCAACTCTGAACCTTAGGAAACTATTTGAGACATATTTAGTTTATCGGATCGGACGCAATTCTGCAGCGTAGTTTACATTCGCCTACTAATTAACCTCCGTCCTCATGACTATTACACAAGAAACGCGTTTTAAAGCACGCGGTTCCCATTCAATTAAATGTAAAAGTGTTTTTTGTAAAAATAATTTGTTGAAAACGTACGACTTCCAACTAGAAACAGAACGTATTTGTCAACTCTAAATCTTTTAGCCATAGCTATGAATGAATGAGTTAAAAGTAGCATTTAGTTTAAATAAGTTTAGTGGAGGAATCGAAAACATGCAGATTTTCCTGAATTTTTATTCAGTAAAAGCCCATTTATACACAGTAGCAAAGTTATAACAAGGACTAAGTAAGTATACATATGGTCTAATCAGTACAGTTGTCAAAATTAACACTTGCTCATTGATAAATAAGTGCCAGTATCACAGCCTGTACAAAATACGAATTACACTAAATTTTTCCACGGCCCCGGCCATTTTTTGACCTTGCCCCGGCCGGGGCCGGGGATGCTTAAAAATGGCCGGGGATTGCCGGGGCCGGGGCCCCGGTCGATCACTAGTTCTGAATTTAGCTGATAAATAAAAATAGAAAATTATGTTTCCATATCAGAATCACTAAAAAAATTTTCAAAACTCATGAAATGCGAACATACATGCAACACGGTCAAAGGTTTTGGGAGAGGAGTAAAGCGAGTTTCTTTGGGGGAGGGGGTGATCAATTTTTATGGCTAATTATGGCACTAAAATAATTAGTTTATGTTGACTGTTTGAATGTTTTTTTGTCGTTCGTTAACCCGCGTCACAACCCGTAATGCTTTGATTCGTTGTATTTTACTCTGCTTGAATAATCGTGATTACGTTTGCATGAAAACAAATGATAATCAGAAGATGGAATGACTTGAACTATGAAAAATGAACAGAATAATGGACAAAGAGTGTCTGAATGAATGAATAGACAATACCACTCGAAAAATACTTACGTTATACTGTTGGGCATCATTTGGCGCTCTTTCATAATTCCAACAATAAATTTTGGTGCGCAAATCGCCTGAGGGGGTGCCTTTCAAAAGTTCTGGCAGGGGGATACCCATACCCCCACACACCTGGGCAATGGGTTCAACTCGGTATCGACATTAGGTCGTTCGGTATTAACAGTCAAGGCTGCAAGTATTAACAAGAATTTTAAGTAAAAAAATCAAAGATAAATGCTAAATAGAATCAAAATATACTGAAGCACAAGAAATGACGTAGACCATCGTAAAATTTATTGATAAGGACAACACACACAGACACTCAAAAATTATAGCTGTATGTATCTACTTAGTGTGTGCTATTATCAAAACCGATTAAGCTCTCCCCATACTTCGACTGATAAAACAAAGATACATAATGCACATAGAAATTCACTATTTATTTAAAAATCATGAGGTAACTTTTCACAACAAAACAATCCTTTTCGAATTTGGCAACCAACCAAAATTTTTCGCTTTTGATCACGGTTTTTTTCGTGTTCGTCAAAGATTTTTCCCGATGTATAAAGACTTTTTGGGACCGTCTTTGCACATGTAAAAAGATTTTCGGAGAGACATAAACTGCAGAAAAGATTTGAAATTCGCAAAAATTATCGGCGCGCGCCGAAATGAGTAATTGTGTGTTCTGTATATCTTTATAATGGCGAAAATTGCATTTCAAAAGAAAAATGTCAAAGTTGTAAAACGATTAGTGATTTTCGCCTCTAGAAATCCAGAAATTAGCTAAAATGCACTACCAAAGGTCGAACAACTGTTTTTACCACACTAAAATCGCTACTGTACCATATGATAGTACAAAAAAATTTGTACGTACAAAATGTTAAAAGACTTTAAGGGACCATCTTTATACATGTACAAACGAACCTTGTACAGAAACAACTGCTCCCGGTGTCAACGGGAAGACCGGCCATTGCCCAGGTATATGACCCCTCATACCCCCAGTGTGCATGTGTGGATACGGATCATTTGTAGACTTATCGTGTCATGCTAACAGATACAAGATCTTGTTTCGAGGGGAGGGGCAGTGGGCACGACCAAAATTTTTTACAACATAGGACTAAAGAATGAATTCTAGTTAGTACTTCTTGTTACCCACATGCCTTAGATATGGTGAGAATCCAATGGAAAACGTCTCTTCTAGGGCTAGGGGTCTGGGATGGCGCGCTCACGCACCCGCCCCTAGTGGGGTCCGGGGCAGAGCGTCGTAAAATTCTGTAAAAAGAGCACTTCAATTTTGATGATGAAGGGTAAAATTTTTATAAAATCAGCTGAACCACGTCAAATTCCATCAGCTAATCCATAATCATCGCCAAAAAATTGCCGCTATTCTTCCTCCCTTAACAAACCTCATTTTCTGTATAAAACCTGTGAATAATAGAAGACATAGATGCAAAATGCGCTTTAGGTTGTGTGAAGACTAAAAATGGAATGTTTAAACCGCGCTTGGTACTAAATTACTAAATAGACTACTTATATATAATTGTTAAATTCAGGGCAAAGTGCCGAAATATTTTTGCGATTCATGGCTAAAAAAAGCAAAGGGAGGAAGGAGTAAAGGCAAAAATCATTCTCATATTTCATTTCGGGGAGGGGGCACGTGCCCGCTATTCCGCTAAATACGGGCCTACATGCTAAGCAGCTCTTAAAAAACGCAATCTGTACGAAGTGTACGAATTTTCTGCATACTTTCTAATTTTTATTGAATAGAAATGAATAGAAATAATTGCAAATAAATAATCTTCTCATGGCGACAAGCGCGTGTGTATCTTATTGTTGTCACCAAGTTAAGATAATTGTCAAAACTAGAGGAAATCGGCGCGGATCGCTGAATTTTTTGGGGTTATGCTCAAAAAAATTGTCGCAGAACAGCGTTACACAACCGCATAGCTCAATTCCAGAAAATTCAGAATTTTTCAGGGGATTCCCCTTTCCTCTCCACTGGCTACGCCAGTTCTACTAACCTTCCCTGGGATTTTGAAAAACCGGGTACTCTCAGAAAATTGAGGGGAAAGCAAGTTGCTGCTAGGTAAGCTTTGAATTTATTTTATTGTGAAAAAATCTGATTTAGTTATCTAAATATTTAGCTAACCAGGTCGCTTTACGTTGAAAGTATTTATTTTTCTGTAGAGTCGCTCACTACCTATTCTCAGTTGTCTGTCACGTGCAGAGAATTACCTAATATCCATATAAAACGTGGTCAGAAAACTGAAATTAATTCGATGAAATATATTTTATAATCAATTTCATTTATCGTCTGACGTTAATAATGACATTAAGAGACTGAAGCAACATCGTTATTTTTTAGTGTAGGTATAAAAAAGATTTTATTACCAACCAGTAATTACTAATGACGGTTTCTGGATTTTGCCCCTCCCCCACCTCTGACCACTCCCACTCTGCCCAACTAGATATGTCGCCGTTAATTTGTATCAGCTTAACAATTCTTAGATGCGCGCACCCGGGCAATACCCTGTTTCTGCCCGTCCACCGGACGGGAGAACCAAAAGTTAGACGGCGATAAGGGTTAACTTGGACGTGGATATATTTTGTACAGTAAAGCCTGAAAATCCCACTTTTAGACCTAGGCAACCACTTTTTAAAACTGGACAGCCATTTTTTCGACCACGGAAATTGCAAACGCGTTTTTGGACCCGGACAACCAGTTTCTGGACCACCAACCACCTTTCAAAACCAGATAACCATCTTTTGAACCAGGAATGCCAGTTTTTGAAGCTGAAAAGCCAATTTTCAAGCGGATAATTGGACAACCACTTTTTGAATTAGTAAAACTACCTTTTATTAGAAAGGTATGATTGAGTGGAGCCACTGACTATTGCCCATGTACGCAGATGTGTATGTTACTTACATGATTTTTTTGAATTCCTAACATTGACTCAATGAAGTCTGCTTGTAAAAGAATTTTTTCTTATAGTCTAGCATACGTAATATATGGCTGCTATCAGGAAAAAGCTAGTTATAGTGGGAGATGGTGCCTGTGGCAAAACTTGTTTGCTCATTGTGTTCAGCAAAGACCAATTTCCGGACGTTTACGTTCCGACCGTGTTTGAGAACTACGTAGCTGATATCGAAGTAGACGGAAAACAGGTAAATCGAATAATAATATCCATTTGATTTTCAAAAATCTTTGATTTTGTTTGAAAATTATAGCACCAGACTTTGTTTTGAATAAAATGTTACATGTACATAGGTACATACAGGGCCGTATTTAAGGGGAGCAGAGGGCGGCGGACCCATCTTGGCCAGAAAAAAATTTGAAAGGCAAGATGATGCACGGAAAGATGGAAAAATCGCATGGCTCAAGCGCGACCATAAAATGACACTTTTTATAGCCCTTCTTGTGAGAAAAAATTTTTTTGAAAAAAAATTTGAATTTCATGATCGTAATCACAGGTGAGCAATGCCGCGCTCCCGCGCCACCGGGTTGCGCCAGAAGGCACTTCGGTACTTTCAGAACCCCAGATGGGTGGCGCCAGAAAAAACAGTTTTTGATTGTGGGGGGGGGGGTAGAATTTTTCTACTCAAAAATAAAAAAGTGAGAAAGTGATACAACCAACTAGCCAACCAACTAACCGGCCAATAGCCAACCAACCAACCAACCAACAACTAGCCAACCAACCAATGAACTAGCCAACCGCTCAACCAACCAACTAGCGAACCAACCAACCAACCTCAACAAAAGGGACACCGGTACCTTCAGAACCAAAAAATTTTCACGAGACATAGACCAATATATGTTGGGTCCGCCCCGTAGATGCACAAGGTCAAACTTTCAGGGGGGGGTGAAAATCAAAAATTGCTAGATAGCCATGTGGGTTCACGGAAAATTCTTCGCGGAAAATTCTTCGCGGGAAAATTCTTCGCGGGAAAATTCTTCGCGAGAAAATTCTTCGCTGGAAAATTCTTCGCTGAGAAAATTTTTCGCCGAGAAAATTCTTCGCCGAAAAATTCTTCGCCTGGAAAATTCTTCGCCTGGAAAATTCTTCGCGAAAAATTTTTTTTCTGGTTTTTGAAACACAGATACCTATAGAGTGCCCCAAAAACCTATATCTAAATTAGACCATTAGCATCGGACGACGGACTTAAAATTTTAAGAGGTGCTTGTACACAGACATGCACAGCATGGGAATTCTGGGGGGAGTGGGGTGAAAACCTAAAGTGCCCTTTTTGGGCCCAAAAATGGCCGGTACGCGTTAAAAACATCGTTTTTGGCGTTTCTGACGATGCTCTATCGTTCTAGAGCATAAAATCATGAAAACAATTTCGAAAAAAGTCGAATAAATTGACCAATATATCGCTTAAAACATGAATATATGGCGCGAAGCGCCGAAAATTTGGCGATTTTGAGCAAATAGATAGCCAAAAACGCTTAAAAAGACACTTTTTCTACCGATTTTCAGGTAAGTTTAGGAAACTTCCGAAAAATCGTCAATTCTAGGGGGGTGGAAAATTTTTGCGGGGGGGGGGGTGAAAAATGTTTTTGCGGGGGTGAAAACCCCCCTTAGATTATGTATGCGCTTGTATCAATAAATGTAAATTTCTTAATGGAAGCCTAAAAATAACTTCAAGTTTTACTTGACATTTTAAACTTAAATACAATACCTATCTGACTTATGCCTTATTTTGGGCTGATCTGCTTCATTGAGAAGCGTACGAAATACAACAATCAGACAGGATTTAATCAGAAAGTCGTTTATTTGAAAAATTATTGAGATTTCTACCTCAAATATTTCTAAACATATTGAAATTCACTTTTATTCAAAATTAGTAATGCAGACAATAAGACGGTATTCAGGATTGTCTGAGAACAGCAATAATCACGATCAAACCCGGTCAACAGCCCTTCCCAACCCAGTTGATGGAACGGGCAGAGGATTCCTGGCGAAAAAAACATCATTTTTGAACGTATCTCGTTGAGCTCTATCGATTGGCATCAAAAAAAGCAAAAAATTTATAAAAAATAAAATTCTGGAGGGTATTGTTCAAAATTTGTCATTTCTTGCTGGGTATTTTGCCTTCTCGGGGGAGGGGTGCATACCCCCCAAACCCCCCACGCCCAGGTATGGAAGGAACTAAGCATGAGCCAATCCAGAGTCCACACTCGGATGCACTAATGCTTTAGCCATTTCTCAGGTATGATCATAACAGAACTAAATTATCTACGCAATCAAAATCAATACTAAAAGTTGAAATTATGGGCCAATCCTCGCAGATAATCTAAAGTCTCTCTATTGTCAAAGTCATTTACAATGCGCTGTATGCGGGCTGCAGTATCTCGATAACGCTTTTTGCCCAGTGGGTTGTCAGCACCAGCAATGTAATGTTCGATCTTTCCCTCATTCAAACTCTGTTCGTCCTTCAGAGCTTTTATAAATTTCCAAATGGTAGGATGACTGGCACCAATTAATTCATTAAAAGCCCGATGCCACCCTTCGCACGAATTGTTCGTTTTTGGAAGCCCTAAATATTGAAAACGTGCATACAAAGGCAACAGATATAACTTCGAAAAATCTGATTTTGTTCTAGCTATCCACTCAGTCCTATTCTATATTCTTTTTTTAGTTCTCAGATTCTTGATTTGAAGGTTATCTCCTCATAAGGCCTTTTCAATTAGGGCAGAAATTTTCACACTGGACGTTTCACAAACTGTTTTTATATAAATAAAAATGATGTGTTTCTGAGCATTTCTCAGAAAGACCAACAAACACGCATAAGTGTGGGGGTCTGAGGCATACCTGGGCGTGTGGGGGGGGGTTCGGGGTATGCACCCCCTCAGAAGGCAAAATACCCAACAAGAAATGGCAAATTTTCGACAATACCCCCAGAATTTAATTTTTTTAAATTTTTCGGCTTTTTTCATGCCAATCGATAGAGCTTGACAAGATACGTTCAAAAATGGTGTTTTTTTCGCCATAGCACCGTTTTTAGGGCCAAAAATTTGACTTTTAAAAATTTTCGCACCCCCCCCCAAAAAAAATCTTGGTGCTGCCCACGTATGGTCTGAGGTAATGATGAACCCCGAAATATGGCGGACCCTCCCCCAGACCTCCAGAATTGAATTTTTGGTGCTTTTATAGCTATTTTTGGCGATTGGACCCCACTGAACCCCTCGTCCAGAATTTTGTTGCTGTCCATTTATGCCTACAAGAGATTTGAGTAGAGAAAAGTCAAAAAATGAGTTGTTTTAATTATATTAAAAAGTGTAGGATGCACATGACGGAGACATAGAATGTGCTAAATAGAGATCTTCAAACCTGTCCCGCTCGCTGTGTATGTATTCAATTAAATAACTAACTATCAATAATTACGGAGTTTCGGAATACTGCCAACTCAAACTTTATTTTGAAAATTGTAAACGATTATCTGAAATGTTTCCGACTTTCTGCTATGCACAATAGCAGGGAAATCTAGACCAAACGTGCACGTGGGGGTCAGGTAGAGTAATACTGACCCCAGAATAAAAAATAGACAATTTTATGGTGCGAAAATGAGGCAAAATGAAGGCTGAGCGGATGAAAATTGAAATTTCCTTCTAATGTGCTTGAAAATGGCGAGAAACTATGGATCCAGGTAGTTTCAAGGATATTTTAGCATGCATGCCAGTTTTTGAGGTCATTTTGGCTCAAAAGAAACTCAATCTCTTGCGTTTAATTAATTAATTAATTAATTAATTATTATAAACTTGCGTTTAATTATGCAAGCGCCTCTTAAAATTTTAAGTCCGTCGTTCGATGCTAATGGTCTAATTCAAAATAAGGCATAAGTCGGACATTGTATTTTAACTTGATAAAGTGTCAAGTAAAACTTGGAGAATGGTTTATTTTTGAGGCATCTATGAAGAAACTTGCGTTTAATTATGCAAGCGCCTCTTAAAATTTTAAGTCCGTCGTTCGATGCTAATGGTCTAATTCAGATACAGCTTTTTGGGTCACTCTATAGGTATCTGTGTTTCGAAAACCAGAAAAAAATTTTTCGCGAAGAATTTTCCAGGCGAAGAATTTTCCAGGCGAAGAATTTTTCGGCGAAGAATTTTCTCGGCGAAGAATTTTCCAGCGAAGAATTTTCCAGGCGAAGAATTTTCCTGCGAAGAATGTTCCGCGAAGAATTTTCCCGCGAAGAATTTTCCGCGAAGAATTTTCCGGACACCAGCCATGTGCTTCGTAAAAACGGCTCTGTAGTTCTTTTGAGGTCAGAAAATTAGCTATATAGCCTTTTTGGTCTCAGAAAACTAGCTATACAGCCTTTTTGGATACACAAACTTAGCTATATAGCCTTTTTGGACTATAAATAGCTATTACTCCTTTTTGGAATCGAGAAAATAGCCATATAACCCTTTGAAACTCAGAAAAGACAACTAGATAGCATTTCTGAGCTCAAAAACGACTATATAGCTACTTTTTTGAGCCCAAAAAGGCTGTATAGCTAATTTTCTGAATCCAAAAAAGGCTATACAGCAATGTTTTTCGGCCAAAATCGCTGTATAGCTATCAGGTTTTCAATGCTCAGGTGGGTAATGCCCCCTCACCCCTCATGCTCATGTATGGTCCGCCCCCTTGGCCGGATCCTGGATACGGGCCTGCTGTACATATAAGATTTTTAACAGAATTTCGGATAATTTATGGGAGAGTCTAGACACCGCTTCCTGTATAAAATCCTGGATCCAGTACTGTGCCTTTAGGACCACTTACACGTTGTAAAAGGATATTTCTTCATAAATTGTTAAAAAATCAGGCATCTCATTCCGATGGCGTGCATTCTGCAGTTGGGTTTCCTTTTTTATAGCCAAAAATACTTCGAAATTAAATTTTCCCCAGTCAAAAATAGCATTCTAGTGTTTTGCACTTGCAAAAATTATCGGTTTTCAGTTTTTATTTCTCATCTTACCTTGCCCACCTGATGCAAGACGCGACAACGCTACTTTTGTTAATCCGTTTTGATGCCAGAAGTATTTTTATGTTATCTGTCTAAGAATTTGATCTGACCGAACGAATACTTTTGAATAGTCTTTCTTACGATTCCTCTTCAGAAGTGATTTAAAAACTAAGGCTTATGTATAAATTAAATGCATGTATGTCCAGGCCCTTATCCAAGATTTTATTCAGGGGGAGCCGGAAATTTTGAGTTCGGATATCTCGAGAACCATTAGGAGATGGGCAAAAATAACGGCATTTTTGAGCGTATCCCAACGAGCTCTATGCAATGGTGTAGAATAATTTGAAGGAAA
This sequence comes from Mermis nigrescens, assembly GCA_036768485.1. Classification (NCBI taxonomy): domain Eukaryota; kingdom Metazoa; phylum Nematoda; class Enoplea; order Mermithida; family Mermithidae; genus Mermis; species Mermis nigrescens. The sequence continues at coordinate 10,646,989 of JAVLUZ010000157.1, read as the reverse complement.
AATTTTAGAAATTTTTACTTAATTCCATACGAATTATAGGTGCACAAGGTCAGGGTAGGCAGGGGGTAGAATCTGAAAAATCCAAAACAGTAAATTTAACGTTCAAATTTTTTTGTTGTTGTTTAAACGACCAAAATGGTCAAAATAGCCTAAAAACGTATTTTTGTGGCTATTTCGCATTTCAAAAGCATTTTCAGTCCATCTTGATTGCGTTATATCATTTTTAACGATAAGAAAATTCAGAAGTTGATCCATTTTTGGCGCTTTTCAGGTAAAAAGGTAATTTTTTTGACATTTTAACTATTTTGACTTCAAAAATAATGCAAGAAATGTTCCGTCAGCTCAAAATCGCCGGACAGTACCCGTCTGGCTGAACTTTCAGCGGGGGGGGTAATACCCCCTCACCCCCTATGTGCATGTATAATATGCATATTACACAAATCTGTCGTTTAAAAAATCTACACAACTAATTTCTTTTCATTAAATCGACGAATAATTTCCTAGCTTCTGTCTTTGTAGTTAATCTTGGTGATTTCAAGGAAAGACAATACAGAAAATGAATGATTCGGCTCGAAGCGCCGAAAAAAATTTGACGTGTTCTTCGTGTCTAACTCAAATTTTAGCAGTATTGGGCAGGCCTGAAGACAGGCTATAAACAAACGATAAATCCAGCGCGAAATGCTGGAAAATTTTGAATTTACTAGCTCAAAAGTACGCTAAAAACCTGTTTTTGTGGTGTTTTATACCTACTCCGAGAATTTTTAATTTTTCTTGTGTTTCAAAAATTATTTTTCTATTTCCGGGGGCCGGTCTCGCTCGCCCCCTGAATTCGGGCCTTTGTATGTCTTACTGTAAATTTAGTTAGGTACCTATTCATTCATCTACCTATATCTTATCGTTATGATTGGAAAGACAGTGTTTTAAGGTTGAATTGGCTTTGTGGGATACAGCTGGACAAGAGGATTACGACCGATTAAGACCTTTGTCATATCCGGATACTGACGTAATCCTGATGTGCTTCAGTGTGGATTCACCTGATTCTTTAGAAAACATTCCCGAAAAATGGACGCCGGAAGTGAGCCTGCCATATGTGTGCAATAATACAAGCAAGCTTTTGTATTGTACTTGTTTTTTTATTTTCCCAATGAGTCTTTGGTGAATTTTGTAGGTCAATTTAAGTTTACTGTAATATGGCACAGCAGCACTTTTTGTTCGGTGAATTGAGGTCTTCGACCTTTGGTAGTGTAGTGTGGTTCAGTCAATTTTTGTGTTCCTGACGATAAAAACTACAAAAATTTATCAATGAGGCGCGAGGTGCCGAAAAAGTGTGATTTTTTCCTGTTTTGAAATATTTAATAAAAGCTAATTAGTTTCCTACTATAAGTCAATGCCGTGCGTTATCCAAGTAGTTGAAAATGACGTTCTTAATTCATTGTCCGACCGTCTTTGTAAGTTTTGCCAAATAGCGTTTATGAGCTACACTTCAAGGTCAACCCCTCAGGGGGTGAAAATCAAAGATTCGAGATAGCTAAGTGCTTTGTAAAAAACGATTTTAGAGCAAAAACGATGGTATTACTTTACAAACATCGTTTTCGAGCATTTACGGCAAATATTTAGCCTTTTTGGACTCATCGCCAACATGTCGATACAGTGGCGGATCTAGGATTATCCTAAGGGAGGAACGGTATCCCAACTTTCCCAAAAACAGTCAAAAGTAGGTCAAAGAATTTACCCTTCACATGCGAAATGGCCTTTATTCGGCGTTTTACATTGTCTACTTTTATTTCAATTCACTTTTTTGGCGCAACATTTTTTCAACAAATTTCGAAATTTCCCACAATTTTTTGCGAAAAAAACAATAAATTTTTTTTGGCTTTAGCAAAATAAATAATGAAATACATATAAGCGAAAGGACGTGTACAAGCTTGATTTAATGCTCGATTTTCTGTATTTGTAGTATTTGACGCGAAATGTCGAAAATTTTCAAGTTATGCTTGCAAATAGGAAAATATACATATGCTGAGATAGCTGTTTCTGCTCTTTAAACTGTTTTGAAACTTATTGCACACAAATGCTCACTGAAGGGTATGGGGGTATCCCCTATCACAACTTTTGAGAAGCATACCCCCTCAGGCCATTTTGGACCAAAACTGGTTGCTTGAACCATGAAATGACGACTAAAAGTAAAATTTTAGGTACATATACTTATTTTTCGAGCAATTGACTCCTCAATCCGTTCATCTAAAGCACTTCTTCCATTATTTTGTACATGTATGATGTTAAAGGTCATTTCATAGCCCTTATTGTTATTGCTTTCATGCAAATTCAACCAAAAATATTCATGAAAAAATACGACTCACGAAGTACAAAAATTTGGCATTAATTAGACGAAAAATCACTCATTTACCCCCCTCCCCAAGGAAACTCGGTTTACCCTCCTTCCAGAGTTTTTAACCGTGTGCATGTATTCTATTCCATAAAGAAAAATGACTTCCAGGTCGCCAAGAAAGTAAATAAATTTCATTAAAAAGTAAGTAAATTTGAGAAATTACTTATGATCACGGACGGCCAAAAATCATTGCAAATTACATAACCATTCTTTATCTCGCCAAATATTTTGGGCCAATGGGTGAAACTGCTGCTATGTATCCTTTTGAAACTTAGAAACGATTACATAACATTTCTGAACTCACACGTTTCTGAACCCAAAAAGGCTATGTAGTTTATTTTCTGAGTCAATATCATAGTATGCGCATGCAGTATAAGCGGCCTATAATCACATCTGTGGAACAATGCCCTCCTTTAGAAAAGCAGAAACTTACTTTGCTCACTTTGACCATCGTTTTGCCTTATCTTATATGTAAAAGTTTTCTTCCTTCTGTTCTGGATGACGTGACGAATATACGTGTTCTTGGGCAGGGGCGGATTTTAGGAAGGCGGGGTGCGGCCGCCTCCTATTGGTCCAAAATACTTGGCGAGATAAAGAATGGATATGTAATTTGCAATAATTTTTGGCTGTCAATGACCATAATTTCTCAAATTTTTCTTACCGACTGTCTAATGACATTTATTTACTTTCTTGGCGACCTGGAAGCCATTCTTGCTTATGGAATAGGTTTCAAAATAATTCAACAGCACAAACAGTCATTTGAGCATATTTTTCTTTTATTTTCAATAAAAAATTTTGCATTTCGCTTCAAATGCTTTAAATGCAGGAAATAAAGCAGAAATCAAGCTTCTAAACGTCCTTCCACATAACTTTCACAAATTTTCCAGCGCTTCGCGCCAGATTTTCGCTAAAGTCAAAGAGATTTAATGTTTTTTTTCGCACAAAATTGTCGAAAATTTCAAAATTTCTCGAAAAAATGTTGCATCAAAGGTATTTTTAAAAAAAGTAGACATCGTAAAGCACCGCAAAAAAGACGCTATTTCACGCGTGAAAGGCAAATCTTTGGAACTATTTTTTGACTGTTTTTTGAAAAGTTGAGGTACCTTCCCGTAAGAAAATCTTAGATACGCTTTGTTTTTGGGAGAGTTAGGGGGTTGTTCCCCAAAAATAGCAATTGCCTTCCTCCCTCCCGCTAAATGGTTGCGACCAGACATGCACGTGAGGGAGGGGTTTGGGGGTCTAGACCCTTAGAATGGAAAAATGGGACATTTTCTCGGGAAAATTAGGCAAAATCAAGGTAAAAAATGGATGAAAATTGAAAATTTACTAGGAAAGTGCTTAAAATTGTCCATAACCTGTATAATAACGTAGTTTTAACGCTTTTTCAGCGCTTATACCAGTTTTTTAGTCATATTCGCCCGAAAATCACAATTCGTGACCCACCCAGACCGGCTGACACCCCCAGATCGGCCATGCTAATGCATCAATGGCTGCGACCCCCCAGTATTGTCCATTTTTCGGAAAAATTGTAAAACCGTGTTTTTTAGAGTTTATAGCTCATTTTTGGCTCGAACGTCTCAACTCCTATACCTCTGCAGACTTTGAGCATACATTAAACCCATAACTTCTGATTAGGAACTAGTGAATTCTCCTAACTTCTAGCTGAAGACAATTCTTAATTTGAATTGAAAATAATTTTCAATTATTGTCATTTTTAGAGCGAATGAGCAACTTATTAATCAATAGTCGGAGTTGAGAACAGACAGAATGTGAATATCTCCAGTTTGCTACTCGTACCAACCACGCTTTGTTTTCGGCAAAGATTTTTCCCAATTTACAAAGACTTTTCGGGACCGTCTTTGTACATGTGCAAAGATTTTTGGGAAGGCAAAAACTGTTATAATGGCAGAAATTGCCTTTAGAAAGGAAAAATGTCAAATTTTTTAGCTTTTCGCGCTGTTTTGGGACAATTTTTAGGAATTTGTTTCGTAAGAAACCCAGAAATAAGCTAAAATATACTGCCAAAAGTCGAAAAACCCTGTTTTACCGCACTGAAAACGCTATGGTATCAGATTTCGGCACCCAAAAATTTGCATATACAAAATGTACAAAGATTTTTTGCGACCATCTTTGTACATGTACAAAGGACCTCGTACAAAAAACCAACCCATAATCGGCCACCTGAGAATACGATATGAATTTCCTCTACATTTTTGGCGATTATTTATTTGATGCTAGTCAGTAGGCTTCATAACGAACGTTAGAAATTAGAGATCTTGCTTCTGATGTACATTTAAATTTTGCGAACTTCGAAAGTTTCTATTGTACAGATTTCTGGTGTTCCCTTCCATCTACGGGCAGGTTAAGTCAGACTTACAGGCACGTAGCTGGCCGTCCTATTTTGGGGGGACCAACACCAATTTTGGGGGACAAAGCCGAAAAAGGCCAAAAATAGCACAAGATAACGTTTAAAAAGCCCTATTTTTCTGATTTTTTGGGATCCGGACCTCCCCATACGGGGTTCGGAGCTACGTGCCTGCAGACTTAGCTGAATAAGACCTCTAAACCTAGGTCACATTATGTATGCTTTATCGTTGTCCGCGTAATCCAATTAAATGCGTTGCCCGCCTGTATTTTTTTGCATTTTTCGGCAATCTCTATTTCGCCACATAGTGAATTGAGTTTTGTTGCTACGAGTTTTCGTATAATTTGCTTCTTGTTTGTTAGGTGCGTCATTTTTGCCCCAATGTCCCGATTATTCTGGTCGGCAACAAGAAGGATTTGCGCAATGACGCGCAGACTGTTCGCGAATTGTCGAAAATGAAACAGGAGCCAGTCAAGCCTGAACAAGGTCGAGCTATGGCTGAACAAATAAGCGCCTACGCGTATTTAGAATGTTCGGCTAAAACTAAGGAAGTGAGTGTCGATAGTTATGTAGATTATAGTAATTTATCTATTCAGAATTTAAATTTTAACATTGGAAGAATTGGAAATTAAAAATTTCCACCGATTTTGAATGAGAAATACGGTATTAATTAGTTTCAAATGTTCGATCGGTTGACCTAAGCAACGCTTTGTTCGCATATTGATTGTCACTAAACCAGCCTGGTATAACGTTAAAGTTGAATTGAAACGTATCTATTTTCGGTTCCGTTGCGCAATGTCTAGCTGGAACCTTATCTTACGAGAATAAAATAGAATCCTATAAAATCTTATAAAATCTTAAATCCTAAAATTTGACAATATGAATTTTATTGAATTTTAGTCTGACTCTAACATTAGATTACATACAGGACGTACTACTTAACTATCCGCGGAAATACAATTGTTAAAGTGGTGTCGAAAACAGGCGAATAGATGAAACACCACAATGATTCTAACATGTTCACCATCTGAGTCAATTAGCTACTGAAGCCATTGCTCATATCCAGCATTGTTTTCATTGTCATCTCGGTAGTTACTTCCTTGAAAGTCAATCTACTACAATGTCAAAGCTTAGGTATGCTAGCAGGGCTTATGCACTTTGAACTTGAAAAAGAATCAAAAGAAAAAATTGGATGGAGTCAAATCAGATGAGAGCGTCGCATCTGATTTTACTCCATACGTGATTTAGGGGGTTTGCCCTCCAGAAAAGTTTTCACCTCCTCCCTCAGAAATTTCGGCACTCCCAGAATTCACGATTTCCCAAAAGTTTGTCAAAAATTTGTACAAAAGGTGTAGGTTTGGGCGTTTTTAGCTATCTATTTGCTCAAAATTGTCAGATTTTCGGCGCTTCGCGCCAAACTTATACTCATGTTCTGGCCATTTATTGTTCAATTTGTTCGACTTTTTGATTTGTTTCTAAATTTTTTATGTTTTTATGCTCTATAAAAACAGCGTATTGTCAGAAACGCCGAAAAACGATGTTTTTGACGCGTACTCACCATTTTTGGGCCCAAAAAAGGCACTTTAAAATTTTAATCTTCCCCAATAGAGTTCCCATGCTGTACTTGTCTGTTTGACTCCGTGCAATGTTTTTCGTGATAAGGGCTCTTTGAGGTCGTACATAAGTGTACGCTGCATATCATTTGCCCAACTTGGATTCCTGATGTTTAAAATCGGATTAGATTGACTTTCAGGTGAGTCAACTACCGAAATAGGCACGAAAGCAATGCTGGATATAACGAATAATCTAGCACTTGATCGAGTTGGATGGTGATCCCGTAGAACCAGGCACGTAGCTCTGAGGTGAATGGGGGGTCCGTACCCCCAAAAATTCCGAAAAATCGGAAAAATAGGACTTTTTAAATGTTATTTTGTGCTATTTTCGGCCTTTTTGGGCTTAGTCCCCCAAAATTGGTGTCCCCCAAAATAGGACGGCCAGCTACGTGCCTGCGTAGAACAAGTGTAGTATTTGATCAACTTGTTTGTCTCTAATAAAACTTTGGAACGTACTTTGCTATTGAGTAATTTGTCTTTTATCAAATTTTTACCAAATTTGGTTCATTGTTAAGAGGAACGCTGCGAAGCCCACGCTGTATGTTCTCTTTCATGAATGTACAGTCGAACCGCATTAATAAACACTCGGATAGTAGACACTTTCGCTTAATGAACACCCTTTTTTCGGTCCCCGTCAAACTGTCATACTTTACCTCAGTTGGAAACCAGCTCAATAATCACTCGGTAAACGGATAATAAACATGGCTCCATAGGATCATGGCTATGTGACAACGTGCTAATGATCTCGGTTAGTAAACACTTTGCCTGGCACATGGCTAAAGAACACTGTAAAGCCAGTTTTTGTCAGTAAACCCGGTTAGTTAACATACCTTTTTGGATATTAAACACATTCCGTGCACAGTGAAGGTTAAAATCACTAATATTATTGGGATACAGTAACATTCAGTGATATTATAGTACTTTGGATATAACAACGCTGTGTGACATACAGAAGTAAATAAGTAAACAATTAGCTATTCGGTTAGTAAACACGGAGCCCTTTGATCCCCTCTTCGACTGAATATTTAAGTTTGCATCAAATGACAAATTTATACATAAGAAGGGTGGATGAATTAGACGAAATGGGACGATTGGGCGCCGCCAGTTTGGTGCCGCCGGTTTGGCGCCAAGACAGTTTGACGCCGCTATAGAGGATGGATCAGAATTCCTGTGCAATGAAGAAAACATTTTTTTAAATTTTTTCTATGAATGTTATCACCGTGAAAGAAAGCAGATTTTAAACAGAAAAGTTGCAACTTTTACGTGCATAATTTCTGAATAGAGGACTCGTGCTTTTCACAGCATGTACAAAGTATGTATTCTTTCTCGAGCATAACTGCTTACTCACCCATTTAGATAATTTTATGGAGAACATGATTCTTTCAATACCTTTCTTCAAAAGATCGAATATTCATTTTGTACCTATTACATTCTGTGGGTTATAAGATTTGCTGGCATCACAATCGATGAGTATTCATTTGCGTACGACTGAAAAACTGTAGAAAAATAGAAAATTAGAAAAATTTTAGATGCATTTAATTATCTCACTAAATTCTAAAAGTAATTTATACCACCACGTAGAGCATTGAATGGGCTTCTAGAATCTATTTTTTACTTTAATCATAAATGAATTGCAAATAATTAATAATATTACAAATAGTGTGGCGCCAAAACGTCCCATTTCGGCGCCAAAACTAGTCGGCGCCAAACTGGCCTGGCGCCAAAACGTCGTAGACCCTGACTTAGATCATCAGCTGTGCATCAAATTAGGAAGAAAGGGTTTGAATTTGCATATGACTTCTAGAGGCTGTGCGCAAGTGTTACTGTACTTTGTTTGGTGCTGCTTCGTTGTATAACTAATGGATTTAAGTCAAAATGGCCTGTTTGGGATCAGCGGCGGATCTAGGATTTTCCTAAGGGGGCGGTACCCAACTTTTCCAAAAACAGTCGTAAATAGGTCCAAAAATTTGCCCCTCACGTGCGAAATAACGTTTTCCTGACTTTTTACATTGTCCCCTTTGTTTAAAATCTCTTTTGACGCAACATTTTTTCGATAAATTTTTGAATTTTCGACAATTTTTTGTGAGAAAATCATTAAATTTCTTTGACTTTACCGAAAATCCGGCGCAAAGCGCCTCTAAATTCGATTTTTTTTCTTTTCCAAAAATCTGGGAGGGGGGGGGTCAAAAATTTTCTGTTGGGGGATGGGGGAGGCGGCCGATTTCGGGTGGGGGAGATCTCCCCCATCCTCCCTCTTACATGTATGACCTATTTTATTGAACTTGATAGTTGATGTGCATTTCGATTTACAGATTTTCTCTTAAAATATTATGCAGGGCGTACGCGAAGTTTTCGAAACGGCAACTAAAGCTGCATTGCAGGTTAGAAAGAAGAAGAATCGACGATGCGATCTTTTGTAGTACGCAGTATAGAAATACGAAAATAACGGAATTCGTTAATTTGCAATTTTAGTGAGACCCAGTTTATATGATTTATCTTCGTATAATCGATTGCTCTATCTCATTCAAATCTTCGTTTTCGTCTGTACACTTCTCCACCAGTAAAGCTCTTTTTATTTGTTTATCATTTTTTCTGACGTTTCGCGCTCCTTCTACGTCGCAGTTTGATATTGGTCATCGGAAGTAATAAGTAAAATTGCGAATGCGAGATTTCGTTGCGATTACATAGTTGGTTATGCTCAGCACTAACATAAATTATTATTTCATTAGAGTATTTCAGTTGGCGACTTCGTTCGCAACGGATAAATAAGCTGCGTTTGATGATTTTACGTTTCGCTATGATTATTGATTTTTCCGAAGAAGCGCTCGAGATTTTCAAGAATTCTAGTTCTTGTTATTCTTATAATTATTCTTGTCAATCTCTAGTTTATTAATTGGAAATGCTCCTTTGTCGCTTAAATAGCCTGTTTTAAGAAGGATATAGTCGATCTATTTTTTGGTTGGCCAACCGCCTAGCTTTTAATCAGAAATCGACAAATTTCCGATTTAGAAGAATATTAAATCCAGTTGCTTGCTCTTGTGAATTGTGGCTTCTGTTTATTTAATTTTGATGCATAACTCGTGAGTATACCGCCTGTATCTCAATCATCAGGCTTACTTTTGACCCTTTGTTCGATTGGACTGCTCTGGTTGAAATTTTGAAAGGTTTTGCGGCCTTTTTCACCATACTGTTTATTTAGAAGCATCTATATTCTACATCCATTTTCGCGTCTCTATAAAATGATTGTGTACAATTCTGCTTGTATTCATTGAATCCAAATATTTAATATTTGTTAGCTTTTATTCCGAGCCATAATTGCAAGAATACCTACGTGTATTGTCTTGACTTGCGTGCGTCCAAATATTTTATTTTTATTATATTACTCTGTTATGGTGAATAAAAGTAATAAACGCTTGTCTGTATTTGCTTAGCATGGAAATTTTGGGTGAGGGTTGCAATTTCAAAGTGTATTTTAGGCTCAAAAGCGGTGGATACGCGTCAAAAACATTATGTTTGGCGTTTCTTTCGGTGTTATATCCTTCAAGAGCGTAAAAACGAAAAATGTCGAATAAATTGGACAAAAAATGAGGGAAGTTTGACACTTTAAACAGCAACTGTTCGAAATAGCGCGAATTAAGGAGAAGGTTGAAATATTTTCTGGGGGCGATCATGTAGGTCTCTCCAATCAGGCGTTGCTAAAAAGTTTTTATTTGAGCAGATATGTACATCACACATTTAAGGACTTGCTCTAGAGCGAAAACGTTGCTATTGGATCAGTTTCTACAAGTAGAGTTGATCAAATAAGCTTTATTGATTTGCATTGCATATTAGTCATTAAAATTCGCAAATTTGATAGGTGATAGTTATTTATAAAATTCTTCCAATAGTTTTTAATTCAGAAGTGAATAATGACAATGGTTGTTATTTAATAGACTTTTCTGAATATTTTTTATTATTTTAAGGTTGCGCCAATAAACATACGTATTTATGTCCATTCGGACCTCATATTATGGATTAAAACAGTTTAATTCAACTAAGGCACTATTATTGAAATATGAAAGAGTCGGAAGGTTATTGACATTCATCATTTAGGATCACTAGTGAATTGATAGGACACCTCCCTATTCCGAGATGCTTCAGTTAATAAAGCGAAATTTTAAAGGCAATTGATTATGCGACATATTTCATTCAGTCGCTACCAGTACATGTTTTTGTTTCTGCAACAGAATGATCGTGAATTTCAGGCTGTTACATCGATCTGTTGACAAAGTTCATTTGCTTTATATTTCTTTAAAATGAATAAATTTTCAACTTAAGTGATGCTTTATCATAATTTCTAAATTCCTAGCAGTTTTTTTGTATTCGACAAAGATTTTCCCCGATGTAAAAAGACTTTTCGGGGCCGTCTTTGTACACGTACAAAGTTTTTGGGAAGGCAAAAACTAAAAATAGGTCAAAATTACCAAAAAATTTAGACTCGTCGCGCCTAAATGACTTATTGTGTGTTCTATATATCTTTATAATGGCAAAAATTGCGTTTGAAAAGGTACAGTGCTTCGCGCCGTTTTGGGACAATTTTTAGTACTTTTCCTCGTCAGAAACAGAGATTAGCTAAAATATGTACATACACTATACTACCAAAGGTCGAAAAACCCTGTTTTAACGCATTGGAAGCGCTAATGTACCATTATCCCAAAAATTTGCATTTACAAAATGAATAAAGACTTTTGAGGGATCATCTTTGTACTCGTACATGTGCAAAAGGGACCTTGTACAAAAAAGGACTAATTCCTAGTTTGTGAAGAAATACTGATCGCTTCTGACGTGGGAGCATTCTATTTGATAACAGGAAATCGTACATAATGAATACCTTTTCTGTTTTTTCTGTCTTCTGTATACTTCCGGTAGTTTTTCTTACTATAGGTTTCTGTTAGTTATTATCTCTACAATTACTCCTCTTTATCGTTATTTCCTGAAATTCGTAGAATAAAATTTCATATATACTTCGGAAAATATGTTTCAGCTTACCTATACATAAAAAATATTTAATACTTAAATATTTTATAATCAATAAACAATTTAATACTGCAGAACTGCAGAATAAATATTTAATCTTCCTTGTTTGTGTATTTATGTAGAAGTCGATATAAACAAAGGGAAAAAACATTAATTATAATTGAAATAAGCGACCAAAAATTTTATCAAAAGCTACCAAAAATTGACTTATGGCAGCTTCAATCACAATTTCTCTTTTCGCCCATTTGTTGGGAGTTAATCTATTGAAGTTCGAAGATGAAGCCGACTAACTTTTTATTTCAAACTTCCATATGTCCAGAATAGTTTGAATTCAAAATTTTTGATGAAACTACATGATAAATCAATTAAGTTCGAATTCATATTTTATTTCGGACCTGAATCGAACGCCCACTTCTTTATTTGTGCCCACCCTGCATATTTTAGAATCGGTGATAGAATACGATTTTTGAATTTTGTGTTAACTTTTCAAATTTTTATATAAAGTCTTTAATTCTCTTAGAAACTTGGGTATATCAAATTTTACAGCATATCTTCTGCAAAGCGCGGAGTTTGAACAAGAATCGATTTATCGGAATAAGGTAAGAGTATGATGACTTTCTGATGACTCTGATGAGAATTTTTTAAATCTTCTTAATTTTTGGTATTTGACGAATTTATTAGTATTTTACCAGTAAAGAGATCTAGAAAAGTCTACAAATCGAGAGAGGAAACACGGGAGTCCGAATTTATTTGAAGGGAACAAATAAAAATCAACATGCCTTGCTGTGTCGAATTTTTGTTCTTTCTTAATTACGGTATGCTTCGATCGTTGTGTAGGTTATGGCTCGTTTCCGACTCGGTACCTTTATTCAAATTTATCGCTTTATTTTTTAGGATACAATTGTGTTCGTGTGTACTGTACGTACGTCAGTGCAATACAATCTTTATCGCAATCAAACCAATGATCCGAAAAGATAAGCCTCTTGGTCATAAAAAAGCTGGAGGCACATTGCTGCATTCGATTCAGCTTTAATGTTGAAAAAACCTTTATTTTCGTTTCTTTATTTCCTGGACTTAGGCAAAGTAGCATGAAATAACATCGGAGCTTCTAGGCATTCTTTGATCTGAAGATCCTAAGTAAGCGAATGATGCTTACAGAGCGAATCACTTATTATCTCAAAAAATGTTTAATCGTAAAATCGTAGTAGCGTGACATTGCAGAAAAGAGGATAAACTATTATTTTTGGCCTAAAAATTTTAAGTCATGCATAATCAGGGGCCGTCTTTTGCGAAGATGCCTCCGGGCTGATAAAATAGTCACGTCTCTCGTTATACAATTCCGAAGTCCGTTATTCTTAGAAAATTAATACCTTGCAGTATGTCTGCATCAGCGATTCGTAGCCATTTTCTTTCAGGAAATGCAAAGAACGTACAGGACGGTTTGGGAACACCCGATCTGTCCAAAGGTGTTGCAGGAAACGATGAAGCCAATAAAGAGCAATATTATACAGGTAAATTATAAAAAACATTTATCATTCGACTTAAACGAAAATAGCTGTGTTTACGGATCTCGTTATAAAATTTATCATCTTTTTAAGATTTACTACCGTTGGAGAAAGCTGAATGGATCACAACGGAGAATTTTTTGCTTTCGGTAGTGAAGATATTACTAAAATATATACAAGATTCTAACAACCGGCAAATGAGAGTACTAGATTTTCACCATCCCGAGGAATTGATCAAATTATTGGATTTGCAAATCAATGACGAGCCGGATGATCTCCATTCATTATTACAGCATTGCGAGAAAACTCTTAAGTATCAAGTTAAAACGGGTAAATGCTTTACAACAATGATAGGAAAAGATTTCACACATTATCTTTTTTATGCAAGGGCAGCCGAAAATCAGCCTGTAATAAAATAATAAAAAAATGTGCTTTGGATGAAAACTAATAAAAATTATATTTAGTAAATAGTTCTTAAAGTAGCGTTAGAGAAATCTAAGTTGTAACGCACGTGCTTTACTACTAATATAGTTTTTGAAAGCATGGTGCTTGTAGTTTTTTCGGTCGGTAGATACGTCACAATAAGTTCCCAACTTTCTTGGTGTTCTACTGCATTTTATTTCAAACGAAATTTTCTGCTTTTCAAGGTCAGCTTACGTGTTTGTAAGAAGGCGAATGATCATTGCAAGTACAAGTATAGCAGCTGTTGTTACTCAGTGGCGGATCTAGGATTTTACTAAGGGGGGGGGAGCGGTTCCCCAACTTTTCTAAAAACAGTCAAAAATAGGTCCAAGAATTTGCCCTTCACGTGCGAAATAGCGTTTTTCGGCGTTTTACATTATTTACTTTTATTTAAAATCACTTTTAACTCAACATTTTCTCTAAAAATTTCTAAATTGTTGGTAATTATGTGCGAAAAAATCATTAAATTTCTTTGACTAAAATTTGTGAAATTTAGGCTGAAGGACGTTTAAAGGCTTGATTTACTGCTCGATATGCTCGAAAATAGAAGAAGTTTATGCTGAAATAGCTTTTTCTGCTCTTGAAATTGTTTTGGAAGCTATTCCATGAGCAAAAAATGGCTTGCAGGTCGCAAAGAAAGTAAATAAATGTCATGAATAGGTATTATTGGGCGCGAAGCGCCGGAATAATTTGAGAAATTATGATCACCGACGGCCAAAAATCATTGCGAATTACATATTCATTCTTTATCTCGCAGAATATTTTTGGCTCAGAAGGGGGCGGACCCCCTCGCCCCCATTAAATCTTTCCCTGCTGTTACTTCTAACCTTATCGAGCATTATCTTCAGATTTCTAGCTCGAGTCCAAAGAAATCTAAAGTTAATATTTATTGCTAATCTTTCTACTGAAAATTTCGGCAATTTATTATGCTGAAAGGGTTACGTTCTGTGTTAAAGTATTATCATGAGATAATTACAATTAAAAATTTCTTTTTAGCAGATTCCAGGCTTACATACGAAGAGTTTAATCGCGTATGATCAGTTAAGTAAACTTCTTGGATTTTTCAGGACACCCACACTTTTTCAATCAATTATCAACCGGATTAGATATAATATCGATGGCGGGGGAATGGTTGACGGCTACCGCGAATACTAATATGTGAGACAATTGATATTTTTACTAATAACCAGCTCATATTTAATTGTTATTAATACTTAATTCACATAAAACAGCTACCGTATGACTTGTTGATAATACATCTATAAATAGCTGTTATTTGAAAGAATACAAATATCTAGCGCAGTCTTCGCAAAATGACCTGATTGTATAAAAAATGCAATTTAAGGATGTCATAAAACTCCTTTCCCTACAGTCTGTTTCACACAAGTTTGGGCATAAATTTCAACTGACAGATTGCTATTATAGCATTGATCTGATACGAGTATATTATTATCGTAATCAGTCGGCTTATTGTCGATAAAAATTCTCAAAATTTGCGCCCAGAGCTATGTAAAACAGACTATAGTTGTTTACATCAGTTAGAAGGTTTCACTAAAAAGTTTTTACCTTCTAGAGGTTCTTAAGAGAAAACGAAATGTTTTGTAGCACTATTATAAATCGAAATTAATAAAATTTAGGTCAATTACTTTAGACCTATGGATAGCCTTTTAAACAAGCCGAATCGCGACGCATACATTCGACAGATTTTATTCATTATTAATATCTAGTTTTATTTTGAGTTATTTTTCGTTTAGAGTTTCATTTTACAAATGATAATTTTAAAGGTTCACGTATGAAATTTCACCCGTTTTCATTTTGATGGAGAAGGAAGTGATGAGAAAGATGATCGAATTGATCGGATGGCCTGAGGGCGATGGCATATTCGCGCCTGGTAAGGAGGACTTTGTCAACAAAGATTGATTGATCGATAATAATTATTCAATTTAAAATGAATTAAATTTCAGCAGTTTATTCCTTTGATCATAGGTGGGGCTATATCAAACATGTATGCCGTGAATGCAGCGCGTCATGCATTATTCCCGAGGTGCAAGCCGCTTGGCATGGCTAATATACAGAAATTGGCGGTGTTCACATCAGTCGATGTGAGCTAAATTGCATTATCGTTTAATGAACGCCAATAAGAAATTTTGATTAGATGGATTGGGCATATTTTACAGTAGTTGTTCACGTGGAAAGACCCAATTTGAATTCTATGTCTGATGTTTAATTAGCTGAAAATCACTACAAATTCTACATCAGATACATGCAGGGGGTTTGGGGGGATCCCGCCTACAGTTGAAAACCCCCATACCCCAAAGTCATAAAATTTTTTACCTCACCGACTTTTAAAAAAATTGCGTTTTTTAGTTATTTTTACATCTTTTTTAGCGTTTTTGGCCAAAAATTGAAGGTCATTTACCCCCTCCCCTAAAAATGGCCAGGGACCCCCGACCGAAATTTCGAGCCATTACATGTATGTGTGTAGGTATGTAAGTTTCAGTATTAGTCACTCAGATTCCTTTTTCAAAATGGCTACATGATTTTTTAAAACGATCCTTACTGGTGCTTATCACACCTGGGCGTGGGGGGTTTGGGGGTATGCACCCCCAGAAACCAAAATACCCCCCAGAAATCAAAATACCCCCAGAATTCAATTTTTGAAAATTTTTTTCGTTTTTTTCGCAATTTTTTGATGCCAATGGATAGTGCTTGATGAGAAACGTCGAAAAATGGTGTTTTTATCGCCATACCACCATTTTTAAGGCCATTTTTTGACCTTCAAAAAAATCTTGCACCCCCAGAATTTTCTTGCTGCCCACGTATGGTGCTTATGACTTTTTGATGAATATATCTTTGAAATAGAGTTGAGTTATCCGCTATTGTAAATGAACCGAGATGTAACTGCATATAACTACTAAAGATTTTCGGTCATCCTTTTCAAATCAGCATGCTATGTGATGCTGTACTTGTGAATGTCACTTATTGAACTGTTGATAGACTGAATTTTGACATATTCAAAATCGTTTGTTTTTTAAGATTTTACATGCTGTTTTTTGATGATCTTCAAATTAAATTTAAAGGTGTAGGCAGTTTCGAAAATGCGCCTGTTCAAGTACAACTCATTCTGGCTATAAATGAATTTTTTCGGCAAACATACAATATTTACTAAAACAGAGTTTTAGTGCTGATCATTCCTTTTGTATAGCAATGCTTGAAATTTCGTTTCTTGCAACATTCTTTTAGAGCCATTACTCGATTAAAGGCGCTGCAGCGGTTTGTGGAATCGGGACGGATAATGTGTTTTCTATTCCGGTTGACAACAAGTAAGCAAACTGTACGTTTATATGGCTTAAGAAAGTTTTGGAAAAAATGCATCACATCCGCCTTTATCTAAATTTTCTAAAGCGGTATTAGAATAATCCTTATCGTTATCGTAAACGAAAAACCTTTGCATTTATGGAATACGTGGATATTGGAACGGAGATATTCTGTTCCCATTTCAGCCATATGATGATACCAGAAGCTTTGGAGGCCAAAGTAATGGCTGCTCAAAAGCGTGGCTATTCACCGTTTTTTGTGAATGCGACCGCAGGCACTACAGTATATGGCGCTTTTGACCCTATCGATCAGATCGCGGACATATGCGAGAAATATCATATGTGGCTTCACGTTGATGTATGAAATCTATTCTTTACATTCGCTCTTCTTAACATAAATATATGTCGTTATTTTTATCACCTCGATTTTTGATTCGTCCAGCTTAAGATAATGCTATTGTTTTGGTTTTTAAGGCAGCTTGGGGTGGCGGATTACTTTTGTCTCAAAAGCATCGTCATTTGCTAACGGGCATAGACAGGTTGCAGTTTCCCTCGCGCATTTTTTGACATAGTCATTAAAGAAAGTTTTATTTTAGGGCCAAATCGGTTACGTGGAACCCACATAAGTTGCTCGGTATCTTACTTCAGTGTTCAGCTTGCTTCATCCGTCAAGATGTAAGTTCGTATGATCAAGGCACAATGTTAATAATTGGAATGATTTTTCAAATAATCTCTGTCAAATACTTTCTTTTTTAATCAATAAGTATGCTTAAAACTTACCAGACTGCTCACTATAAGCATGTCATTATTTTGTTATATCCGTCCACTTCAATTTATTCGGGTTCGGGCATCAAAATCAATACCCGATCGGGTTCGAGTATTTCAGTAAGTATTTAGGAATACCAGTGTATAGCGAATTTCTTAGGTAAATGTAAGCCAGATGTTACAATTATTATTATTATTAGATGCCTAGTGCCTAATTATTCAATGTGGTTCACTCAAATTTCCAGTGATTTTCCTTCCTCCTCTCAGTGTGCAAGGACGCTAAAAGTAAATGAGAGGTAGCGTTTTGTGTATTGTGTCTGATATATACCTACAAATAACATTAACAACTACTGCTGAGATTGTCGTCTGCCGAAAAACTGATATTCGTGAAGTTTAATTTGATAGAAACTAAGTTTAATTACGACCAAAGAAGCAGTGTTTAGCATTTTATACGATATCATTTGGCAATCGTTTTGTGAAATAAAAAGATTAAAAATTCATGTGAATCGATTGAAATATACCACTTAATTACATAGCCAATATGAAATTCAGCGTTTTAGGGTCGAGCAAACTGAAAACGGCGCAAAAAGCCGAAAATTTTTGAATCTTTGATATACTATTGTGGGATTTTGGAGCTTAAAAATACCCGAATAAACCCGAACAAAAACTATAAACATTCGGGTTCGGGTAGTTATAATAATTTTATTCGGGTTCGGGTTCGGGTAGTCAAGTACAGTTTATTCGGGTTCGGGTCCGGGCTCGGGTCCTGCATTTCGTTCGGGTACCCGAGTATTCGGGTTCGGGCTCGGGTACCCGTTGTATCCACACATGGGCGTGGGGGGTTTGGAGGGTATGCACCCCCAGAAGTTGAAATACCCCCCAGAAATCAAAATACCCCCCCAGAATTCAAATTTTGAAATTTTTTCTGCTTTTTTAGCGATTTTTGATGCCATTGGATAGTGCTTGATGAGAAACGTCGAAAAATGGTGTTTTTTTCGCCATACGACCACTTTTAAGACCATTTTTTGACCTTTGAAAATTTTTTCACCCCTCCCGGAATTTCGGTGCTGCCCACCTATGGTTGTGTCCCTATCCGTCGAGCAGGCATGTTTCACACTATCGATATGCTTTATGATAAGATGTTATTTTTTCCAATCTTTTTATTAAGAATGAACGTATTTTGAAAAAACATACATATTTTGAGTATTTCTGGGCAGTATCTAAAATAAAGGATGTAGGATTAGGGCAAGCTACAAAGTACCTTTTTGTAGTCTTTTTGGAGTTTGTTTGATAAAATCAAAAAGATTGAAATAAGAAAAAATTTTGTGTTGGAATTCATTATGTATTATCGAAACATGGTAACGACTAAATTTCAGTCAGATTTAAGGCAAGCTCATTCTAACGTTTAATAGACCTTTAGAATCTGGATATTCAGAATCATCCGCTCCCATTTTCAGTTTTGATTTATATGAAGTAGCAAGAGAAATTCTATCTTTTCTTTTTGCGTGCTAATGAAAGGCATTTTAGCGAGAAAAATGTGACTAGAAAAAATATTTAGAAATATAAGCATCCTCTACCAAATCGGCTAATGTTCTTCATAGGGTCTTTTGTTCGACTGTAATCAAATGTCGGCCGATTATTTATTTCAACAAGATAAACCCTACGACTGTAGCTATGATACGGGTGACAAGGCTATGCAGTGTGGACGGCACAACGATGTGTTTAAATTTTGGTTAACATGGAGGGCAAAGGTGATAAATAATGATTAGCCGTGTCTGTGAAAAAGTATGACTCACTTAACGTCAAGAATTTGAATCATTCTAGCTTTTCTTAAAAAAGTTGGTTTAAACTTCTTATTCGTAATCATTCAAGCATTTGGCACTTTACCTTAGCTTCAGATGTGCGTTTTGGACCATGCTTCACTTGCTCCGTCGGCTTTCTGTTCTTATTTCGTTGGGAAAATTTTAGATCAAACTACTTTTGGATCGACATATTTGATTATTTTAGAAAATTCATTGATAAATTCAATCGTTAACACTGATTTATTCAATATGGTCTTTATCATATGATTTTTTGCTTTTCAACTACTTAATCAATAGAAATCGTAAATTACACACGTACAGCAATAGCCGAAATAAACGAATAACTTAATTTTGAAGGGTATGAGCGGATATAGTAAGCAAGTCAACAGATTGATGGATTTAGCATCATATTTTACGGCGCGTATCAAGTCAACTGAAGGTTTTGAACTGGTGATGGATGACGTAATAGATCTCATATTCCATTGCATGAGTGTACTGTTCACAGTTAGTTTCAAATTTTAGCCACCTTTCCTCAATATTTGCTTCTGGTACGTGCCGCAAAGTCTGAGGAAACTCGATCCTGGGGAACGGAATGCTCGTTTAGAAAAAGTACATTATTCCGGGTCTATTCATTTCACTCGTATTTATGACGCTTTGTCAGTTTGAAAGTGCATACTATCTCTAAATTTTGTTTCTTCTTTCGCAAAATTTACTGTTTTTATGCAAGACTCTGATCAACTAAATGAATAAAAATGCTAATAATACTAATTCTGGTCTGAAAAATTTAGCATATCATATAATTTTGTGCGCCGTGTTTGCGTATTTATATTATTTATCATAGGTAGCGCGATAGCGCTACCTATAATATACTTGGCCACCTTTTTTCTTATATGTTTATCACAGCGAGTGCGAATTTTGTGCCCCCCTCACAGCAACAACGGCACACACCTGGGAGGTGCGTTGTTTTTTAAACGATAGATAATTTAAAAACTCGATGTACCATTTTTTATTTTTTGTTTACACTCAATACTGAGTTAGCAATGAGTGTGTAAAGGTTAAACCGAAAAATCAAATAATTTGCGGATAGCCAATTTATTAAATGTTGCCCCCGAGCTGTAGATTACGAATCTGACCTTAAAATTTCTTTACACTCAATGGTTGTTGCACAAAAATGTAAAGTATGCGGATGTTTTACTCTTTGCATGTTTTCAACTTATCTAACTCAATTTTGGTTTCTGTGCAGTCCTATTGGTTTTTATCATGTAGAGGGTTACAATATTTCAAGGACCATTTTTTTATTCTCTTTTAACGCCATATTTCTTGATCTGTGATCGTTTTAGTGTAAAGGGTTCGAGACGAAAACGAAATTTCTACAGCTACTCCGCTAAGTAGGCGGAACATGCTAATTATGCTTAAAATGTGTCCTGACCTTAGCGTTACTGATCGTAGTCTATTTGGTTGCTATACTATACCCAATATTGCGTTATTAGCACAAGTGTAAAGTTTACACCGAGAAGCATTTTTCCGCCCAGAGCATTGCGTATCAAACAATTTGCGGAGGGCCAATTTCATTTTTAAAAATGTTGCCCCCGAGTTGTAGATTACGAATGTGACATTAAAATTTCTTTACACTCAATGGTTGTTGCACAAAAGTGTAAGGTATACGGGTTTTTTACTCTTGGCGTGTCCTAAAGCTTATCTATATCAATTTCGGTTTCTGTGCAGTCCAACTGGCTTTATAATGTAGAGGGTCATAATATCTCAAAACAAGAAATTTTTTTCTCTTTTAACGCAATATTTCTCGATCTGTGATCGTTTTAATGTAAAGGGTTCGAGACGAAAAAGGAAATTATTCAGCTACTCCGCTAAGTAGGCGGAACATGCTAATTATGCTTAAAATGTGCCCTGACCTTAGCGTTACAGATCCTAGTTTATTTTGTTTCTATACACCCATTATTGCGTTATTAGCACAAGTGTAAAGTTTGCACTGAGAAGCACTTTTCCGCCCAGAGCATTGGGAATTAAACAATTTGCGTAGGGCCATTTTTTAAATGTTGCCCCTGAGTTTTAGATTAAAAATCTGAACATAAAATTTGTTTACACTTAATTGTTTTTGCACAAAAGTGTAAAGTATACGGGTTTTTTACTGTTAGCGTGTCCTAAAGCTTATCTAACTCAATTTTGGTTTCTGTGCAGTCCAATTAGTTTTATAATGTAGAGGGCTACAATATCTCAAAAGGAAAAATTTTTTCTCTTTAAATGCAATACTTCTTGATCTGTGATCATTTTAGTGTAAAGAGTTCGAGACGAAAAAATGAATTTCTTCAGCTACTTGCACCCCAGAATTTCGGCACTGCCCACCTATGGATATATGGCCTAAAATATTAAATAAAAGAAGGGAACTAGCAAAGAAAAATGCTCCGATGGAACAAAAAAGGTAAATATACTTGAATTTCTTCATTGTTAAGGATGTAAAAGGAGGGGACTAGGGAAAATTTCCCTATATGCGCAGAAGCCATAGGAATGTGCTAAACAGTTAGACTCCCCCTAAACAACGCAAAAATCGAAGTATATTCTGTGGCCTATGCGCGTTTCTGCAAATTTCCCGTCGTAATTTTTCGATTACGATGGCGAGTATTTTGATTACTTTATTTTGGAAAAAATTAAAGAAATTTTTTGTGGTTTTTCATGCAAACTATTGAGTTGGCCATATAAAGTTTACACTATTATCTTTTACATTAGAGCATTGTGGAAGGTCAAGATTTCATTAAATAAATAATACATTGATTATTTAATAGTCATGGGAGTGTCTTCAATGCTCTTTTGCGAAACACTTGAGAACGTTCTGTGACTACACCCTCATTTTTCTCAGGCCGCAGAATATACTTCGATTTTTGCGTTGTTCAGGGGGATTCTAACTGTTTAGCACATTCCTATGGCTTCTGCGCATATAGGGAAATTTTCCCTAGTCCCTTTTACATCTTTGACAATGAAGAAATTCAAGTATATTTACCTTTTTTGTTCCATCGGAGCATTTTTCTTTGCTAGTATTTATATTATTATTGTTATTTATTGATGTATTATTTTTTTAATAATTAGGTCCATTAGGTATTCAATTTTTAGTTTTTCTTATGTGGTCAATTTTTTCATGAAGTGACCCAAGAAACTGAAGCGCTAAAATTATATTACAGGATACAGATTGACTGCTACTACTCCATCAGTCTTTCATGCATTGTTATATGATCCTGCGCTATTTTTTCGTAGATTGCTCCCAAAATTAAAGCAAAGATGATGTCTGAAGGAACAACGATGGTTGGCTACCAGCCGGATACCAACAAACCAAATTTTTTCCGCATGATTATTTCAAACCAGGCTATCACTAGGAATGACCTGGATTTCCTGATACAGGAAATTATTCGTTTCGGGAAAGATCTATAATTATTGATGAAATTCTAGTCATTAACTGAATTACTTTTTTTGTTTTAGCATATTTAGATAAGGACCTATATATGTTGTTCAAAAGTGTTTTAGATACTGCGCAGACATGCTTATTTATTTGAATTTTATTCATGGAGAGTATTCACATATCGATAGCGTTTATCAATGTTAAATTGAATGGCATGCGGATTGTACATTTTCTTTTTTACCAATAAACTATTTTTAACTCACTAATCGTCAGCCGCGAGTGATATGAATATGAATTCGAGTTATTACCATAGATGAATAGCGTGGCAGATATATGGGGTCAGCCGATCTGGGGTCAAAAATTGAGCTTTTTTGGGCCAAAATGACTTCAAAAACTGGTATAAGCGTTCAAATAGCGTTAAAACCACGACAGTTTCTGGTCAATTTAGAGTACTTTTGAAGAAAGTTCGTAATTTTCATCCGCTTTTTGCCTTCATTTTGCCGTATTTCCTCGAGAAAATCTCCCATTGTTTTCATTTGGGGTTTTAGACTCACACCCCGCGTGCATGTTTGGTTATTACTCAAAATAAAGGCAGCATGCATTACGATTCATAAGACTGTTACGCAGGTTCAAATGATGTCAAACCTCAGCAATTATTCATTAATTTACTAGCAAAGTAAAATGCTCCGATGGAACAAAAAAGATGAATATACTTGGAATTGTGGATTATAAAGGATGTAAAAGGAGGGGACTAGGAAAAATCTACTTAAAGTCGCAAAATCTGCTAAAAATCACACTTTCTCTAAGCAACGCAAAAAATCGAAGTATATTCTACGGCCAACAGATTTAAAAAAAATATTTAACCATAAAATGATTGAAAAAGCAGCACATTAGCTACGCAGTAGCTATGGGAAATGATGCTGAGTAAACTGGCAGTCTTTCTAAGCCAATTGAATGAATGGTTTAAAACAGTAGGAAACGCGTAAGTTGACTTGATGACTTGAAACAGATTAATGTAGGTACACTAGCACTCCCTTAACGATTGTGTGCACTAATCAATCGGCCCCTGCGTTGCTTGCTTTAATGCTCAAAACAAAATAAAACAACTTTAAATACAATACCACTTAGTTTTCTATCAATCAGGATACGAAGCTAGTCAGCGTTGCTACTTGCCAGCTATTTTAAAAAATAAACATTACAGATTCCGTTTATACACTCTTATCTGAAACTTTGAACATTATTTAAAAAAGACACTTTTTTAGAGGCCGCAGAATATACTTCGATTTTTAGCGTTGCTTAGAGAAAGTGCGATTTTTAGCGGATTTTGCGACTTTAAGTAGATTTTTCCTAGTCCCTCCTTTTACATCCTTAATAATCCACAATTCCAAGTATATTCATTTTTTTGTTCCATCGGAGCATTTTTCTTGCTAGTACATTATTTTTAATTAGCGTGATTTCAGTACATCAAAAAAAATAAATATCACATGCCAACCACTTTACACCACTGTTGTGTGCAAACAAACTGGCGTATCACATTTGGTTTCTGGTTCATTTTTAGACTTGAGATTATGTCCAGACTCATAACCCAGAACTTGACAGAAAAAAACAAGGCATAAACACGTTTAAGTCCCCTATTTTTTGACTTTACACCTCCCGAAAAAGCTAAATACTGATGTAAACAAACGCAATTCGCTGTGACGCGTACCCCTTAGAAAGTACTTTATTTTTATCCTATTCGACCTCGCCCGACTTCTGAACAGAGAAAGTGGCGAACAAAAAATGTACAAACACGTATTTTCCACTGTCCACCACATTGTAAACTTTAAAAAATCTGAACCTAACGCCCCATTGAATGTAAATAAATTCGGTTCGGGCCAGTTTGTTGCCCTTTGATTGTAGTACGTTTGTATGTGCCAAAATTATGTTCCGCAAAGTATTTGATATGATTAACCAATGAAAATACGAAAAACCCTGTTTTTTTCGCCCACTTTACACCTCAGATTTCGAACTTTTCACCCCATAAACAACTCAATATTAGCGTTTTTTGAACGCGGCTTGCTTCGACGTAGCCATTAGAAGTTACATTATTTCTATTTTATTCAATCCATCCCAACCATACCTGGGGAATGGATCTTGGTTCTGTGGGTACCGGAACCCCTATTGCTGAGGTTGGTTGGTTGGTCAATGAAGAGGTTGATTGGAGAAGGTTGACATAAGGGCAGGCCCATATCCATGATTTTATATAGAGGAAACCGAAAATTTAGAATCCAGATATCTCAAGAACCAAAAGGAGATAGACGAAAATAAAGGCAGTTTTGAGCGTATCTCGGCAAGCTCAATATAACGATGAAGAAAATTTTTAAATAATTATAACTTTATTTTATATTGATCCCTATACAACAAATTTATTGAGTGATCTCTCATCATTCAATAGACGAATAATTTCTCAGCTTCAATCTTGTATTTAGTTCTTGTCCTTTACAAAGGCAAACAATACAGAAACAATTCGGCGCAAAGCGCCAAAAGAAATTTGACATCTTTTACATGTCTATATCAAATTTGAACGGTCTTGTGCAGGCTCGAAGACAGAAAATTTAGATAAGCAATAACTCCGACGCGAAGCGCTGGAAAAAAATTTCGTGATCCGGCACTTCGCGCCGGAAAAAATTGACATGCTATCCATGGCTAACTCGTATTTTAGCGATTTTGAGCGGTTTAGAAGACAAAATTATGCATGAGCGAAGCATTAAATGTGAAGCAAGCTAATCGCCGAAAATTTTGCGTTTACTGGCACGGAAGTACGCTAAAAACCTGTTTTAGCGATGTTTCAGACAAAATTCTTTCAAAATTTTTTAGCCAAAGCGTGATCGAAGAGTGCATAGAATATGAACATTGAATGAACACAACACATGATCTTGTTTGTCCTAAGCCCAGAGGAAAACAGTAATTAGTGTATCTCTTGTTATCCAGCAATTTAAAATTATGACTTTCTTTCATCTAGCGGATCCTGGAAAAAATTTTCTCGGGGCGGTCCGAAAATTTGAAGTCAGATATCTCGAGAATGATTACGAGATAAGTGAAAATAAGGGCAATTTTGAGCGCTATCGGTAGCTCTAAACGATGGTGAAGACAAATTTTAAACTAAAATTTCAAAAATTTTTAACCTTACTCAATATTGATATGCAGGAAATTGATCATTTAAGCTATCTGCACAACCAATTGTTTATGATGCAATTCACGAGTGATTTCTTATCTCCTGTCTTTGTATTTAATCATTGTGCTTTACAGAGAAAGATTATACGGATAATAAATCATTCGGCGCGAAGCGCCGAAAAAATTGACATATGCTGCAAGTCAAGCTCAAATTTGAGCGGTTTAGAGCGGGCTATAAGACAAGAAACATAGATGAACAAAAGAATTTCATGTTCTTTATGTCACAACTTAAATTTGAGCTGTTTTGAGTGAGCTAAAAGGCAAAAATATAGCTAAAAGAATCCAGCGCACAGCGCTGGAAAGAAATTGACATGCTCTCTATGTCTAAATCAGATTTGAGCGATTTTTAGCGTTTATAGGACACAACCATATATAAACAATACATAAATCCAACGCGAAGCGCCGTAAAACGTTAAGTCTGCATAACTCAAAAGACGCTAAAAACCTGTATTGGCGGTGTTTTAAAAGTGTTTAACTAATTTTCCATGTTTCCCTTTCGGGGACCCTTTGTAGAAACAAAATTTCTTTTTCATTTCGGAGATGGGGTGGTCCTGCCCAACGAGCCCTACGATCACACATTCACATTGCCCGACTATGCCTTGGACACAAAAAATGCAAGAAACATCCTCGCTTTTACAGCTGAAGGATCTGGGGGACGCGCTCAAACACTCCCAGCGGGACCTAAGGCGGAGCCCCGGAAAATTTTATGAAATAAAATTTTGAAATGTAACGTTAAAACTGTCACAAAATCGGCCCAATTATGGTTCTGAACTCAGCCTAAAAACAGTTAACCAGCCTTTTCATACTTACAAACCATTAAAAATTCTTGCTTTGAAATACGTTCTGAACTGAAAAACGAAACAAAACGAAAAATTGTCGGTAACTGACACACACCTTTAACACGATGTCCAACCAGCATTTAGAGTTTCAGCCGATAAATAGTATAGTACATCAAATCAGTGCAGCACTGGAATATTTTGACTGCTTCAAGCACAATGCTGGCACACTAAAACGGAAAATAATGATGAATCGGCGCAAAGCGCCGGAAACTTTTGACGTTTTGGCGTTTTTAGCTCAATTTTGGGCGCATTCCAACGTAAATCTGCTGCTCAAAAAATTTTCAAAAAGGGTTTTGGGGGGCGGCCGCCCCCCGCCTCCCCCTAGATCCGCGCCTGTTTCTTTGATAGTCATGGAAAATCAGATACTCTGTAGCTTCTATTTATTGCGTTTTTCTGGATTACTTCTGTGGCTCGAGGTGATAAAGTACAATTTTGGGATCTCTACTCTTTTACTCAATTATGTAGCTCCTTTAGGATACACACAACGTAAAGACGCCGTATATTCAGCGCAAAGCGCCAGAAAATTTTGATATTATTATCCAGAGCTCGGCTCAATTTTGCTGTTTTCTGGAGATCAGAAACGGAAGAAATAAATCTGGCAAGGATGCGCCAGAAGATTACGATATTTTTTATCATTCTAAGGACAACTTTGAATCTTTCTAAAGTTTAGTGATGCAGAAAGAATATCTGGCGCGAAGCGCCAGGAAATTTTGGCGTCTTTATCATTTTATCATTTCGATTTCGCATCGCATCTTTTCTAGGATAAGAATTACAAAAAAAATTTGTATGCCTATGCTATCTGAAAATAGTTTTTAGATTTATCTGATGGCGCGGAGCGCTGAAAAATGGGTATTTTTTGCTAGCGACGTACAAAACCGATAGTTTCACAAATAAAATTCTGAAAAAATTCAGGATAAATTCCCCCTCAATACGGGCCTGCGCACAAGTAGTACTGCACACTTTGCAAATTTTACTACCCGGGTACCCGGCTATTTCATATACCCGGGTACGCGGGTATACCCGGGTAGGACCTTAGATGGAAGAGAATGCAGTGAACATCGTTCATTTACGGTTGACAGTGATATCTAGGCCAAAGTGATATCTAAGCAGTTGAATTATTGAAAAATTAATGCAACATTAAATAGAATCGAGGCTGTAATCTGAAGAATCCGTATGCATTTAATGAAATTTAAGTCATTTTCATAATTCGAAGCAAAAAATTGTGAAGCAGGTTTTGTATCTGCATAGCGTCATTAAATCATTTGAAGCAGGAAAACACATTGACGGAAAGTAATTTTCAAATCAACAGGAAATG
>JAVLUZ010000157.1:10406482-10613982 GCA_036768485.1 Mermis nigrescens | reverse complement strand
ATATTGGGTGTATAGAAGCAAAATAAGCTGGGATCTGTAACTCTAAGGTCAGGGCACCTTTTAAGCATAATTAGCATGTTCCGCCTACTTAGCGGAGTAGTTGAAGAAATATCGTTTTTCGTCTCGAACGCTTTACACTAAAACGATCACAGATAAAGAAATATTGCATTATAAGAAAAACAAAAAAATCCGG
This sequence comes from Mermis nigrescens, assembly GCA_036768485.1. Classification (NCBI taxonomy): domain Eukaryota; kingdom Metazoa; phylum Nematoda; class Enoplea; order Mermithida; family Mermithidae; genus Mermis; species Mermis nigrescens. Next base: position 10,613,789 of record JAVLUZ010000157.1, on the reverse strand, counting down.
TTTTGAGATTTTGCAACCCTCTACATTATAAAACTGATTGGACTGCACAGAAACCAAAATTGAGTTAGATAAGCTGAAGGACACGCAAAGAGTAAAAACACGTATACTTTACACTTTTATGCAACAACCATCGAGTGTAAAAAAATTCTAAGGTCAGACTCGTAATCTACAGCTTGGGGGCAACATTTTGAAAAAATTGGCCCTCCGCAAATTATTTGATTTTTCGGTTTACACTTTACACGCTCATTGCTAACTCGGTATTGAGTGTAAACAAAAATTAAAAAACCGACATCGAATTTTTTAATTATCTATCGATTAAAAAAACCGCACCTCCCAGATGTGTGCCGTTATAGCTGTGAGGGGGGGAGAAAAATTTCGCACTCGCTGTGATAAGCATATAAGAAAAAAGGAGGCCAAGTATATTATAGGTAGCTCTATCGCGCAACCTATGATGTAAGTATAATTTTGAGCAATTTAATTGTTCCAGACAATAACGATTCGTTCCGGCAATGTCATACCGAACTAAACTGTCAATTGTTGTTCTTTACTTTGCAAAAACCTGAGAGAATATTATGATTTAGGTACTCTAAGCCACTACAGTTTGTAGGTTAGTAGAGTTATTTACATGTTGTTCCTATGCAAAAACTACAATGGAGCTTATGCTACAAGTGTATTAACAGTCTCAAGAATTTAGGCTTTTGTATTTCCTCTAAATGATATGCTATGAGTATCTGTCTTTCTTTCCTAGTAAATGCATGTTTCCGTTAAAATTCATAGGCAGCAACCGAATTCTGGGGATTTCATGGGGTGAAAAAGTAAAAAATGCCAAAAATTCAATTCTGAGGATTTGTCGGATTTTTGGAAGTCAGGTGCATAGCATGGCCGATCTGGGGAAGGGGGTCCAGCCGGTCTGAGGGGTCAAGAAATAAGCGTTTTTGGACCAAACTGAGCTCAAAAACCGGTATAAGCGCTAAAATAGTGTTAAAACTAAGTTATTACAAAGTTTCTGGTCAATTTAAGGTACTTTTTGCCTTCACTTTGCCCCATTTTCCCGTAAAAATTTTCCATTTTTTTAATTCTGGGGAGTCATACAGGACTCCTCCCCCAGTGATCGACCGGGTATCCGGGCCCGGCCGGTCAGGGCAGGTCCGGGCCCGGTTGAAAAGACCCCGGGCCTAATGAATAACAAAGTTTTTAAACTTGGAGTTAATATGTTCGAATAATGCCATCATGTTAGCAACATTGGTCTCTGACAATGGATTAAAACTGCTAGTGCGGACTATTTTCGGCCTTCCTGTATTCATCTGATCATCGTAATATCCTCCTAGCTCTATACATCGAGTTCATATTTACTTGTTATTTAAGCATTTCTGTGTTCTTATGCGTCATTTCACCACGAATTACTGCAGTGCAGTCCAGCTAAGAGCTGATATTTATTTATAAATGTAAATACTGTGCAGCATGAATAGTGATCGATCGTTGCAGAACATTTAGCAGGTAGAACTGCAGCAGGAATCAGCTAAGATTTAAGATTTATTATAATTCGTAAAGACTTCTGTCACACGCAATTAAAAACTAAAATTATTTTAGACCATCTATTATTCAATTTTGTAGCTAGCCATATTCTCACGTTTCTTGCCCTTACACATATATTTCAAGTTTTTTACAGAACTGTGCTGACCACAGGCGTCAGTGGTTCTATAATTTGTTAGAATATCAAGCCGAAATTATGGGATGCAGCAGGAATCAGCTGATTTAATGAGTGCTTAATATTTATTTTGCCTTTTTATGATAACGTAATATAAAACAACGCTCGGAAATTCAGAAGGTCCAAGCAAAGAACGCTAAAATCACTAAATTAAGCTGCTATGTCCTTTTTAATCAAGCACATGGAATGAAATAAATGACTTTGCTGAGAAATGAATTGACGCAAAGTGCCCAAAATTTTTTATAACTTATTGGATGACTGTGGAAACCGAAGCTGCTTGTTTGTGACAAAAATGCTGCTTATGGAAAATGAATTTAATTATTCTTTAAGCTGCAGTAAAGGTCATGGATGGTTAAAAATGGTCGGAATCCCTAGCATTGATTATTAACGTGGCGTATAGCTAATCTAAATTTAATTTTAAAATTTTTACTTAAATGGTAAACTCTTCTATGATAAAAGCTGAGCTAAATTTAATTTTAGAAATGTATACATAAATGGCAAACCTTATCATAATGCGTTGTCTTACCATTATGGTAATATCTTGTTGTCATAACCAATCTTGAATTTTTAACTTATATTTAATTTTAAATATTGTACGTATTTTTATCTTACTATATCTGTCTGAACATAGTACATATATGATTTATTGATGTTTATACTAATTATACACATATGTATACAGGTTATACGTAAACATATATATAATCGTCAGACCTTAATAAACACCTACATTAGGTATATATATCTATACACGCATATCCTTAAGCATGCAAGCTCGGGCCCGGTTTTTTGAGCCCGGTCGATCACTGCCCCCCCTACAACGTGCATGTCTGGTCAAGACCCGTCCTCACGCCAACGTCTAGTGTCAATACAAGTTCAGGCTTTACCTTGCCCTTTAAAATATGGAATTCTGATCAAACATCCGGTCAAAGGTCTGTTCCTTATCAAGCTTGTCTTTTATTTTCACCGGCATAAAGCTGACAGCTTCGTTTTGGTTCAGTTAAATGCTACTATTACAGAAAACTTATATTACGGCCGCTGAAAAATCTTATCTAAAAGCCAGGCTTAAAACAGACTATATAGATCACAGCTGTGCTTTAGCCGGTATAGGAGTGCGCCAGATGATTAGACAGTCCGATAGCCTTATCAGCTAAAAAGTCTTTGAAGAATTTCCCCGCCACCGTTTTTTAGCCGATCCATAATAGCTGCAGTAACGAAACTTTACATACAACTAGCTTATGACTTCTTAAGTCAATAAAGGTTGTTTACATTCATACCTAAAATTTGATTACTGTATCTTTATTTCGTTTCCCAAAAAACGGTGGCGGGGAAATTGTTCAGAAGGTCCTAAAATAGTACTTAAAAAATTCGATTCGCAGAGTATCATTCGTTTGAAGTATGCAGAGAAATTTAGATCTTTGTCGATTTGAGGCCCATTTTTGTCTTACATTCTCCAAGAGACTCTTTTTTTCTCTTTGTGCGGGTTTAGATCCCTGAACCCTACGTGCATGCCAAGACTCACTAAACGTGCAATACAATGCACCTACTGGTTCAAATTCTCAGAAGGAGAAGAGGTAAGAGGAAGATAATGGCTTAGAACTGGATAAACTCGAAATTTTTCTGTAAGAGTGTCTGATATCTATAATAGTTTCTAGAGCTATCTATCGTTTATACCGCTTTTTTAAAACCGGTTGCCTTCAAAAAGCTAGCAATTTTGATTCATATTTGGCTGACCCCAGCCTGGCCCGAACGCAATGATGTTAAGGCTTTGTCGGCAGCTTTTCAACAATGCGGCAAATCGTTTCCCTAAATATTACCTACTCATTCATCCCATGTGTTGACAGAAATATCCACAGGAAACCCTACAGTAACACTGCCAATTTCAAAACGGATTTAGATTATTGATAAGTAAGAGCGAATTTATTGTCGTCTTGAAAGTAAAGTGAAGAGATGTACATGTTAAAATGATTTTAGCCGTTTTTCATGGCTTTTAAAATTTTTCCGGCGCTCCGCGCTCGGGTAGTAAGCACTCTTTAAGGTCATTTACTGACTTTCTTGGCGCTCTAAAATCCTTTTTCATGTCATTAGAGCAGTTTTGTACTTAGCAAATATTTTGTGGTTCTTACAATAATTTTTTGAGTAGACAGTAATTTGAACAGTTTTATCTGATTTTTTCAGCGGAAAACTAAAAGTTTTCGCTTTCGCGTCACAACCTTTAGCTTGTACGTTTTATTCAACTCCCAGCAGGTGAAATAGAAGAGAACTTTGTCAAGCAGCGTTTAATTGCACTTTTTCGAGACGCTTCTTGCCCTTTTTGCACTATTACGCGGTTTATATAAAAATCTTCCGAGAAATTTGAAAACTTTCAAAATTTTTTCGCATTAAAAATGATTATTGTTCATCAAAAGGCGACAAAAAACCGCTACTTTGTGCATAATAGACGGATTTTTTAAGTATTTTTCATAAATTAGGAAAATTTGGAATTCCGCATCCCTGTCAGAAAATACTGGATTCGCCACTGTCTATAAAGTACTCTATCCATCTAGGGGCATTATGGTTTACTTTGAATTTTGTCCTTCAACTCAAATTCTAGGCTTTATTTTCATGTTCAAAAAGGATTCAATCGAAATGTAATTTTTTACAATTATAAAATTTTCCTAGGATAAAGTCCTTAGACAAATTATTATTGACGGATTTCCCGCATCTCTTTTCGTATGTACGGAATAACGCGAAGGAACCGCGACGTGATACATTTTAAAGAAACGATGATTGTGAGAAACGCGATCAATGCTCAAGCAAAGAAGCTCAGGTATGTATCATCAAAATGCACCAAATGATATGCGTCTCCAAATACTTCGTAAAGAAATCCTTATGGGCATATGAAGTCATGAAAACGATGCAATTTCATAATAAATTATAACCATTAAATCCTTTCCAAAACATTACCCGATTAAAATGAACAAGTGGCACTCCATGTATCCATTTATGAGTCAATAAAAAATATAAAAAGTAAAAATTAGGAAATGAAAATGAAATGACAAAAAAGAATATACAGAACGACTGAACGCTAATTCTGATTACGTAAGTCTTTATAGAAATATATCTCAAAACAGAATCCTTGTCGAAAAATGAGATGAAATATTTTATTTTCCAGATCTGATCTTTAATTCAAATCTGACTTTTATTCTGCTACTTATTCACGTATTGGAGTATACTCGTACGTTTATTGTCTGATTAATTCTAATTATTTATCTATTAATTGACTCTATGAAAATTATATTTTTGCGCTAGCGCTTTTAGGTTTAAAATATTTAAAAACAAATAGAAAACTTATTTATGTATACGCATGAAAGCACTTGCGTTTCTGGTAAATAATATTCGTAAATAAATACCGGTTAATAATCTGTCAGCCATTGATGTGCAGTTTAAAAAGTAACGTGTGCTTACATCTATACTAGAGAACAAAATCAGAAACGTGATTTTTCGACCCATTTAGGGACAGCGTGAATACGCTTGCTGAACTCTGTGATCCAGAAATACTGGGTCAGATGGTTCGTAATTGTTTAAAAGCTGTACCTACTTTCAGTTAAACCGTTACGACCTTCGATTTATTTGAGTGTTTAAAAAAACTTAGGTAAAGTTAGCTAATTAGCTTTTTGCTTTATATTAAAAGGAAATGTCGTTTCAGTGAAATAATTTTGACGAACGCTTCAAATGCAGTGTTTTTTTGTACAAGGTCCGTTTGTACATGTACAAAGATGGTATCCAAAAGTCTTTGTACATTTTGTACACACAGATTTTCGGGTACTATAATATGGTACAGTAGCAATTTATCGTAGTAAAAACAGAGTTGTTTGACTCTTGTTAGTGTATTTTAGCTAATTTCTGGGTCTCTAAAGACAAAAATTACTAAGAATCGTCTTGGAACGGCGCGAAGCGCCGAAAAATTTAACATTTTTCCTTTTGAAATGCAAGTTCTGCCTTTATAAGGATATATAGCACACACAATTACTCATTTCGGCGCGAAGCGCCGAAAATTTTTGCGAATTTTAAACCTTTTTTGCAATTTTTGTCTTCCCAAAAATCTTTGTACATGTACAAAGACGGTTCCGACAAGTCTTTGTACATCGTGAGAAATGTTTGCCGAATTAAAGAAAAACCAGTGTTCAAATGGCCCGTAATGTTTGAGATATACATCGCTCACTCAAACGATTTTTTTGCGCCAGCTGCTTATTTGACATTCTTGGGTTTCGAGCTTATTTGCATAATGAGCTTTGTATACGTGCAGCATAAAACCGCGCACCTATCTACTTTTACGCAAATCTCATGCTTTAATCGGAAAAATCGATACGATGTTATGCGTTGTTCTCAAAAGCCTTACATTCATTCATCGACTGCGTTCTTAATCACAGAGCAAGCATTTTGAGCTTTAGAGGTTTATAATTGCATGAGTTAAGCTTGAACACTAACTGAAACTTTACTTAAGAAAATAGTGCGATAACGTTACTTTATTTTGATTTCAGTTCATAACAAAAAACTAAAGCGAACATTTAATACTTTTCGTGGAACGCCAATGAATGAGTAAATGACCGATTTTTAATCTTTTATTTCTTTCATCACTTTTTCTCTTCTATTGTTTGACTAGTCCGACTAACAAATTTTTGAATGATCCTGTCTCTGCAGTGTAACTACATACTGTCGTATCCTGAATTAGGCATCCAGATTCGTATCTTGTACGATACATTTGCCAAATGCCTCAATAAACGTAAAACGTAATTAGCCAAATTATCCGGTTTTTATTATCGAACTTCGTAGCACGCTGAGGATAAAGTCATCGATCATGTGCACGTCGTTTTTCCAAAATTTTGCGACCTATTTTATGTTTTATTGTGTGTCGTTGTATTAGAGGCGAAATTCGCTTTTCTCTTGATCCCCTCGCCTAATGTACCTAATTGTTTTCTCTTACGACATTTATTCTCATTTCCGCGATCGTTTGTGTGACTTTTAATTTTCAGTGTGACGAATTAGCCTCTGCGTAGATGACTACCGCTGCTGAAATATCCGATCAGCTTATTAATTTAGGATCAGAGGCAAATGTTTCTACGGCTACGTGTTTAGTCACAAACAAGGTTCAAGGTAAGCGAAGCAATGCTTTTTGAACTGAAAAATTCCAAGAAATTACTAAGTTTAGGGTCAGTCATGAGAATGACACTTATTGACTACATTTTCAATTCATTTTTATAATCAAGAGGTAAGCATATTTGCTATTGTTACTGTTGAGTCAGAGATAGAGAGAAAAGCAGCTGAATTAAATGCAGCGTTCACAAGACACTGTCGATCCTATGCTTTAAGAAGGCATTTTAATATGTGCAAATGGAGCAACAGTAATGCATTTTCCTATAAAGTTCCCTAAAAGTATATTGTTTAAATAAAGTCTCGAACTAATTTGTTTTCGAAGAATAACGATTTTTATGAGACAAAACTTAAACGGAAAAGTTACCTCAATAAGAATCGTATAAAAAAGAACTTCATTTATAATTTAATTTTTATAAATAAAATACATTTCTTCTAACTAACTTTAAAGCATCCTTGACCCAATTGAATCAAAAAATGTAAACATCTTCTTCTCATGACGGTATGATAAATTATTATTGTGGCTCACTCTTGACGCTAGACAGTCAGTTTATCATGAAATACATCAGTAACTAGAATAAATTTGGCAGAGTATGACAGCGGAGTGGAAGATGAGAATTCACAGAAAAAACGAGGAATATCGCCGACCAATGTGGCAGATGATAAACCCATGGTAAGCTAATTTTTTCAAAATATTTATAATACTTCAATGTTATTCTGCTTTATATTTTATTTATAAGCAATGTCACTTATCTAAATTCTTCTCCTCTCTTATCTTAGCGTATAATAAGAGGCAAATTTAGAGAGGAATTGAGGAACTGTCTTTTTACACGCCCAACTTGGCAAGTTTGCTATCCTACGATTTCCTAATATTTGCGAATTTTCTGGACAGAATTGAAGTTTCTATAACGTAAAATTTAAAAAAATTTACCTTTTTAAATTTTTGTGTTATAAATCTACTTTTCTTTGGCCTGAGGATTTATTGCTTGTTGCGCTTAAGATTTTAAAATTTAAAAATTATGCTGCTGTTGTTCGGTTTATTCGTTATTGGGAAGTGGGAAAATCTTTGCTTCACGATGAATACTTAGGGTTCATATCATTTTGTTCTGTTGTTCTGAGCGCACGAATGTATAAATAGAAAAATAATTTCACTTTTAACTATCTTTTTGCCTAATTCCATATAAATTAGCAGCGTTTCGCGCATCTGATTTCTACTGATTTGTATTGTATATTCGACAATTATCGACCGCATTTGTTGCTCTTTTACGAAGTCTAAAAAGACAAAAGATTTTAGGAAAAAATCTTCGCGCCAAAAATCATTCTAATTTAATGAAAAATGCAAAAAAGGCCATTTTCGTTATTTTTTTGTAACTTTCTCTGATTTGAATATTGGAGCAACGCCTCCCTGACAATAATTCTGGATCAACCTGCTTATGAATAAATATGACCTGATCAATTAATCATGTGTGTGAGTGAGTGAGATGAAAAATTTATTTTGAGCCAGATTAAACAAAACGGGCTAGCTTAAGCCTTAAGCGTCTTTGATGCGACTAACGCCATAGCTTCTTTGCATTAATTTTTTTGTAGAATATCAACACTGCTAACGGAGAAACGCATTTCAATGATATAATCTCGAAACTGGACGACGCATCTGTCAGTGTCACTGAAGAAAAAGTGGTCGTAAAGAATGATGATGTGACTAATGCTTCTAACGTTGAGCCACTTCTGCTTCCTCGTGGTAATAATAATGCATTCGCAATAAGTGGAACAGGACTTATTAAGCGGTTCATTAGGAACCATTATGCTGTGTAACCGGATTTATCGGAAAAAATTAATTATATTGTTCATGCTCAATCAGTTCCATTTTTAGCATTCATATTCGTAAAAGAAAAGCTGAGGATGTAAGACGAGTGTTTCGCAAAGATTTACATATACGGCAAACATATAATAAACATTTTGCTCAATGATATAAAATACCTTATAGTATAGATTATGAAATTGATTTTCTTTTCATGCAAAAAAATATTTACTGGAATGGGACGGATAAGGTTTTTTCCTTATTAGCAATGCAATTAAATATATAGAATTTAAGTAACTCGAATAATAATTAAATATTTTTGTAACTTAGAACTTCTGAATTATTAAACGATCTAAATCGTAACCTGAAGCAGATGGTAAAATGTTATTTAAATTAAACGGTTAAAAACTAAACTACGTAGGGCAATGAAAACAAATTCTCGCTTTATGACCAGGCATGCACATGGGGGTTTAGGGGTCTAGAATGGAAAAATGCGAAATTTTTTTGGAGAAAGTGTGGCAAAATGAAGGCCAGAACGAATTAAAATTGAAAATTTTTTCAAAAGTACTTGAAATTGACCAGAGATTGTGGAATAAAAAAGTGTCAATGCTATTTTAGCATACAGTCTTTGAGGTCATTTTAGCACAAAAATACTCGATTTTCGACCTCCCCCAGAGCCGGCTGACTTCCCCCACAGATAGGTCATGCTGTGCATCTATTTTATGACTCCTTTTTTGACAATGTCTTCCCGTTCGTTATCATTTATCTTTATTCTTGTTCAATCATGTCGACAATTTTCAGAATGCAATACATTTCCATCTCGTAAAATACGGCAAAGAATAAGCAAAACTATGTCGATGCTTGCATCTTCTGCTTTTAAACTTTTAAAATTAATTAATTTTAATTGGTCCGTTTTAGCAGATGCACAAGAATGTCAACAAACGGATTCCAGTCAACATGTAATGATTTCTGAAGCCGACTCGAAACAAACAGAGAGCAAAATCAAAGAAATGAAGACCGATCCGCCCATCGGCCATAAAGAACCTTTGAAATCTACTCAAACGACAAAAATAAAGCCAAAAATCGATGAAAAACTAAGCGGCTCTAGTTCTAAGACAATGTCAAGCAATTCAAGGACCAGCGGCGTATCATCAGCTCGAGCTCGTGTTTCTCGTAATAACCTTACATGTACAGCATAGGATTTGGGGGTCAGGCCTAAAAAATGTTTAAAAAGTGCCTTTTTTGAACTAGAAAACCATGGGTGCACGTCGAAAACACTCTTTTTTGCGCTACAGTAAATGCTCGTTCTTTCTAAAACATGAAAATATATTTAAAAAATCTCGAGAAAATTTGAAAAAAAAATCGAGTAAATTGAACAAAATGTAGTCAAAAATGTGATGGCGCGAAGCGTCGAAAGTAAAGACTTGAGTCAAAAATGAGCTAAAAACGCTTAAAAAGGCATAATTTTTTACGAAAAATCAAAATTCTGGGGGTCGCAGCCATTTTGTGGAGGTCAGTAGCCATTCTAGGGGTCAAACAATCCTCCAAGAACGTGTATGGTAATAACATTGATGTAATATTTGTGGCTTGGTCCTTGATCAGACTCGGTCAGAATTTCAAAAATTAGCTATGTCGGTAATATGTGTTTTGGAAAATTCAGCCTTTTTGGTGATTTTTTGTTTGATGTCAGTTATTCGGACTTGACATGAATGTCAAAAAAGAGACTCTGCACCACGGTTTTTTTTGTATTTGGCAAACATTTATCCCGATGTACAAAGACTTTTCGGAATGTCTTTGTAAATGTACAAAGATTTTTGGGGAGACTAAAACTGTGACAAGGTGCAAAATTCACAGAAATTTCCGAAATGAGTAATTATTTGTCCTATATATCGTTATGATGGCAGAATTTGCATTCAGAATGAAAAAATGTCAAATTCGACGCTTAGCGCCGTTTTGAAAAAATTTTCAGTAATTTTTTACGTCAGAATCCAGAAATTAGCTAAAATACACTACTAGAGGTCGAAAAACCCTGTTTTACCACACTAAAATCGCTACTGTACTATATTATAGTGCACAAAAACTTGCAAGTACAGAATGTACAAAGACTTTTGGGGACCATATTTGTCCATATACAAATGGACCTTGTCCAAAAAACACTGCTCTGCACAGTCTTTTAATCTTTGCTGATTTTTAAGTCGTTCCGCGTTTGATACTGCTCATTGTAACTAATATCAGCAATCCTATGTGATTTTTTCTTTCTCTCGGTTCCATTTTTGATTTCGGATATTATTTTATAATCTGAGACATTGAATATTTTTTGATACGGACATTTTTTGGTAGAATCGGCAACCAAAGCAACGACGCCAGTTGCGATTAAAGACGCGAAACGAACCGCCACAAAAAGTGCTACCGCTATTACAACGCCAAAAGATGTAGAGAAGCGAGTAACTTTTCTATGCATTGTAGCATTTTTTTAACTGGCTACGCGAATTGTTATTGAATTATTAATATAATTATTGAATTGTTGATTATCAACTTAAATTCTATTAAATCGAGTTATATTTAAATTATGTCCCAAATTATAAAATTATTTATTACCTGTGAGCAATACTTTCTTTAGATCATTTCAACACCGTTTCAGTCGAAGATTGAATCCAAGGTGGGCTCACTGCAAAACGCAAAGCACCAGCCTGGAGGCGGCAATGTTCAGGTATGGGTTAGTTGAATTCAACAAAAGGGGCTTTATGAGATTCATTCCCAAAAAATAGTTTCACAGTGACCTTTATCTGTCTGAAAAGATCGACTAAACGTGATTTGATGATTACTTTCTATACTACGTAAAAGCACGTAATGCTTTTCAAAAGAATAAGGAACTTGAACTAGATATTGAAAGCAAATTTCATTTTTTATAAACAAAGCGCCAAAAGCGGACACTTTCAAGCAAAGAATCGCTAAAACCGCACAACATACTTTATAAGCTTTTTTGAGAAATTATGAATTATGCAAGGTTAGCAGAGTTTTACTCGAGTCAGCTACTATTTTGGGATTCGAAATCACCAATTCCTAGAAAGCGCTTGTTCTAGAGATTAGAAGACTATACGGCTAAGCTAAGAATTATGTGTTGTGCGAAGACTGATTCATGGTGCAGCTATAAGAGTTAGGTCAGATGATTTTTTGGGCATATATAAAAAATTTTTGAATAAAATAAAAAAAATAAAAGTTTAAAAAAATTAGAACAAAAAGAAAAAATTAAATAATAAAATTAAAATTTTAAGAACAAAAAATAAAAATAGAAAAAAACTCACTTCTAATCCGATGTAGTTTTAGTATGATTCTTTCAATTTGACGGAAAAACAGATCCGTTTCTGTACTGAAGGATTAGATTTCGGAAATTAAAATTTTTCTTTGTTAGTTTCTACTTTTTTCAACTTATACTTTTTTACTGCTTCCCCTTGCAATTTTCTCTTACTTTTACATTTTGTTTTTGATTGAGGAAATTAATATCTCGTTTTCCACGGCAATATTCGTATTTCCAAGCTATAGTATATGTTTATTACAATCTAGGTGTGACACATTTAGACGCAGGTGGAATGTTTTTTGGCTAATTAGCTGTACATGGAAAGGAGGATCGATTGATACTAACACTAATTAGACAGACGTGTTATAATTTTGTAGAGTTTATTAGTCTAGTTAAAAAAACTTGCTTCTTTGGACGTATTGGTCTTTCCTGATAGCTTTTCTGCCTTTGTTTGAAAAAATTGCGGTGACTTTTCATTCTGCGCTTAGATATAACGATTTTTTTATTTGATAAAAATGTTTCATAATATTTAATTATTTAATAATACCCCTTTTATCCATTTGTTCTATTGCGGAAGACTGCGACTCACTGTAATAGACTGATGGGCACGTGAAGTGAAATGCGCTTCATTATAATATTAACTTTAGCTTAATCTGACTTTATACTCGATTAAAAATGATTGCAACAAAAGAGAAGTAAAGCAGCTGCTCACAGCTGGAGTCTTAGACGTTAAGTTCTTTTTCTTAGCTTTCGTAGACAATCAATTTAATCAAGGATGTCATCAAAATAATTTCGTTCGTTCTCTAATTGTATTTTTTTCTGTAAAAGAAATGTCTTAATCATATGAACTTAAAAATCCTAATTCGCATATGGATATATAAAGTCCCGAGCGATTGATAAAATGCTCCGGCAAGATTTAAAATGGAAATCGCTTTAAAGAAGACCCAAAATTGAGTTCTTGACCGTGCTAGGCTTTTGGATTTTCGAAGTTCGTCGAGCGGTTAATTGCTTTACAGATACAATCGGTAAAACTGCAGTGGAGTACGGGTGCAAGAGTTGGATCGCTGCAAAATGCTAGTCATAAACCCTCTGGTGGTGATAAGAAAATCCTCGTGAAGAAAACGGAATGGAAAGCCGATTCCAAAGTTGGTTCGCTTGCTAATACAGCTCACAAGCCAGGTGGTGGGAACGTAAAGGTGATTTATGGATATAGCGCAACTCTTAAGCTGTATTTTAACATGTTGTACATCGCAAGCCTATATCGAAAACATACTTAGAAAAATTCCTAAGTGCTTAAAAAATCGTTGGTACTATTGAATAAACAAAAAATCAAGCACTACTTCTACGCACTTTCATTCTGCGATAAAAATTTATTGACTACAGTGAGATAAAGATTTCGTTGCCAGAAACATTACTCAATAATTTCTGACATTCTTTGGCGGTTGTTATTGACGATAAGTTTTTAAAAAATGTCGCCTCTAATTGCATTATTGATGTCTGCTGGCTCACCACTTTTACATGATATAAACAACTCTTGAGCCATATGGCAAAGCTATCCAATGCATTCATGATCTCAGCAGACCAATGACGTTAATTTCAAAATTCTTAAGCTCTATTACTAACTGATACTATTTTTTGCGTAAGTCCATGTCAAAAAGTACGATGTTTTCTGTTAGGTGTTTGATCAACCTGCGCGATTTTCGGAGAAAGCGGTTTCGAAAGTTGGAAGTTTGGAAAAAGCAAGCCACAAACCTGGTGGAGGAAATGTAGTAGTAAGAAAAAGATAATGAAATTAATGTACCGTAGTAATTGAATTTCTCATTTAGCGGACAAATTTAATTTCCGAATTTTCCTAGCGTATTTTGCTATGAACAAGTGAGAAACAGTGAACACATGATGTCCCGAACCAAAGAAGATAAATTTAGCTTAAATGCCCTTTAATGTGAATAACTTGTTAATTTGATTTTTCGAAGGTTTTTTAGCCATGGACGGATTTAAAGGGGGCAGCCGCCTTCTCATTGGCCAAAAATAATTGGCGAATGATTTTTGACCGTCAGTGATCATAATTTCGTCAAACTTTTCCGGCGCTTTCCGCTGGACATTTATTTACTTTTTTGGCGGTTCGAAATCCATATTCTTACTCAGGGAATATGTTTTAGACGATTTCAAGAGCAGAAACAGCTTTTGTCAGCTTAGGTTCCTTCTATTTTCAAGCATAAACTTTTCAAAATTTTCGACGTTCTGCGTCAAATGCTATAAATACAAGAGATCGAACAGTATTTCAAGCTTCTAGAGGTTTTTTTCGCTTTAATTAAACAAATTTTCCGGCACTTCGCACCAGATTTTGGCTAAAATAAAAAAGTAATGATTTGTTTCCAAGAAAAATTGTCGAAAATTTTAAAATGTATCGAAAAAATGTTGCGCCAAAAGCGATTTAAAATAAAAGTAGATAACGCAAATTGCCGAAAAAACGCTATTTTGCGGGTAAAGGGCAAATTTTTGGACATATTTTTGACTGTTTTTTGGAAAAATTGGGGTTCCGCTCCCCTTAGGAAAATCCTAGATCCGTCACTGATTCAAGCATCCTTTTTATCTAGAAAAATTTTTAACGGCATGCGAAAAAAGAAAGTTTTTCCGAGGTTCTGACGTTGAAGCTTTGAAGACTAAACTGAAAGCGAGTCAATGATTTTATTTAAAAGCTTCAATCTCCTATTTACGTCATAATACCATTATGGATATAGGAATGGAAAATTGCTTTACTTTCTAGTGTTAAATCGATCGTAATACGCAACATGAATCATCTCAGCCGTTCATGAGAAGTAATTCGGTATCTTTTTGAAAATAGGTGTTACAATGTTTTCAAGTGTCATATGTTTTCAAATGAAAATTGTTTTGCAGTTCATGCTTACGTGTCACAATCAATGTTAGCTCATTTAATTGGAGTATTTTTCGGAGCTAAGGAAATATTCACTTTATTTTAATATCGACCTCAGTGGGAATCACTCCAAATTACATCGTGCACCAAATTTCTGATATCAGCAGATAATAATTTAAAAGTTTTACTGTCATTCTTTAAAGATATGGCCTAAAATCTCATGCATTATATGTGATTCTTTTATAGGTTAAAACAGAAAAGCTTCAGTTCGATAAAATGGCCAAACCTAAAGTGGGGTCACTTGAAAATACTCGTCACATGCCGGCTGGAAGTCATGTCAAGGTAGCTGAAAGGTGTTTTCGGTATTAGTGGTGCTAGTATCCACCATACATGATCTGGGGGTAGGTCTAGGGGTTTAAAACCCATCCCCAGAAAAATTTTCACCCCCCTTCCCCAGAATTTTTTCACCCCCGCCCAAATTCGCGATTTTCTTAGACTTTCCAAAAGTTTTCCTGAAAATTCGTAGAAAAAGTGCCTTTTTAAGCGTTTTTAGCTATCTGTTTGCTCTCAAATGTCAAATTTTCGGCGCTTCGCGCAATTAGCTCATATTTTGACTATATTTTATTCAATCTGTTCGATTTTTTTATATTTTTCGAAATCTTCTTATGTTTTTATGCTCTAGAAAGATAGAGCATCGTCATAAATGTCTAAAAACGATGTTTTTGACGCATGTCCACTATTTTAGGGCCTAAAAAAGGCACTTCAAAATTTCACTCTCTCCCCTCCCCAGAATTTCTATGCTGTGAATGTTAGTGTCCACATTTGTGTATAGTGCTATTAGGCGTGTCTCTTGTGTCCACCTCCCAACAATGTGATTGGCAACCATGTATAGAAAAAACCCACTGCTCAGCACAGTGGGTTTGGGGGTCAGCGAGCTTCTCGAAATAAAATAGCCTTAAAAACGGGCATAAAAGTTAAATAAAGGTTTAAAAAAGCCTAATCAACAGTTTCAAATCGATTTCAAGCGCTTTTGCGAGAAGCTTGTTATTTGTTCCATTGTTGACCAATTTTTGCCTTATTTTCGCCATAAAAATTTTTGTTCTATCCTTCTGGGGATCCTGAAATCTCCCCGCGCAGGTATGTATGAACGTATGTAACTCATGATATGTACAAATTTGCAGCACGGTAGGTACTGCACATGGAGGGTTTGGGATGGGACTCCAGACTTCACATAAGCTTGGAGGAGCTAGAAGTTCATATTTCAACGAATTCAAAAAACCCCTCAGCTTTCGGTAAGCCCTTAAAATGACATTTTCACGCTTTTTCCGCAATTTCACTAGAAGTCGATTGCTGCCTATGCATGGTCTAGACCATCTCAGAAGGGACAGCATTTTCCCATAAAAAATAAGGCAAGTATATAAATCAAAAACGGACGAAAATAATAAAGTTCTTGCAAAAACGCTCGAAATAAATAAAAACTGTTAATTGAGGCTAATTCAATGCTGTTTTAGAGGTTATGTTAAACTTAGAGCCATTTTATCTGAAAAAACTCACTGATTAAACCCCGGTCCACCCTGCCTGACCCCGACCCGACCGGTTACGCTGTGTTGTACATCTACGAGTATGATGAGGTCTACCTACCAATCACTGTTATTACGTGGACTGAATTGGACATACGAGAGACTCGACACGCTTACGTGTTGTCTTATTCCGTATGGGTGATATTCGAAAAATTTTTGTCACTGATCTTTATGGATTGTTATTAAAAAAACCAGTTATTTGATGGATCTTTCTTCTCTTCCTATTATTTGAAGCACATATAAATGTGTTGTTTAAAGCTCCTCGTTTTATACAAATAGGTATCAGATGCGCGTACTCGGTAAAAGCAGAGGCGTAGCTAGGATTTTGGTTCGGAGAGGCGCACATACAAAAATTTTTAAGACTCTTTTGCATTGAATGCTTTGATATGGCTCAGTAAAACTTTATGCATAGTAAAACTGAGTTTTTCGATCTTTAGTAGTGTAGCTTAGCTAATTTATTGGTTTCTGATGATCAAAAATACAAAAAGTGTAAAGCGTCGCGAAGCGTCGAAAATCTTTGTTATTTTTACCGTTTTCATGTGAAATTTACGGCTTTTTATTGACAAACAGTTCGGAAATCAAAAGCGGCGCAAAGCATCAAGGAATTCAGTCATTTTTTCACTGCCGTAAACACTTTGTAGCTCTGTGAATACTGATAGTCTGACAGAGCAGAAAATTATTCAATTTATACAAAACAATTTCGACATAATGCCATAAGTTCAGGCTTGTAACAGGAAAACTGCGAATTACTAACTTAATATGAAGCACTAGAATATTTTGACTGATTCAGGCTTTTAAACGCAATGCTGGAGCTACATAAAGAGAAATAACAGTAAGTAACCGCGGCGCTATGCGCCTGAAAACTTTGACTTTTATGCTCTTTAAACTCACATTGCACAAAACTTTTGAGCTAAAATGCTTTTTTCGACCTCTGCTGAGTACACAGTGCGTCAACGGGTCGCTGCCAATAATAAGATTGAAAGATGTATCTATGAAAATTTACTTTTTACTGTTTTCAGGCCCATTTGTGGCCTTCTTACTAACAAGATTTAGTTCAAAAAACAGAAAATGCGCAAAAACGCAAGAAAATCCGGTCATTCTTTTTAGTTACAATCGCTGGATTATTTTAGCTGATTTAAGTTTCTTAACTCATTGCATCTATATAACAATCTTAGGTAGCGCGTTAGCGCGTACCTATAATATACTTGGGTACCCCTAACACCTGTGCACTCCCCCTACAGCTATAACGGGACACTTCTGGAAGGTGCGGTTTTTTTAAAAAAGAAAGAAAATAAAAAAATTCGCTGCCTGTGTTTTTTTTTGTTTTTCTTGAAACTGAAAACTGACTGTGTAAAGAAGGTGTAAAGTTTTTGTGTAACATTATAACATAGGACAAATTTTGGGACCTTTTTACTGCGGCATGTGGACAACTGAGTATTGATGACTTGAAGAATTGAACAGCATAGGATAATAGAGGGATGAATTCTACAGATGGAACTTTTTCTGTTTCTTGAAATTCGCATTAGTTATCGAATGGCAGTGTAAAGAGTGCGAAAATCTGGGGGTGAAAAAGCACTTTTTGGTCGGAGTTTTCAACCTGCTTATGTCCGATACTAACTCCGGTTATTAGTTTTCAAAATGTTTTCTGACAGAAATGTAGAGCGGATCAAGGGACTACATTCTGCATATAAGCAAAGTCTTATATGCTCTATGGTGAGTAAGATCCTGGGGTTTAAAGTTTGCACTCTAGTGGATGGTGTAAAAAAACGGATTTTAACTAAGATTTCTCTGCCAAATTTTTCCGCTTATGAGTCAGGGTGAATTGAATACGGCAGTAATAAAGTGCCTCCCAGGGCTACACATCGCAGCAAACCGCATTTAAAAAAACGCAATATTGAGTTATTTATGGGGGTGTAAAGTTCGAAATCAGAGGTAAAAAATGGGCGAAAAAACACGTTTTCCCGAATTTTAATTAATAAATCATACCAAATAATTTTTGCAAGAGAATTATGGCACACAGGAATGTACTACGATTTAAAAGCTACAAATTGTACCAAACCAAATTTCTTTAAACTCAATGGGGAGTTCGGTACGGAAATTTAAAGTTTACAGTGTTCTAAATGATGGAAAATACGTTTTTGTTGCTTTTTTGTTCGCCACTTTTTCCGTCCAGAAGTCAGGATAAGTCCAATAGAATAAAAATAAAGTGCTTTATATCGGGTGCATGTCAAAGCAAATGTCTATACATTAATATTTTAGCGAGTGTAAAGTCAAAAATCTGGTGTTCAAAATGCGTTTTTGTCTTGTTTTTTTCTGCCTGCTTCTCCGGTTATGAGTCAGGGACACGATTATCAAGTCTAGAAATGGACCAGGAACCAAATTTGATATGCCAGTCTGGCGCGTATGTTTACACTCTACAGTGTTGTACAGTGGTTTATACCTATTGTTAGTTTACCCATAGAACATTATGGAGACTTAATTTTTTTCATAAATATTAATCGTAATATCGGAACAATATCAAAATTAAGAATCTGACCAAAATCTTCTTTACACTAGGTGTTTACATCGATATGTACTATTTCATTCAATTCGCTTAGCTACTGCATTGCTAATTCGCTGCTTTTTTCAATCAACTTTTTGGTAATTTGAATATTGCTTGCACTTTGACACTTTAGAATGGCTGTATCTGCTAAGTGACATGCTTAGTAATAATGAAATACGAACAACTTAATTATGATTTGTTAACAGCATTTCACTTTCAGTCACATTATTAAGCAACTCAAAGCTGAATGAAGTCTGCAAAAAGTTGCATTACGTAATATGCTTTTAAGATATTATGTCAATCAGAGAAAATTATTTTAAAATAATACGTTTTTTCAGAGACCGCAGAATATACTTCGATTTTTTGCATTGTTTAGAGAAAGTCTGATTTTTAACATATTTTGCGATTTTTGGCATATAACATAAGGAGATTCCTAGTCCCTCCTTTACATCCTCGATAATTCACAATCCCAAGTATATTCCCCTTTTTTGTTCCATCGAGCATTTTTCTTTGCTAGTAAATAATTACTCGGCGCGGACTTTTTTGCCTTATTGAACTCAATTTTCTTAACACAATTATTACGCCAGAAAAATCAACAGATGCTCTGAAACATTTTGGGGGGTGGCATGTGCCTTCTATGCCTCCTTAGCTATTCAACCTTTCTGATTTTTCACTTCAACTTGAATTTCGCTAGCTGCATCAGAATTGCATAGCATGATTAGCCTTGACAGTAGTCCGATCTATAGGCCAATTGTGAAGACATTATTTCAAAATTTCTAGCTTTAACGAGCTTTAATAAGATTAAAACGCGGCGCAAACGTCTAAGAAAAACAAAAACTTTATAAGCACCTAGCTCATTAGAAAGCTAATATATTTGTTTGGAAAATTTAATTTTTGCATTGTTTCTTTGAGTTCGTCTTATTTTTCAAAGAAAATATTCTATCCTTGATCTAAACCGTGAAGTGTTCCCACCGGCGTGTTTTAACTTGGTCGAAGTGTGCAGTGCGGAACTTGACCTATCCGATCTACCATTACTTACGCTTTGGGAGTTCAAAAAATAGCTCTCTCCTTTTTGGTCCTATTGCTAACTTCATTTACTTTGACATATCCATAGAACGCGACCACACCTATTTGAGGAGAGGCAGTAGCCCTTCTGGGGACCTAACCCCAAAACCCCATGAACATTGTGTGATTCCGAACATTTTAGCTCGAATAGCGGAAAAAATTAACGCCAAAACAGCGACTCTAGAGCAAAACTATGCGCGTGGTTGGGTGCGGGGTATAGAAAAAAGTCTAATTTTCTTATTTTTTATATTCTTTTGGTTTTTCATTCCCGTTGACAGGCAGTTTAGCCGTCTGACTGGCGCCGCTGTTTGCAGTGACAGTCAGAAGATTTAAGGCATGCAATTTGCAACTCAGTCACCTCTGATAAAGTCGCTTGCTTGTATCACGTTTTTTGCATTTTGTTTTTATGTCTAAATAAGCTCGGTTTTCGCGAGATGATTTTTTCTTTTTGGTATTTATTCCACGGCGTTTCATTTGAACTCTTTAACGTCTTGTAACCACTGTAATATCTCATGACATACTTCTTTCTGGTATGTGTTTATATTCGTACTGTTCGTCGCATTTTTTATATTGCTTTCATTTACAGAAAAAATGTTTATTTAATTATTTTTCTTTTATCCCATCTTTTTTTCTGTTTTGTTTCCCTTTTTATCATAATAATTACATATTGAACGGCAGATAACCGATCAGAAACTCGATTTTTCGTCCAAATCCGAATCTAAAGTGAACAATAGTAGGAAAACTTCCAGCGAATCAACAAATGCGTGAACCCAAATTATAGATTAATCAATTAGCTGTGCAGCATGAATTGAACCTTAATCGAATTATGCCAAATCTGTACTACGAAGTTTCAATTTGGTCCAAAAAGTCGACCTTACGACTTTAAACTTTACGAACTCTAGCGAAACAATGTCATTGATTTCGAAGCATATTCTTTACTGTGTATTGTTCTTTGCACTGTTTCGTTTAATATCGTTGTACATGGATACACTCAACCCGTGTTGTGAAACAAAAATACGTTTTTATATGCACATAAAATAAGGTGGTACAAATCTAACACAATAACAAATTCAAAGTTATTGCTACTTTAAATTTGTTGTTAAATGCTAGTATCCCATTGCACTATAATGCTTTATCATAGATAGCGCGCTAGCACATAAGTACCCATAATATACTTGGGTACCCCTAAAAAGTGTCTACCCTCTGCAGCAATACTGAACATATCTGACAGGTGCGATTTTTTATTAAGAGATGCATAATTTAAATTTTTTGTAGATTTCCTGTTACACTCAATCGCCGCCGTGTGATGAATGATGAGCGTGTAATGCTTTACTTTAACATTATAACATTTGAGTAAGATCAATGGCACTTTTTTATTTTAAGTGATTATTTCCCGTAGGGGCAGTGTAAACAGTGTGAAAATCTGGGGCTTAAAAGACATATAGGTCGAGTTTTCA
The DNA here is from genome assembly GCA_036768485.1 of Mermis nigrescens. Lineage (NCBI taxonomy): Eukaryota > Metazoa > Nematoda > Enoplea > Mermithida > Mermithidae > Mermis > Mermis nigrescens. The sequence goes on along the minus strand of JAVLUZ010000157.1, from coordinate 10,592,333 downwards.
ATTTATTTATGTCTGTCAACTTCTTTGGCTAACAGTCCGGAAAATCTTCCGGTTTCGAATATACTACGTTTCAAGTGCTACACGTCGAATTTGACCGCGTTCGTATGAAGTCAACATGGAGGTAGTTCTAGCGGTTTAATGTTTTAACTCTCGATGGCGGACGAAAAAATACCTTTCCACCTTGTTTTAGTTTGTCAACCGCTCCGGTGATGAATCAAAACCTTCGTAGTACTATAAAAATAAAGTACGTCTGAGGGGTTGCACATCGCACTTGAATTTGTTTCTTTAAACTTAGTACAGAGCTACTTCTAGTATTGTAAAGTTTAAACTTGGAGTAAAAAAAGATGTTTTTTGACCAATTTTTTATCTGGTTATAAGTGGTTATAAAAAACTACTCCGGTTATAAATCGAATAGTGCGAACTACTATAAAAATAAGGTACATAACCATGGCTAAACATCTAACCTTGTGGTTAAAAAAACGTTTTTGGCTGGTTTTCGTCCGTCAACTTCTTCGATATGAGTTGGGGAGTTGGGACATGATCCTAATTATAAAAATGTACTAAGCCCGAAGATGACACATGCACGTAGTCAGCGTTCAATTACACCAAATAATGAATTGTTGTAGAGGTGTAAAAAAGCACTAAAAAATTCATTTTTCTTCCAAAGAATTGCAAAACGAGAATTTTTTCAAAACGTTCTCCGAGCGTCAGGACTGCGAATCTGACTGTATGTTTTCTGTACACCCAACAGCTGTGTAAATTTTACACTGGCAATTAACTTTAGTTCCAGAACTTAATTTTGTTCAAATTTTCTCAATTAGGTAAGTTTGCTTTGTTAAAAAAGATAATGCTGTAGTTCAGAACGGTCTTGTTTTCCACGCTCTTGGACGGCTGTAATTATTTTGGCATGTTACTGTAATGTGTTTACTGACTGATTTGCTCAAATCTTGCTAATTAAAGGTAGGGTACCTACTAGCAAAGAAATATGCTCTGAAGAAGAAAAAAGGCCGAATATGCTTGGAACTAAGCATCATTAAGGACATAAAAGGAGAGGACTAGGGAAAAGCCGTCTATGGCTTTGAAAGTTGTAAGAATCTGCTAAAAATTAGACTTGCGCTAAAAAACGCAAAAAATCGAATTGTATCCTGCGGCCCCTGAAAAAACGTGTATTCATTCACAAAACAACGTTCATTAGCTGAGAGAAAGTGATTATGAAGAAGCTTTGATGTGTATTAATAACCGATTTAATGATCAAAGTTCTCTTTCGATATATGTAGTAACACATGTAAGTAATTACCGTTAAAGGATTGATAACTGAATTATGACAAGCACACCATGTTATTTTATTGCAGCCCAATAATAGCAATGCATGCCATGCTAGCGTGAAAATGCATTATGTCGTTTTTCAATCGGTAATCGCTTCTTTTCGAGGAATAGGTAAGGTACGCTATTGTATTATGTATATTTATGACGAAGACGCAACTCCCTTCTGCAGGCTGCAGAATATATTTCGGTTTTTTTGCGTTTTTAGCGCAAGTTCAATTTTCAGCAGATCATTACAACTTTGACAGGCAGGGGCTAGTCCAGTCCTCTTATGTCCTCGGGGATGCGTAATTCTAAGTATATTCGTTCTTTTTTCTTCGGCATTTTTTGCTACAGTCTGTTCCTTTCGTAACAATCTGAACCGTAATTCTGTTACAGTAATAAGTCCGTAAAGCAAAAGTGGGCCGTTTGGAATGGAACAGACTATAGTACCTACATGATAAACCTTTAATGCAAAAATTATTCTAAATTTGTTTTGTTTTATTTTCTTATACATTGCGCGACAGGGATTTGTGAAAAAATGATGGTGCTACAATATTGTGATTTAATTGAACATGGCTTGTGAATTTCAGCCGAACTGACACATACATAATGTACACAATTATATGAGTATGAATCGACGCACTTTAAAAACTGGTGTAAATATTAGGTGGGACACTATTCTGAAAAGCTTACATTGATGAAATTACAGTAAAATGGAGGGTTGATAAAAACTTCGATTGCGCTAAAAAGTTATGTTCTATTGATTTATTATTCCATTTATTTCAGCTTACCTAAAGCAGCCAATTATCACAAAACAGAGCATGTTCAGTCTGGAGAGTCAAACGCAAGACAATCTCATTATTTACCGAGCTGAAATAAACTTATCAGCGGTCTAAATAGTTATTTAAAAAATTAAAACAATTGGAGACGATTTCAAATAGTGTCGTGAAAAAGTCGCTTATCATCATTTTTTGTTTTTATGTCTTTTTATTGTGTCTCTTTCCCCTTTTAAAGCCACAGAAAATAGTTATCTCTGCCACACTTTGTCCGTTTTTAGAACAGATACCTATGCTTAATAACATCTCGATATTTATTTTGCTGAGAACCGCAGCAAGTAAACATGTACCTGTTCGCAGGGGTCGTAAATTCAGAATGAGTAAGTGAATTTTAAAAAATGAAAAATGAATGATTGATTATAATCGATTGTTGGAATTGATATTCCTAAAAATCGACGATATTCTAATTAATTCTAATATTCTATCAATTATCAGGATTAGTAAAATCAATTATTGGAAAATGCAATTAACCAGCTATGAATTCTTAGCATATGCAGGCAAAATAAAAAACATTGTTTTATGCTCGAGAAACGATTTAATTGGCATTGATTCATTTACTATAGAAGCGTGTTTTTCTCGCTTTTAAATGAGAAGCACAAGGAAAAACAAATTTGCGATTTTATTGAAATTATGAGCAAATTATTAAAATCATTGGGATCCACAGAAATGAAAGGAATGCAGTAGAATCTCTTGAGCTATTGCTGGTTTATCACTTTAGTTATTTTTAATTGTCTCCACCAAATTAATCGACTATTTTCAATATTTTTTATGCTCATAGCGTGGATATAGCCAACAAATAAAATACTTTACTGATTTTCGACCGCCTAAAATCTTGTTGCATGTGCCTGGAATCAGCGGTTTTTTAAAAAGACTTTCTCACTAAAAATTTTGTTGCTAGAGTCTGAAATTAGGAAAAAATATTTAAAAAAATAATAAATAAATAAAATTTCTGAAATTTGAAATTTTAAGGACTTCCGCACTATTAAATGTTCGATTACCCATCTCTCATAAAACTCCAACTTTCATTCTGATCAGAATGATGATGCTACTACCTCAACATTATCTTTTTTTACAAAAACACATTTAAACAATACCCGCACACATTCAGTAATGATAAGATCTCGAATTAAAAGCGGCGGCGTCTTCTTAAATAATCGGACCATTCCCATTCAAATTTCATCTTTTTATCCGCTAAGCTCACCGTCGCTTTTCCGGTGCCATTGTTTTGATCCTGTCCTGTTCGGTCAGCAGATATCGATTTACTACTGTTCGATTTCATTTCATTATATAAATGATCGTGCAAAAGTTGTCCGAGTCTTTTGAAGTAGTTATGCCGATTAAGACATTGCTTTGGATCAGTCAAATCGCGGAACATGCTTGGAGGACATGCGCAATAATAAGATCCAATGGTATTAACACATCCATGAGAACAGCCTCCGTTTCTGTAGGCACATTCGTCAATGTCTAGAAATATTTTGTACAATAAATAGTCAAATATGGAACAACATAATACTTTCTGACTTTTTAGCACCAAAAACATTTATTCTAGTATTGTTAACATAGATGCACAGCATGGCCGGTGTAGGGGGTCAAATAATCAGCTTTTGGCCCAAAATGACACCAAAAACTAATATAAATGCTAAAATAGAGTTGAAGAAAGTTTTTTATTGTAATCTGTTTTCAGCTTTCGTTTAGCCTAATTTTTCTTAGAAAAGTTTTGCATTTTTCCATTCTGGGATGGGTCTGATTGTTAATGAAAAAGGAAAAGATTGTAGTTATATCAGTTGGTTAAAATGTAACAAAAACGCCTAAATTGGTCGGTTTTATCTTTTTACTTCTTAGTACAAGTATATTTACGTACAAAAAGTGGTTGACATGATTCAATTAGTAAATAAGATCAAGATTACTAAACAGCCGGATTATTTCCGCTATACGTTTTCTCGACTTTATTCTGTTTCATTTAAGTTTGGTCATAAATTTTCAAACTATCTCCAATGATAAACTGACAGATTGCGATTATAGCTTTGTTCTGATAATTATCGTAACCATCGGCTTGCTGTCGATGAAAATTCTTAAAATTTGTGCACAAAGTTATGTGAAACAGACTATAGTTCTTTTATGGAAAGGCTGACATTCGATTTATACCAAAAAGCTCTTCTTTAGCAATCAAGAGCGGATTTGAGGGGAGTGGCCGCCCCACTGTCGTCAAAAACTACTTAAGCACAATATAGAATAATGTGTATTTTTGATGAACGCAGCCATTGATTTTCCAAAATTTTTCGGCGCGAAGCGCCGGATAGTATTTATTAATGACATATACTGATTTTCTTGGCACTCTAAAAACCTTGTTTTACGTCAGAAGAATAGTTTAAGTACGGAACAACGATTTTTTACTTCTTACAATAATTTATTAAGTGTTTTTGCGCTTTGTTCCGACTTTTGCACTGATTCTGCGCTTTTTTAGCAGAAAACTTTTGAAATTTTTCAAACTTTTTTGGATAACAAATGATTCTGTCTATGGAAAGATGGCAAAAAACGTACTTAACGCATAATGAACGAATTTTAGGGACAATTTTGGACACTATTATGAACATTTGTGACTCGAAGCCCCTGTAAGAAAATCAAGGATCCGTCATTGTTAGCAATAGAAATTATTCGCTCTATTATGAAAAGTTGGAGATTATCAAAAGATCGGACGCTTGCTCTGTTTTTTGCTGTTCGCTATAGCGACTAATTGTCTTAAATATGCCTCGCATTTTATTTTTTATTTATTTATTTATGTATTAATTTATTTATCTACTTATTCGTTATTACTATTTCGTATTTAAGACAAAAAAAATCTAGTCTCTTTCATTACAAGAACTATCTACACCCAGTAAAATTTAGGCGGAAGGATGTTTAGAAGCTTGATTTACTGCTCGATTTCCTGTACGAGTATTTGTAGCATTTGACGCAAAACGTCAAAATTTTTCAAAAGTTATGCTTAAAAATAGAAGAAATCTATGCTGAAATAGTTCTTTCTGCTCCTCATACTGTTTTAAAAACTATACCATCAGGAAAAAGTGGCTTTGATGCCGCCGAAAAAGTGAATAAATGTCATTAATAGGTATAATCCGGCGCGAAGCGCCGGAAAAATTTGAAAAATTATGATCACATGACGCCAAAAATCATTGCGAATTGAATATCCATTTTTTATCTCGCCAACTTTTTTGGTCAAATAGGGGGGGCGGCCGCCCTCCCTTGCCCCCTTAAATCCGTCCCTGTATACACCATGTTACAACTTTAAGTTTCTTCATGGATTTACATTTTACGTATTTTTTTAATCGCAGCTTGGGCCCAGAAGGATAAATTCATCACGCGTCGTATGTCATTTCCTGTGAATTTTTTACAATGTGAAAAATTTATCCAAAACACTGAAGGGACGATTGCATAAAGTAAAAAGCCCTTAATCAACGTCCTTGACACATTACGACCTTATTAAAAATGAGCACACGCTAGCATATTATTTGGAGTGATTTATGAGAAAAATAATAAAAATGGTTTAAAAATAAATAATAAATGAACGTAAAAGAGATCCCTCCCACTACTAACCGTAAATACGGGAAAAAGTATGGTTTAAAGAAATCGACATATTTTCCTTTCTATTGGTTAGACATCGTTAAATAAGCTACCACGCTTTACTGAAGCGGGTAAAAAACCACTTTGAAGTCCGATGCCGAATTTTGAAATTTTTGTTGTTGTTTTTTCATCTTTCGATATAATTCTTACATATACGACTTACGCATGCTTTTTTTAATGAGATTCGCGGTCCATTTATCTATAAAATGAGTTATTCTAGTTGAAATTTGAACTGGTAGGCATTTTTAACGACAGGTAAATGATGGCGCGCTCGCGCGCGCGTGCGCTCAATGGAGTTCAACAATTTATTTTTTCTGATTTTTTTCTGGAAGTCACCTTTCCTGGTCAAACATCTTTAATTTTACTAGGATTCGGCTTAGATTTATATAGGTGGTAGTCAGGGATGGAAAAAGCACAGATTTTAATATTTGAATGTTGGGTTTTTGAGTTTTTTGTGGGTTTTGGGTTTTTTTGGTTTTTTGGGTTTTACTGGGGTTTTATTGGGTTCTTTTATGGAAATGACAGCTAGAGCTACATACAGTAGCTAGGAATACTTCCAACAGTTGCAAGACAGGAAAAAAACAAAATAAGATAAATTTTCATACATTCTGTGTGGGGGGGTAAAATTTACCCCAACTAGTTATATAGCATATTTAGCATATTTTTGCCAAATTTCCATATTTTTCGGCTCCATATCAAGTTTTTTACTGTTTCGATGTAAAAACATTGTTTGCTCTTGTACATACTATATTTATTCATAGCTGACACTATGAAGAACATCTACTACATAAAAATCATGATCAGGGTACTTTGTACCATGATTAGTAGTGCGAGGGTTAAGAGAAATAGAAGGTAATAAAAGCTAATTTAAATTTTATATTCCAGATCAATCACTTGTATATGTTTCGCATGAATTTGGGTATGAAGATGAAGAATTTCTGTAGGCAGTGAGGCGACAGTATACGGTAAGTATATACCAACTGGGTGTTATCACATAAAAGCGTCAGATAACGATAATTTAAAATTCAGTGACTGAAATGGACTACAGGAAGTTGGGGCTAAATCCAATGTTCTACCCTGATTTTCCGATATTGATTCATAGGTAAGACTAGGCAAGTCGATCAAATCATCTTTAAAATATGCTTTGGAATTTACGTAGAATAAAATCCATTTTTCCATTCAACAAACATTCGGGTGCACGAGTATGTAAATTGGTGTGCTGCATGCACGCGGTGCTGAATTAAGCTGGAACTAAATCCTGAGTAAAAATAACAGTACTGTCAATTTTTACTCATGCGTCTGAAGCTGATTCATAACTTTTTTATCAGAAAATTGATCAGAAAATAAAAAATCAAAAAATCAAAAATCAAGAAAATCAAAACTTTACCGAATTGCATGAGAAAGTAGCTCACCTCTGCACCTTCCACCTTTGAGCGAATAACCGGGCGGACAAAGTTCTCCATACAGTGGAACGATGCAGGGGCAATCCGATTCCCTCTCTTCTGGGACTACTTGAAGTCCCTGATCCAATCCAAGAGACGTAGGATTTTGCTGACTATCAATAATCACTGCGTGAGGATCGGTGCAATTTTTACCAAGTGAAGAAGCTGCATTTTGAATCGCCTGATCCAGATCAATCGTGATCTCTTCGTAGCGATCTGTGATTGAATTGGAGTCGGCGTCGTAGAAGCATTTTGTGCGCCTTAGTTTAATCAACATTTGGCACGTGCAATTGCACTTTGGAACGACTTGAACTTCTTTTGTGGGTATAGAACTGGTGAACGTTGAATATGGCGTAACGGAAGGCGTTTCGAAATCTTGAGCAACTGATATGGTAGATGTAAGGATTCCTGCAGCAGTTTAAGTCAGAATTAATATTTTAGTTTTCCCCAGGGGTCTTGAACCTTTCTTCTAATTTTAAATTTATCTGTCTAGATTTTTTATCGAGCCACCTAAATTATTTAGAATACGTATATTTGCTTACCTAAGCAAACCTAAACGGCTTAAAGGAGTTTAGCAAGAACATTAGAAAAAACAAAAACTGAAAGTATTAGGATGGGGAAAAAGGAATCGTTCTATCCCCGACTATATCTGCATTAGATTTGAATTTCTTTATTTGAATGATATGGTTTTTATTTGTTCTAGCACGTGGTTGCATGATTGGCTTAACAAATCAAATAGTTTGCTCAATTCTTTAGTAACGGAATCGTATCGTATTTTATTCAAGGAATTTATAAGTTTTTCATCCATAATTCACGCTACTAAGCTAAAACATTTCTTACGCTTACATCAAGATTGTCCAGAAATTCACAGCTTTATATAAATTTATAGCGAATATTATAGCGCCCTAGTTTACTTCAAATTCACAAAAAAGCAAAAGAAACTCGTCTCGAAATCAAATATTCTAAATACATCATATTATGATTTTAAGACACAGCTATAACGGCAGAGATACAAGGGAATATCAACCCAATCAATTTGATTTCTAAATTAAGTTCCCGTTTTCTACAGCATAGCAGGTAGAGCAATACTTTTCTTAAAACTTCAAAAATCAGGGACACGTTTTTCTGTATCCATACCATTAGTGCAGGTAGTGAGGGATCTTCGGGCTCCTATCACAAATTTTTATAATCACTTCTCTTGACTTCATTTCATTAATCAGAAGATTTTATGAGGTCGTCATAAATCGATAAAACTGGAAATTTGGAATCTGCTGCTTAATTACAAATCATCTCATCTTAAACAAATAGCTCAGTCTTTAATTGACATCAAAACTCAAAACTTTGACCATGAGCCTCTAAAATTACCACAAAATCCTGTTTATCAATTACCAGTGTGCTTAATTCCTCATGAAGAATCAAAGAGAGTATACGTACGTACCCTACCGTGATGTGTACTTAAATTACGTCTGTAGCTATTCGATACGAGTAGAAATTTATTCATGCTTTTTCTTAAATAAATATTGAACCTGGAGGCTCTGTCGAACTTGCTGACCCAGTTTCGAATTCCTCGGCTACCGTTTTCTCTACGTCTGTAGAAGGCGTTCTGACAGAAAAATCCTGGAATAGGAACAAGTTTCTAATTTTTAAATCGAATTTTCAATGACTGAGTTTTACGGATTACCTCAGTGGAGGGCATACTGAACGGCGTCGTCTTCGAAATACCAACTGCCTGCTCTGGATAATAAAACATGATTTACAAACTTAATGAATAGATTAGAGTCGCAGCGCTTAAACAAGAATCAGCTTCTTTTTAAAAAATTTAATTGAAAGAAAATAAAGTAAATTTGAATTGTGTGAGTCTAGAATTCCATGCTATTGAAGGATTTGAATATCGATATTCAAATGTAATTAGTAAGATTCTCAAATATGAAAATTTAAGCTATGCAGTTCTTTTAAAAAGTGCATGACGAATAACATAAGACTCAAAGTAATTTTCAACATTGTTTACAGTTGTCGTGTATTAAAATACACCTTATCAATACGACAAATCTAGACTTTGTCATTACATTTTACAATGAGGGCACAACATAAAATGTAAAATAAAATAGCCTTAAGTTAGTAAGAATGCTAAAATAGAGTATGAACTACCCATAATTCATTTTCCTCTAAATTTCAAGCACTTTTTAAGCACTGTTTTATAAAATTCCGACTTTTGTATTTCATTAATTTTTGACCTTGGTTTGCTATTTTTCTCATGAAATTTTTCTTCTTTTACCGTCTTGCTCGAGGTCAAGACTGGACACGCACGTTTGGGGTTTGAGAATCTAGTCCCTCAGAAGGAGAAGATAGAATCTTTTTGTAAAAAATAAGGCGAAATTGAGGTCAAAGACGCAAAAAATTTACAATTTTTTACAAAAGTGCTTTAAATTAGCCAGAAACTGTAAATAAAGACAATTTTTATGTTATTTTGGCGTCTATAGCAACTTTTAGATTCATTATTCATTCAAGGCTCAAAACCTTTTCAGCTAACTTTATAGACTGATCTGACTCTCCAAGCTCCCTCCTGGGCATCTATGGTTAGGCAGGGCACCTCAAACCACCATCGCGCATCAATATTTTTATCGGTTCCTAATGGAATGAAAGAAATCCAGGGGTAGATTGTTGCTGATTCACGAGTAGATTATGTTAAACATTCGCGCATCATGTCGAAAACGTGAAAAAATTATAAATTTATATATACATATATATTTAATACATTTACAAACATGCGTGTTTGTACTAATAATTTAGTCAAATTGATTACTTTTTTCAATTGCCTAAGATATGTCCTTGGGTCTGGACTTCAAAAAAGCAACAAAGACAAACCTGTCTCTTTCCAAAATGAACTTGATGTTGTAGATTCCAATATTGGCTTGACTAAAGAAAAACTAAGTACACTTAATAATTAGCAGCAGAACGTCTAAATCAGCTCAGAATTACACGAGTCTTTGCGGACGACGATAGGAATGAATGTTTGGCTTGATGGAACCGGACCAACAATTACTGGCTTTACGTAAATTATATGATCTTCGAATGGCAAGCCAGATAATGATAAGCTTCTAGCTTGACCGCTCGCATTCACTTTATGCTGTACATTGTCTTTTAAACTTGCGAAAAATACTTCGAATCTCTGAAAACGTGGCTCGCATATCAAAGTACAAGAAAATAACGCCTTGTAAAAAGTTTTGAAACATAATAAAAATATTAAAATAATTAATATGAAAATAGTAAAATTGTATTTAAACGGAATAAAATTAAATATAAAATATAAACAGAGCAAAATAAGTACTTGCACGTCCGACAAATTGGGATTTTTGTGCCAAATCAAAAAGAAAAGAAACGAAATTGCAGTCAAGTATTATGAAATCAGAGTAAGAAAGTTAAAGGAAAAGAGGTGTAATGTTTAGAATGCTTAAAATAATCCGTCACCCTTTTTTTAAATCGCAATACTTCTTGTTCCGACTTCGTGCTACTGACTGTGAAACCCGCGAGCTGATTATCTCAAATCTGAATATATTGTAAGCATGAAGCTGACCACGTGATTCAGAAATCGTCGCGCTTCATAGTTTTTCCTCATGCATCAACAAAAGTTTTCAAGTCTAAGCTTGTTCAACATAACATCGTCATACAATGTCGTAGCTGATTAGCGATTACTCACATATTAAAATTGTTTTAATTTTCGTTTGAAAAAAACCTGCTGCATTCTCGTTTAGTACCTCAATATTGTACGATTCGTCAACTATCCAGTCAATGTTGATCTCATTTTCGCTGACAAAGATTCCTTTAGTGATGCTTACTAAGCCTGAAAGAAACGTTTAAAATAATTAGTTGCAACGCTACTCCACGATGATCATAAAAGCAGCTTTGAATTGGAATCCAGAATTTACAATTTTTTAGAGCAGTGCTCTATGATTGTCATCAGGCGAAGCAAATAACGACTTAATCCTAAAATTATCTGGAAAAAAAGAAAAAATTAGCGTAACATTCTTAGATTAAACTTTTATTTGATTGTCATTAATGAAGCTTGAACTACGAGTAGAATGTAGCAACCTAACACGCAAGTCAGTTATTTACATAACGCGAAATTCTGACAAAAACGCATGCCTCACAGGAAAAGTTGAAATATGAATCCTTTACATTTTTAAAGCCATTATAAAAGCATATTATTTCCTTGATACGATAAAAATTAAACAAGCCTCGAACGATGAGCGTAGCCTAACAAACTTTTGAGTTGCAATAATATTAGAAAAAACAAAACAAATTTATAAACTAAGCAGATGAAAATTCCTTTTCCTGAAAGTCAGCACAGAAGATTAAGCAATAATCGTTCTTGATATAGTGTATAAATAGTGAAGTATTAAATAGTAGAACGCAGTAGTAAAGCTTGTTATTCTAGTTGCAATGAGTAGGTGCACAGCATGAACTGTCTGAAAGTCAGCTGAGAGCTTTTTAGCTAAAATGGTCTTAAAATTAGTTTTCAGCTTGAAATAACATAAAAACTATATTTATTGACAATTTGTCCTTAATTTTACCTTATTTTTCCAGAAAATTTTCCCTTTTGTTGTTCTGGGGTCTAGACATCGAAACCTCCCCCATGAACATCTAGTCAGTCATCATTATTTATCGTGAATTAACCTGACTTATATAGGACATAAATTTAAGGCTGGTGCGCTTGCTGATTGTCGCAGGTGTAATCAACAGATGTTATAGTATTGTTGAAAGACAGTAGCATGTTTTGAAATTAGTTGATTGAAGCCAATAAACTTCTGCTTCATTTCTCTCGGAGTAACAAGTTATAACTGGCGTTGGATGACCTAAGAAAACACTAATAATCAGCAACGGAAACGTCCAATTTAATAAAATTACGATCACGTGACTTGTTGCGGTGATATGAACGTTGGCATAGTCGAACTGGATAACTAATAATTGGCACCGCAAGTACCAGATCATTAAATAGCTGAAACGAATATAATGATACTTCAACGATACTTCTTCTTCACTTTGTATAGCATTATGCTGGACTTGCGGCAACAAATCTCTAGAAAAGCAACAGCATATCAAGTAGAAAAGCTCGCACCTTATAGAAGTTTTGAAACACCAACAAAAATATGCGCAGTATTAATACAAAAATAATGCCATTATTTAAACGAATAATTAGGTAAAATACGAACAAGTAAATATTTTTACGCTCAAACAAATTGGATTTCTTGCCAAACAAAAGAAAAAAACAGATTACGATCAAGTATGTAAATCAGAGCAAGAAAGTTAAAGGAAAGAGGTGTTTAGAATGCTTAAAATAATCCGTCACCCTTTTTTAAATCGCAATACTTCATGTTCCGACTTCGTGCTACTGACTGTGAAACCCGCGAGCTGATTATCTCAAATCTGAATATATTCTAAGCATGAAGCTGACCACGTGATGATTCAGAAATCGTCGCGCTTCATAGTTTTTTCTCATGCATCAACAAAAGTTTTCAAGTCTAAAGCTTGTTCAACACTTAACATCGTTATACAATGTCGTAGCTGATTAGCGATTACTCACATATTAAAATTGTTTTAATTTTCGTTTGAAAAAACCTGCTGCATTCTCGTTTAGTACCTCAATATTGTACGATTCGTCAACTATCCAGTCAATGTTGATCTCATTTTCGCTGACAAAGATTCCTTTAGTGATGCTTACTAAGCCTGAAAGAAACGTTTAAAATAATTAGTTGCAACGCTACTCCACGATGATCATAAAAGCAGCTGTGAATTGGAATCCAGAATTAACAATTTTTCAGAGCAGTGCTCCATGATTGCCATCAGGCAAGTAAATAACGACTTATTCCTAAAATTATCTGGAAAAAGAGAAAAAATTACGTAACATTCTTAGATTAAACTTTTATTTGATTGTCATTAATGAAGCTTTAACTACGATAGTTGATCAATAAAGGTATTGCTTTTTAGTGAAAAACAACAGTATGGCAATACCAATATTCTATTTTTGAATAAAGTCGTCAGACATCCTCAAACACTCAAGTCAACATTCGTGTTACTTTTCTATGGTATCTTGCCTAAATATTAACTTTGATTCCCAAAATCAGGGTTCAACCTCAGAGTTCACCTTATTATCATACAAATACCTGTATTCCTTAAAACAAGACCAAAATTTTCGGACGTCAGGATGTCTAATGACACAAAATCAGGAGATTAGGGCAAATGATCCCTTTGGTGGAGCCTGCAATCAACCATAGTTTCTTGTGAAAACCGTGCTTTGTGAGGTGGTACATTATCGTGCAAAATCAGCACTCCCCTGGACATCATCCCGCTTTCATTTTTCTCGATTAATTTTTGTAACTGGTTCAAGAGTTAGCAATAATAAATGGCATTTATTTTTACATTGCTTGGCGTAAAGTCAATCAATAGAAGACTAAGAATCCCAAGAACAGTTACAACATCACGTTTCTGACCGATTTGGAGGCTTTGGTCTTCGATGATGGTCTTGATGCCTACCATACTCACTGAATGGACCGATGTTTGGCTTTTGGATTATAGCAGTAAACCAGTGCTTCATCTACCAGATACTATTTGCTTAGTAAAGTTTTCTGTATCTTGTTCAAATAAGTGAAACATTGCTTAATGTTTCCAGCTCAATCATGCTTTTACTCAGCTGCCAACAAATGGGCTCCCTTTGGGCGCGGACCTTTGATAGCTCCAAATCTTCTGTTAGAATTGACTATGCTGTGCTATAATTTAAACGTAATACCGAGGATACCGGATGCACCTTAATTCCCTTGTCTCCCCCATTAAACCATGAACAGATTGAAGGCCAGCTCTAAAAATTGCAATTAATTTTTTAACACTGCAGAAAGCAAGGGCACTAATTCCATGAACTTCACTCAACTAGACACGAATTTCAGTAGATTTTTGACTCGAGAGATTTAGGTACCAAATGACTTCCCGTTACTCAAAAATTCAATTTTAGGCCAAAATCACCAGGTACAATTAATTACAAGTGAATATCTCTAAGAAAAACTGAACAATAATTATGAAATTTGGAATATGCACATCAGCTAAGCCCTTAAATACAAATATTAGAAAAATTTTGCTGCAGCTCAGTTACTGCCAGAAAAGCTACGCCTTTATTGATCAATCCTGGTACAATGTAGCAACCTAACACACAAGTCAGTCATTTACATACCGCGAAATTCAGACAAAAAAACGCATGACCTCACAGGAAAAGTTGTATCATGAATCCTTTACCTTTTTAAAGCCATTAGTCATTATAAAAGCATATAATTTCCACGATACGATAAAAATTAAAGTCGCAATAACATGAGAAAAAACAAAACAAATTTATAAACTAAGCAGATGAGAATTCCTTTTTCCGAAAGTCTGCACAGAAGATTGAGCAATAATAGTTCTGATATTGTGTATAAGTAGTGAAGTCTAGTATTAAATAGTAGAAAGCAGTAGTAAAGCTTGTTATTCTAGTTGCAATAAGTAGGTGCATAGCATGAACTGTCTGGGAAGTCAGCTGAGAGCTTTTTAGCTAAAATGGTCTTAAAATTAGTTTCGGGCTTGAAATAACTTAAAAACTATATTTATTGACAATTTGTCCTTAATTTTACCTAATTCTTCCAGAAAATTTTCCCTTCTGTCGTTCTGGGGTCTAGACATTAAAACCTCCCCATGTACATCTAGTCAGTCATCATCATTGTATATCGTGAATTAATCTGATTTATACAGGACATAAATTCAGGAGCAGATAACTTATGATTGTCGCATATTTAATAAACATAAAAGTCATTATCGTGTATTCATTGATAAGACAGTAATATGTTTAAAATTAGGTTGAGTTAATTGAAATAAGAAAAAAGACGAACCTGTCTCTTTCCAAATGGCACCAGAAGTTGTAACTTCCAACGGTGGATTGACTAAAGAGTAAGTATACTACATAATCAGCAACAGAGCGCCAAATTTAAATTAGAATTACACGAGTCTTTGCGAACGACGAGTGGTATGAACATTTGGCTAGTCGGAGCTGGACCAATAATGATTGGCTTTACGTAAATTATATGATCTTCAAATGGCAAACCAGATAATGATAAGCTCCTGGCTTGACCGCTCGCGTTTACTTTATGCTGCACATTGCCTTTTAAGCTTGAGAAAGAAACTTCGAACCTCTAAAAATAGTTCACCAAATTATTCAATAGATTTTAAAAAAACATAAACGTCTTGTAAGATGTAAGCTTCTGAAAAATAATAAAATCTCACCGACAACATAAACTTCCATGTCTGACAGATTAAGATTTCTTTACTAACTTAAAAGGGACAAAATGAGATATTGCTGCAAAACTAGCGCGAAATTGAGCTTAACGGGCCTATAAAGACTATTAAAATTTAAAGCAATTCAGACATTGCCACAGCTCTGGAATACAGAGAATTCAGTTCTACGTTTCACGCTGGACCTTTGAGATAGCGCACTAACTCCTATAATCAGTAATTAATTATAACTAACAATACACTAAAATCACTTTGTTAATCTTTTTAAAATCTTACTACATTTTTGTTCTACGTTAAAGAATATGGAATTAGAAAGTAAATTATCTCAGATCTGAACGTGCGATGCTTGAAGTTATCATGTGATTCGGTAATCGTTGTGGTGTGTAGTCTTTAAAAATCTAGTTGATCATCAAAAGAGGCTTCACGAGTGTCTATATGTACAATATGAAGCATATTTAGCGTAATAACGTCATATAATGTCGTAGAAGAGTGCATTAAGAATGTTTTGACATTTGTTTTTTCAAGAAAAGTGCTGCATTTGTGTTTGGTGGGTACCTCAATATTGTACGACTCGTCAACGACCCAGTCGATGTTGATTTCATTTTCGCTGACGAATATTCCTTTAGTGATGCTCACAAGACCTTGAAGAAAAATTTAAAATAATTATCTGAAAGAACAACGCCTTGCTAAACAAAATAGCAAATATATATCGATGATTAGAATTCAAAATTTACAATTTTCGTGCGCATCTCGATGTATGATTCTGATTATAATTGTCATCAGCATCAAGATCTTTATGATTGTCATCGAGTGAAACGAATGACGATTTAATGACAAAACTGCCTGAAAAATGAATCACGATCGCTTGTTTACGTGATATTTCAATTAATTTTCAATCTAACATCTCCCTTCAAATCAGGACTACGTCTTCGCTTACTTGTAGTTGGCTCTTGAGCCTCTGCTGGAACAATTTTTTGGGCGCATAAATGACTGGCAATTAGCGGCGCAACGTTCAAATGAAAGCCGCTAACATTTTTGGCTCCGAAAATCAGATGAGGAGCGCCAAAGAGACTTCGCATTTCATTTTCGGCTTCCGGACTAAGAGCAACAGCAAGAATATCAATACCTAATTCGCTAAGTTGTTCGACGGCTTTCAAAACACTTTGAGAAGTTATTGCACCATCGCTGATCAAGATGACGTACTTTTTGGCCTCGGGACGCGATCCGGGTCCAACTATAAGTTAAAAAGAGATAACTAACTAGCGCTTTCCACGGTCGGATTTAAAGGGAGGAGCGGGGGGGGGCGGCCGCCCATTGGCCAAAAATAATTGACGAGATAAAAAATTGATATATAATTTGCAATTATTTTCAACAGGCAGTGATCCAAATTTCTCAAATTTCAATGATTTCTGTCATTAATGAATAGGTTTTTAATAATATTATTTCTTAATTTTTTTAATTGTTTTTAATTTTTCGATTTTTTCTAAATTTTTATTTTTTATACCTATCAATGACATTTAGTTACTTTCTTGGCGGCCCGGAAGTCATATTTTGCTCAGGGAATAGGTGTTTAAACGATTTCGAGAGCAGAAACAACTTTTTCAGCATAGTTTTCTTCTATTTTCAAGCACAACTTTAAAAAATTTTCGACGTCTCACGTCATATGCTACAAATTTATAGAGTTGTATGTAATTCAAGATTCTAAACGTTTTTTTCGCTTTGATTTTACAAATTTTTTGGCGCTTCGTGCCAGATTTTCGCAAAAATCAGAGAAATTTTATCATGCTTTTTCCGAGCGATCGAAAATCTCAAAATTTTTCGAAAAATATTGAAAACGATTTTAAATATTTCGCACGTTAAAGGCAAATTTTTGGACCTATTTTCGACTGTTCTTTGATAAGTTGGATTACCGCTTTCCCTTAGGAAAATCCTAGATCCGCTACTTGTGCTTTTTCACTGCTTTTTAGAAGCGTCAGGCATCTCGAACTGAACAAAAACAAAGTTTTAACTGAAACGCAAGAGGCAAAACGATGGAAAATCTTTTGTGTCGAACCGTCGCTTTAAGACGCAGGAACGAAGAAACCAGGCTCAATAAAAATACGTAGTTTTCGATATGATTAATGAGAACTGTGCAGCAAATCTTGCATAGAAGCTTCAAATTCGTGAACTGAAACATGCTTTTTCTAAATGAAAATAGATATTATGACAGATTCAAAGAAGGCAAATGCGTCAGTACGATTGTGTCCCGATTCTCCGACCGTCCCGATTCTCCGACCATCCCGATTCCCCGACCGTCCCGATTGTCCGACCATCCCGATTCTCCGACCGTCCCGATTCTCCGACCGTCCCGATTCTCCGACTTTCCCGATTCTCCGACCGTCCCGATTCTCCGCCTAATGCTAAGAAAGAGTTTTTTTTCTGAGAATCTCGTCCCGACCGACCATCTCCACCGTCCCGATTCTCCGACCGTCCCGATTCCCGACTCCTGATTTCCGACCGTCCCGATTCTGCGCGATTCCGATCGCCGATCCCGATTCCCAATCCTCTCCGACCATGGTAAGATTTGACAAGTTTTGACTATGACTGCATTGCACGATTTATAATGCAGTACCTACGAACGCATCCCACGCATGTACATAACATGCATATATGTGTTTTGCGTACAGATATGTAAATACATATATACTTATTCAATCGACCACTTATATAGGTACATGGATACCTATTTATTCGATTAACCAGCGTAACGAATACGATGAAACTCTGCTCTGACTTATAAAAATAGAAACAAAAAAATGGAAAATGCAAATTAGACAAAAATATTTAGCGTCGATTTCAAGACGTTTGACATACAAAGGTATATAACTGCATTAATACTAAAAGTCTGAGCTAGGCAAGGAGATATACTTTGATGTAACTTCTGTTTATTCTCACTTTTTAAAGTCAAAATGAAACGAATAATTGTAATGTCAGACAAAAAAATTACTTTCAATTTTACTGAATGACAAAAATAATACGTTATGAAAAAATCCGTAAAATTTCATAATAATTCAATCTCTAAATAAGTCCTTTATTACATGTATGTGCAACCGCTATTCAGCAGTTGATTGACATGTGGTTTATGCCACCTGTCATATTTGAATCTGTAGTCGGAGAATCGGGAAAAGTCGGAGAATCGGGGAAATCGGAGAATCGGGACGGAGAATCGGGACGGTCGGAGAATCGAGACGGTCGGAGAATCGGGATGGTCGGAGAATCGGGACGGGCGGAGAATAGGGACGGTCGGAGAAACGAGATTTTCGCGAATCTTAAAATAACCTCTCTTAGCATTAGGCGGAGAATCGGGACGGTCGGGGAATCGGGAAAGTCGGAGAATCGGGACGGTCGGAGAATCGGGACAGAGCGGTCAGTACAGTCGGAAAGCTCATTTCATTTCTATTAATTTCGAGCACTAATACCGTATAATTTCTCACCGCATCCAAATTTGAAAACATAGGTAAGTTTAATAAAGTTATTGATTTTATATTCTTAAAAGACGATGGTTCGGAGGCATGCTTAAAGATTTTTAGTGCTATTTATATCAAAACTACCAAGGCTATCCGGAGCAAGACTTTCAATGCGATTTGAACAATATTCTTGTCCACATATTTTTTAAATCATTCACGTTTTCGGTGCTTCAACTTCAGCAATGTTCTATGCTCTCTAGCAATGAAAGTTCCTTTTTTCTTAAACATGTAGACGAGTATGGCCGTACATGGATGATTCTATCTTATATAGAAGTATTACTTTAGCTTTACGACTTTGTGCATAAATTTTAGCCGAAAATTCAGTGATTTAGATACTTTGTGCTTATTAGCATATTCGTATAAAGAAAAAGTGTTATTATATGAATTTAGAATAAGCAAATCGGTTTCAAGGGGAAACGAGAGACATAGTCAGAATTTTTCAATAAACTTGCCATAACTTATTTTTCTAAGCTTCATATCTTTCAGTCTTTTATAAGCCTTGCATACATACATGGGCGTCGGGGGTTCATGCCTCCAAGATTTCAAAATACTCCTTGAGATTACGGTAGACTACCAGAATTGAATTGTTGGCATGTTTTTTGCGATTTTTAGTTTTTCGCCCCATCCATACACCCAGAATCAAGTCGCTGCCCATTGGTGTTTTCATACTTAGACCCGTCGCATTTTCGGTCAAAGCCTGGAAAGCGACTATTCAGATGACCACAAAATTTTGATGGGCATTTGACAATTAAAAAGAAATTACTCACCCAAAATGTCACGACTCTTGATCAATGCTTCCGACACTTTATCGGCGCTGCCGCCTTTTAGATGTTCAGTCGACCGAACCAACTGAACTAGCTGATTAATGTCCTGTTGATGCAGACCATACACCAATTCTAGAGTGACGGGAGTTTCGACTTTTTCGCCCACGTGCGCGTAAGCCACGCGGAAAGGCTCCGACCAGATTCCTCTTCCTGCGCTTTTGGCGGAAGACGGTCCGCCGAGCAGGACGTCCACCATGTCAAGCACTCCATCCACTATGGCGTCATAGTCGTGTTTCTCTCGACTCTCATCCGAAACGTCTGTAACGAAAACAATGTCTCCAATGGGCACGTTTATTTGGTTCAATTTGGCCCGGCAAAGTTCGCGAGAAAGGTCCCACTGTTCTTGAGGTTCAATGCGGTAGGCGCCGATTGATGGTCTCGCTGTCGAATACGTCACATCCGGCATTATTGAGTAAAATTGAGTCGTCTCCATTGGCCCTTGACTGACAGGCGTGGCTTTCGTGGAGCCGATGTCTACGGGTGGAGTTGCTCTGGTAACTTGAGGAAAACCGTTTGTTTCACCAGCGTGTGTAGTGGGAGTCGTGGTCTGCAACTTTTTGGGGGTCACTGGGGTAGTTCTGGCTGTTGTTGACGCACTTTCGGCCTTTTCAGTTGAAATTTTTCGGGTAAATGGCGCTTCTTTGGTCACATCTTGCTCACGAATCAACTCGTCCGTTGCAAATTGCGTAGATAAAGTTCTTGCGGTCTGATCGTCGGGAAGACGGGTAGTCAAAAATTGAATTTTTTCGTGTTCCTCCTCGGTTGTCTCCGCCGTTTCGACTTCAGTCGGTGCTGTGGCCCACGATTTAGGCCTAGCCGTTTCTGATGATTCTTTAGTTGTTGAGGATGGCGTAGAATGCGAAATTTCCGTAACGCTAAGTGGTGTAGTGCCTGGAGAAATAGATCTGCTCAAGGTTTTGAAAAATATCCTATTAGATCTCGGACTTTCTCCACCTAAACCAACTGCGGCTATAGATACTGCATAATCTGTATTCGGTTCAAGCTGCAATGACAAATGATCTAAGGCGTGAATATCCGAGTACAATTCCCTCGAACCAGTATTCAAATTTTCCACGTAAGCATTATACTTAACGGTATCAAGATCGATGCCCTTAGTACGATTCCACACAATGGTCACATTTTCTGGTTTCAAGCTTTCAACTCGGATAGTAGATGGTTGAGGCGGAACTGAAAAATTTAAGATTTGTAACTTGACAAAACTGATCAGTGATGTAACCAGATGTGAACGTGGGGTAGGGGTTTAAAGGGTATAGATAGACTCGCTGAAAGGAGAAATAGTAAATTTTCTACGGAAAATGAGGCAAAATTAAAGTCAAAAACGGATGAAAATAGAGCATTTTTTCTATAAGTGCATGAAATTGACCATACATTGTAGAATAAAATAGTTTTACCAC
This sequence comes from Mermis nigrescens, assembly GCA_036768485.1. Taxonomy (NCBI): domain Eukaryota; kingdom Metazoa; phylum Nematoda; class Enoplea; order Mermithida; family Mermithidae; genus Mermis; species Mermis nigrescens. Next base: position 10,571,083 of record JAVLUZ010000157.1, on the reverse strand, counting down.
TATTTTAGCATTTATTTATACCAGTTTTGAGATCATTTTGGCCCAAAAAGTTCACTATTTAACCCCAGACCGGCTGGCTCCGAGAGATGGTCCCCAGACTTGCCATACTGTACATCTATGGATGCAATTCTAGAGAAATAAGTAGAATAAAATTGGATTATGAATGGAATAAATTAGGTCTAATTGCTCAAGGTCAATAAACCGAAAATTAGAGAGAATTAAAATTGACGGCTAAAATAACGGTAGGATCGAAATTAATTTTGTTCATACGCATGACATTTTCGACAAACTTCCAGGAATCTAAATTTAATAATTTTAATGGACAAAATGCGCATAATTCGTGACTACATAAGTGTAATTAAAAGTACGAACTTTTTTAAATCATTCTTTTTATAACTTTCTCTATGTGCACTGAAAGAGCATCGTAAATGCTTTTTCCATATTTCCTCAAAATTTATTAACAGAACATTGCAAAACAAATTTCCACGTTTCGCCTGATAAATTAGAATATTTTTCTAATATTTTGATCGCTTCTCGGTATAAATATCTACGATAAAGTAAGTAAAGTCAACCTCGAGCGCTTGTGTAGAGAAGTTTTAAATTTTGTTCCTGTGAAGCTTATTTTGCCATATTTTACCCGAAAATTTTCTATTTTGTCTTTTTGTCTATCAAGAAGTCAGACCCTCTGAGTCCACTAAGTGAACGTTCGGCCTCGACTCTTAGGACAAATGACATTTTATGGCGAGAATAGTGCAAGATCAGAGGCGGAAAAAGGAGATAATCAAATTTTTTCTATTCTTCATGCAAACATCGAAATACGAGGTAAATTTATTCCAATGTCAAATACACTTTTTGAAGTATCTGTAGCTCAGCTAAGCTAAGAAATTTGTCTTTTATCCCGAGCACGTAAATGATCTAATTATCTGCCTTCTCACAATGCTTATTTCATCAACGTGACGACTTAACGCAATGACAAAACGTAACTGAAAAGTTTTTAAGCGCTTCACCTAAGTTTTTTCTAAAACAGTTATTCATTATGCATTCCATCTCCTTCAAAAACTGTATGTCAGGTAATAATTTATTGTTTCATGTGTCGAGTGATACACTTTGAGTAATATTTTTATTTTGTTTTAAGGTATACAATTTTGACATTATTATTATGATTATTATTACTATAGTAATAATAATCAATATTTTTATCATTATCATAATCGTTATTCTTATTATTATTGTTACTATTGGTATAATCATTAATATTATTATTAATAATATTATTATTAATATTATCATAATAATAATTATTATTCTTAATCATTATTATTATTATACAAATTATTATAATTACTTTTATTATCATAATAATTATCATTTATTATTATGTATTATTTTATTATTATTATTATTATTATTATTATTATTATTATTATTATTATTATTATTATTATTATTATTATTATTATTATTATTATTATTATTATTATTATTATTATTATTATTATTATTATTATTATTATTATTATTATTATATCATTATTATTATTATTAATATTAATATTAATATTATTATTATTATTATTATATTATCATTATTATTATAATTATTATTTTCATTAATATTATTATTATTATTATTAGTATTATTATTATTAGTTTTGATTGTTGTTAATTTTGATATTCACATCCGTCATTGTATTTATTACCATTTGGTACAGCTTTCAGCAAAACGATATTTGAATAGTTAGTTAGGCCCGTATCAACAACAGCCGCTAGTTTCATTGAATAAGTTTTGTTGAGAGGAAGAAAATTGGGCCTTTCGAAACCACTAGTAGTAAAATTGCCATCCATTTCGATCACATACCACTTCGGTGATAATAAATTATCCGTGGCGTCGACTGTATAATAGAGTAGGAATTTCTAAAATAATAATTTCACTTATAAGGGAATCTTATGACAGTATTAAAAGAATCGATTTCGATAATAAAATGGCAAAATGTTTATGGGCCGATGAAAGCATTTTTCTCTAGAACAATTTGTTTTTAGTTCCAGACCGCCATTTTACGAGACGATTCATATCAAATAGATTTTCACTCTATAAAGGCTAAGACCTTAGACAAAAACTTTGCTCAATAATTACGAAGACTGATCAATGTTTAGATGCAAAAAAGGTAGAGTTTTTTAGATAAGATTTCTTCGATCTTATAATGCCGTCACTCCGTACTGACGAAAGCTTTGGTAAGGAACTGTCAGATTATACTCGTATACATTTGCATCCTATTTCTATCAAATTAAGAATGACCGCTTTCATTCATTTCTCTCAGAACAAAGTTATAGATCACAATGCTGTTAGATACTAAAGAATAATTTATGCTGCCAGAGCAAGTTTGCTACTGCGTTTTAAACAAATAAAAGACATTCACGAAGCTTTCAGCTAAGATTGCATTTTTCCGATACAAATAAAAACTTTAGGCCCAAAAATATACGGTGATGATGATGATTATTCAGCGGCCAAAAACCGATTTTTTTCGATTTCGAATCAATTTGCATGTTGTTACTTATAGAATGACTTATTTGGAAACCGATATTGAAATTTAAGGAGTCACGAAAACTCAAAATTTTCCTAATTTATTCATGCCAGCACTAGTGGATCCAGGGAAACATTTTTGAGGGGAGAGGCGGTCCAAAAATTCTAAAGTCAGATATCTCAAGAACCATTAGGAGATAAGCAAAAATAAAGGCAGTTTTGAGCGTATTTCGGCAAGTTCTATACGATTGTGCAAAAAAATTTAAAATAAAATTTCAAATAATGTTCATTTTATTTAATATTGATTAGGGATGCAACGGGTAGTGAATTTTGGTGTATTCGGGTTCGAGTTCTGGTTCGGGTAGTTCATCCAAGTTTATTCGGGTTCGAGTTCGGGTTCAGGTAGTCCACTTCAATTTATTCGAGATCGGGTATCAAAATCAATTTCCGATCGGGTTCGGGTTCGGGTATTTCAGTAAGTATATAGGAATACCAGTGTATAGCGAATTTCTTAGGTGCATGTAAGCCAGATGTTACAATTCTTATTATTATTAGATGCTATTCTAGAAAATCCCTACATAATTTTATCACAAATGTTTTCTAACTTATTTTTAACATTAAAAGAGAACTAGTCACACGCATTTCTCCAGGTAGCACTCTAACGGCAATTGAGAGTTAATGATCCTTTGAAGCGCATCTCGATGTAAAAAATTAGAAGGGTGAGCGCAGTGGCGGATCTAGGATTTTCCTAAGAGGGGGCGGTATCCCAACTTCTCCAAAAACAGTCAAAAATAGATCCTAAAATTTGCCCTTATGGCGCGAAATAGTGTTTTTTCGGTGTTTTACATTGCACACTTTTACATAAAATCACTTTTGACGCAATATTTCTTCTTAAAATTTTAAAATTTTCGACAATTTTGTGCGAAAAAATCATTAAATTTCTTTGACTTCAACAAAAATCTGGCGCGAAGCGCCGGAAAAATTCGTGAAATTAAGGCGGATAGACGTCTAGAAGCAGATTTACTGCTTGATTTCCTGTATTTATAGCATTTGATGCGAAACATCGAAATTTTCAATTGAAAATAGAAGAAAACTATGCAAAAATAGCTGTTTCTGCTGTTAAAATTGTTTGAAAACCTACATGAACAGAAAATGGCTTCCAGGCAGTGTTTTTTTTGTACAAGGTCCGTTTGTGCATGTACAAAGATGGTCCCTAAAAGTCTTTGTACATTTTGTACACACAAATTTTAGGATACTAAAATATGGTGCGGTAGCGATTTTAGTGTGGTTAAAACAGAGTTGTTCGACCTTTGGTAGTGTATTTTAGCTAATTTCTGGGTTTCTGGGGACGAAAATCACTAAGAATCGTCTTAAAACGGCGCGAAGCGCTAAAAAATTTGGCATTTTTCCTTTCCAAATGCAATTTCTACCATTATAAAGATATATAGAACATAGAATTACTCATTTCGGCACGAAGCGCCGAAAATTTTTGCAAATTTTAGACCGTTTTTGCAATTTTTGTCTTCCCAAAAATCTTTGTACATGTACAAAGACGGTCCCAAAAAGTCTTTGTACATTGGGAAAAATCTTTGCCGAATACAAAAAAACCATGCTTCCAGGTCGCCAAGAAAGTAAATAAATTTCATTAATAGGTATCATCCGGCGCGTAGCGCCGGAAAAAGTTGAGAAATTAGGGTCAATGACGGCCAAAATTCATTGCAAATTGCATATCCATTCTTTATCTCGCCAAATATTTTTGGCCGATGGGGGTGGGCGGCCGCCTTCCCGTTCCCCCTTAAATCCACCCCTGGGTGAGCGGGATTAATAAACCTCTTTAAAACGCTGGTGTAGATAGACCAAGAAAACACTTCGCTAAATCAAAGTGACAGAATTCAAATTTTCCTAATGTATAAACGTGTTTCTAGGAATTACGCAGTTGCCACGTTTTTGGATCCTCGATATAAGCAGTGTTTAGCATTTTATACGATATCATTTGGCAATCGTTTTGTAAAATTAAAATTAAAATTTCACGTGAATCGATTGAAATATACCACTTAATTACATAGCCATTTATGTGTATTTGATAACTACATGAAATTCAGCGTTTTAGGGTCGAGCAAACTGAAAACGGCGCAAAAAGCCGAAAATTTTTGAATCTTTCACATACAATTGTGGGATTTTAGAGCTTAAAAATACCTGAATAAACCCGAATAAAATCCATAAACATTCGGGTTCGAGTAGTTATAATTTTATTCGGGTTCGGGTTCGGGTAGTCCAGTTCAAATTATTCGGGTTCGGATTCGGGTTCAGGTCCTGAATTTTGTTCGGGTACCCGAGTATTCGGGTTCGGGTTCGGGTACCCGTTGCATCCCTAATATTGATATACAAAAAAATTATCATTCAAGCTATCTGCACAACGATTTTTCATCATTTAATTCACGAGTAATTTATCATCTCACGTCTTTGTATTTAATCATCATGCTTTACAGAGAAAGAATATACAGATAATAAATAATTCGGCGTGAAGAGCCGAACAAATTTTGACATATTCTGCAAGTCAAGCTCAAATCTCGGTTCTGAGCGGACAAGAAGACAAAAAACATGGATAAACAATAAATCCGGCGCGAAGCGCAAGAAAAAATTTCACGTTTCTTTATGTCATAACTCAAATTTGAGCTGTTTTGAGTGTGAGAAGACAAAACCATACAAAAACAATTAATCCGGCGCGAAGCGCCGCAAAATTTTGGCTGTACTAGCTTCAAAACACGCTAAAAACCTGTTTTGGCGGTGCTCTAGACGCACTTCACAAATTTCCCATTTTTCCCTCTAGGGTACCCTCAGGGGAAACATTTTTTTCTATTTCTGGGATGGGGCGGTCCAGCCCACCCAACGGGTCAGGTAACACATTTCTAGATGACCCGACTATTTGATTACCTTGGATACAAAAAGAATGCAAGAAACACCCTCGCTATTATAGTTGGGTATCTCGGGTGGCGCGCTCAAACGCCCCTACGTGACAGGGCCCGAGGCGGAGCCCCGGAAAATTTAGTAAAATGAAATGCTAAATTGTAACGTTAAAACTTTCACAAAATCGACCGAATTATGGCTCTAAACTCAGCCTCAAAACATTTAGAATTAACCAGTTCCTTCATTCGTACGAACCATTACAAACTGTTGCTGTGAAATGCGTTCTGAACTGAAAAAGGAAACGAAAAATAGCTGAACCGCCACAATGATTTTCACACGCCGTCAACAAGATGTCCGACCAGTGTTTACAGTTTCAACCAATAAACAGTGCATTAACTTACTAAATTTGAGTGAAGCACTGGAACATTTTAGCTACTTCAAGATTCTAAGCACAATGCTGGAACACTATAATGAAAAATAATGATGATTCGGCGTGCGTCGAAAATTTTTGACTTTTTGCGTTTTTAGCTTAATTTTGGGCGGATTTCTGCTGCTCAAAAAATTATCAAAAAGGATTCTGGGGGGCGAACGCGCATGGATGCCAGTGTCGTGCATATATTTTTCGATTCAAATATGTATACGTATTTTTTGTCGTTCGCCCCAGTGCTTGAATCGATGAATTAAAAATGATAATTCATATTGTGAGCCCGACTTTCTTGTTTTACTTACCCTGTTATCAATCAACACTACCATGCTTAGTGGATGACGAGCCGGGCGGTCGCCCAGGGCCGCTAAAAAACTTCACAGAATGCGGAAAAATCTGCCAGCGGCCCTAATATAAGAATTCATATGTTCTAACATGTTATTTATAACCCAGATTTTTTATTGAGACTTTCTATGAAAATCAAAATCTGACAATTATATATAATTATGAACTTTTCCAGAAAACTTGTAAACTACATTAATAACCTCGTAGATTTATGAAATGTCACGAATCAATGTATGAAATTGGCAAATTAGATTTCACGACCTGTTTTTATATAATGGCACACAGTACGTACAATCCATTTATGATGATTATTTGTATTAAAATTTTAAAATCATTCTTTTCATTCATCATTCTGATTATCTAGAAATTCGTTGATTTTCCTATTAGAAACTTTCGTAAAATTTCTTGAAATTTTCTAAACATTCACAGCCATAAATAAGCTCACGTGGTCCAACTCTCTCGCATTTGATTTATTGTCTCTATTAAGTTTTAAGTCCAACTCATTCTTCGCGGAATTTATTAGCGATTTTTACACAGTTTCCAGAGATTGCATAAAGCCGAAATATAGCGATTTAAAAATTTTCTTTTTTTAGACTATGTTTTTGACGAAAAATTCGGAAGAATTTGTTTGTTTAATTTAAAAATATTTATATACTTCGCTTTTAATACTGGTCACTGTTTTACACCTTTTGGGAGTTGGACCCAACAGAATGGCTACTGATCCCGCAAAATTAGACCGACCTCACAGACTTCTCAAATAAAAAAGAATTGAAAAGCACGCTGTTTTCAGCTATTTTGGCGATTTTCAGCTCAGAAAAGCTGCGTTTTAGAATTATTTACCCTTTTATGATCTATAAAGAAAAAACATTGTCACAAATGTCGAAAATGGTGCTTTTAACGTGCGCAAATCGTTTTCAATCCCAAAAAGCACATTTAAAAAATTTTTGGAGCTGACCTTCAGAATTTTCATGCTTTATATACATGTACGGACATTGTGTACAACATTGAGAACTTTTGGGGACTGCAAGCAGCTTCGCTCAGGGCCGCTGTAACCCTAAGCTCGGCCCTGTCCGTCAATAGTCACCTTTACATCGCCCACAGGTTCGAATTTATAAACAAATTTCAACTGATCATCGTCAGTCAACAAAACACGAAAATCTTTAGGTTGTACGCTGGCCGGGGTCAAAGGGCAGGTCAGCTTTGACGTGGTGGGCACTCTGGTGCGGTCAACTTCGGTGCCAGTGAACTGGTTGACGCACCAGCATTCGCCAGTGCGGGCATGACATTGTACAAGACTGTAATGACCTTCTTCAGCGCAACTTGGCACAAAGAGCTCCGGGTCACCTTCGCTTATGGTTCGGTCATAATCAAATTGGCAAGCTTGACACATAATAAAAAGGTCATTGAATTAGAATAGGTACCGCGTTCGTATGCACATCGTACGAAAATAGAATTTAAGACTTCGGAGTTTAAATTTTCTTCAAGATTTGAGAATTAAAGGTAGGTGGTAAAGGCTCTTTTTTGCGTTCTGTAAATTATTTCGTAAATGTTTTAGCAGTTGGTAACTTCAAATTACGTTCTATACTTAAAAATGTTTGAAATTTTTAAAAATTTTATGACGGCTCGATCCGGAGCGAAAACTTTAAAAAATTAAAAACTAAAAAAACAAATAAGAATTAGGTATGCGCATTGATTTTAAAAACAAAGAAATGTCATAAATGAAAAGAAATGAAAGAAAAAAAGAAATGAAATAAAAATGATAAGAAACGCAAAGAAAAAATAAAAATAAAATAAATGCAACAAAAATAAAAATGAAAATGATAAGAAATATTCAATGACAAAAATATTTCAAAAATTTAGGCATAAATTTGCTAACGCTTACAGCTGCAATAGGGTCTCCCACCAGCTTTGGAAACATTCACTCGTGACCCATCCACTTCGCGACCCGACGTCGGTTCAACGCACCAGCATTCAGCTCCCAACGCGTCGCATTGCATTGGAGCAAAATTTCCCGTCATTTCATCGCACGTTGGCAACGACTGCCATGTGAAGTCTTTACTCTTCGCTATTTCACCTTTTTCATCGACACTTGGACGGAATTTCGTGAAATTGATCGGTATGATGTGGTGCGGTTTTTCTGAAATTCATTTTTGGCTCAAGTAGCAGTAGCCATAAATGCACAGCATTTCCGGAACAGCCGGTCTGGGGCACACAAGGGCGTGGGAATTAGGGGGTTGTAACCACACCTGGGCGTGGGGGATTTGGGGGTATGCACCTCCCCCCGAGAAACTAAAATACCTTCGCCCCAGAAATCAAAATACCCCCCCCCCTAGAATTCAATTTTTAAAAATTCTTTTCGTTTTTTCCGCAATTTTTTGATGCCAATGGATAGTGCTCGATGAGAAACGTCGAAAAATGGTGTTTTTTCGCCATACCACCATTTTTAAGGCTATTTTTTGACCTTTGAAAAATCTTGCACCCTCCCACCCCCAGAATTTTCTTGCTGCCCACGTATGGTTGTAACCCTAGAAGTTGAAAAACCCCCGCAGATTACTGTAGACCCCCACCCCCAGAATTCTATTTTTAGTAACATTTTTGGCGATTTGAACAATCCTGATCCCTTCTCTTAGGATTTCGGTGTTATCCATGTATGGTCTGGGGTGAGCCAGAGAGCTTTTTTCAGCCAAAATAGCTCCAAAAACTGGCATAAATGAAAGGATGTTAACCTGCAGTTTCTGATAATTTATCGAGTACGTTTGCGGAAAACTTTTGGTTTTAATGAATTATAGAACTTTATTTTGCCTTATTTCTCAGAAAATTTCCCACTTGAACAATCTGGGGATCTAATCCTCCAAATCGCCAACGTGCACGTGCGGCTATGACACTATTTACCGCATTAGCAAGCAATGAATCGGACGAATTTCTCAGCGTCTTTTTGATGAAGAGTGAACTTCTTTATTTAATATTTACGACTTATTATTTCTAATTTTTTCATACCAAGATTTCTGTTCCGCAAGTTGTGATTGTTTGTTACTTATTTATTTATATTACTATTATCAACGCTAACTTCCTGTGCCGATTTAGATTATAGTCAAAAACGTAGTCCCCCTCTTAATTTATAACCGCGCTTTGTTCTTCTTTAGAATATGTTAAGTCATGACAAAAACTCGACAGCTCAATGTAAATACATTCTCCACCAGACCTTTCAGATTATTAAAATCCGCTTTTATCGCAAATGAAGGAGCAATATTTTCTTCGGAAAACGTTTTCAATCAATTTCCTGTGTTTTTTAATTACCATCCCAAAATTACCGCGCTTTACAGCTCAGCAGTAGAGTATATCGCTATATAAATTACCAAATAGGTAATTTTCCTTATTTTGGCTTAATTTTAATGCTATGAAGGATATAAAGAGGAAATCGCATCACATATTATATTTTTGCATTTCAGCCTTTTTCATGTTGAAATCGGAGCATAAGCGTAATCGTTATACCAAGCTGTTTCAAAAGACATATACGAGTATAATCGTTTACGCTTTTTTCCGTTTATGTATGGCGAACAGAAACCAAAATTACGTGTAATTCGTCAGATCAAAGCGATGCTGGAAGACCAAACTCGATACCAGAAAGAAGGCTAAGGGACGAAATATTTGTCGAAATCGGAAAAACCCCAAGTCCTTATAATCAGAAACAGAGGTTAGATGTAATCAGTGTTTTTTGTGCAAAATTTTCTTTTGTACACGTATCAAAAATCATTTCACATTTTGTACATGCAAATTGTTACGTACTATAATATGGTACAGTAGCACTTTCAGTGTATCAAAACAGTTCTTTTGACCTTTGGTAGTGTATTTCAGCCATTTTCTGGGTTTCTGACGACAAAAAATACTAAAAATTGCCAAAAATTTGACATTTTGCCTCTCCAAATGCAAATTCTGCCATTTAAAAAATACATAGAACACACAATTACTCATTTCGGCGCGAAGCGCAGAAAATATTTTAGTAATTTTGTGACCTTTTCAGTTTTTGACTTTCCGAAAAATCTTTGTACATGCACAAAGACGGTCCCGAAAATTTTTTGTACATCGGAAAAAATCTTATCCGAACACAAAAAAACCATGGATGTGATTGCTTATAAACCCAGCTAATTCAGATGATACATTCTGTGACTGCCAGTGGCATAGCTCTGGGGGAATAGGGGGACTAGTCCCCCAAAATTTTCAAAGTTAGCGTATTTTTTATCAGTCACCGAAGGCAAAAATGAAAAATTCTCAATGCTCATCTAAAAGACCACTTTAACTGATTTTAGCACACTTTTGAACTAATGAGCCTAAAATTTTTAAAAAGATTTTTCAGCGCGTATATCTCGCTGTGAAAAGCTCAAAAACACCATTATTTGCCTATCTGCGAGTATTTGTTGAGATATTTGACTTAAAAATTTTCACACCACCCAAAAAAAATTCAGAAGGCCAGCTACGACCCTGGTGACTGTGATTTATTTTTCGAGGCAAACTACTACGATCTACCAGTTTGCTGAGGTGGTCCCATCAGTGCCGATAGACGCCGGCGTTCTTGATGGCAGGGTTTTTGACTACAGGCGTCCATACATGCCGAACGAAATGAGAATCGATTTGCGTTCCCTCCGCATCCAGTGTAAGCGAAGATCGGACACAAGCCCAAATCAGCGTCGTAGAACCAAGAAGGAATATTTTCCACGCACGTTCCGATGTCCAAGGGTTGAAGGCAGGGATCGGAGGGCAGTGTAGTCGTTGGAATAGCAGTCTAGAAAACCACGAAAATTAAATTATTAAATTGATTTCAAACATCAATTTTTTAAATTCTGAAAAAATACGAATTTTTTTAGAATTTAAAACTGGTTAGTGTTTATTGATTGATCGATTTCGTATCAGTTAATTAGTGTTTATTACGCATTTGTCGACTGTCTTACCGTAGTAGTGGTCGGAGCTATGACGCAAGTGACCTTATCGGGTTGCAAATCGTAACCTTTGAAACACGAGCAACGCGCTGTCGTGTTTTTCTGCTCAGAGTCGGATTTCGAATCGGCCGAATCGGACGCGGATTCCTCAGATTCCGATGAACTTTCATCATATTCATGGCAAATATGATCACATCCGCCATTTTCAATATCGCATGACGATTTTAGGCCGAATTCGAAACAGGTTCGATTATTTTTTGACAAAACCTGACCTATCGGGCAAACGCAACTGGCTAAGTCGGCTACATCATCGTAAACGCATTCGAATGCGCATCTTGCCAGCTCGCATTTCGCTTAAAGTTTATTATTAACGATCGTTTATTTACTTAAATCTTATTTACCGTTAAAAATTTATTTTTAATGATCGTTTATTTACTTTAGTTACTCCGTTCAGATTCTTATACAAAGCGCGAAAAATTAGGTGTCAAATAATAACGATGTAGGCAGTATTGGCAGGTGCGTAGCCAGCCGGTATTTTCCATCTCATTCCTTACCTTAGAAGCCTAGATTTGACTTTAAAATGGCTAATATGTCTAAAAATTTCGGGCATTATTATCTGCTTTAATTTTCTTTATAATACCGCAAAATTAAATGCAAAAAAAGAATTTCTAAATGTTTCCAAGTCAAGCTTTAACTTGATATTGACAAATAATCGTGCTGATAGGTTAAGGAATAGATTTTTAATACCCAAGTTTGAAATCATGCAAAAAAATTTTTCAATTTTTCAAAATCTTTTCTTTTTACCACGGCATAGATCTCGTCGGAAAAAGCTCAAAAATGCTATTATTCTCGCAAATAGGACTTCAGAAATTTTGGCCCCTCCAGAAATAAAATCCTGGTTATGCTCCTAAGTGTTGGAATTATTTTATCGCAAGTAAAGCGATATTTATTAGGGATGGGGCGACCGCTCCTCAGTCGTCTGAAAATGTTTTTGGATGGTTAGGTAAAGCACGAAAGATAGATAAATTACATTTTTTGTTAAAAAATTCTCGAATTTGCGAAGTATTTCCCATAATTTTGTCTCAAGCGTGACCTAAAAACGACAATTTTCGCACAAAAAGTTCGAATTTTATGCCCTTAATGGTTAAAGCGTGCTGAAAAACATTAATAGATATTCCCGAGACTTTTCTGAAATCTAAACCAATTTATCTTGGGTCCGCCAACCCCTTGAGCGAATTCTGGATATCGGCCTGATCAGGCAAGTAGCTAGCCTATCTGACTTTGGGGAGGGAGACTAAAATTTTAAAGTCGGATATCACAACAACTATATCCTTGCAGATTAGCAAAAATAATTGCTTTCAAGCGCTTCTCAGCGAGCTCTATGTATTGAAGAAGAGAAATTCAAAAAATTTTCTTTGAATTTAAGTAGATTTCAATCATATTTAGAAAGTATGTCGTATAAAATGGCGATTAAAATGATTTCTCAGCATTATATTCAAGCTCGACCCTGCTGAAAAATTGATTAACTTGCTTCATACTTAATTCTGGTACATTGCAAAGCAGTTTAGTACGGAAAATAAATAATTTTGTGTGAAGCGTCAAAAAATTTGACATATGCATCATATCCGCTCAAATTTAGACTGTTTGGAAGACAAGAGTTATATAAAAAGAATAAATTTGGCGCAAAGCGCAAGAAAATTTTGGGCTTATTAGCCCAAAAGTGTGCTAAAATCTATTTTAGCGTTCTTTCAAATACGCCTCAAGAATTTTCAATTTTTTCCTCTAGGAACTTTTATAAAAAGTACTCTTACTTCCGAAATTGAAAATTGTGGGGAATAGTCCCCCCTATTACCCTACAGCTACATGCCTGGGCCTGATTGTGATCATTATTTTGAGATCATATCATCGGTCAATGAAGGCTTCACACTGTCGGCCCAATGTTCGTTTAAGACAATTATAGCGATTATATAAATAAGATTGAAAATAATCTTACGAAAAGTCAATCATTTAACTTCAGAATATCGTACAAATGATAATTAGATTTCACGCTTTAGGAAAAAAGCTCAAACGAAACAACTTTATGCCGCAAAAAAGTAGAAGGGTAAAAGAACTACTATAGTATTAAAGAGAAAAATTTTTTATCTAGACTCCATGAAACATAATTTACGAAACAATTCTCTGTTGAATTGCTCACTAAGGAAAACTGCCAAAAAAATTTCAATTTGCTTGATAGGAGGCAGTGCAACAATAAAAATAAACAACACGGAAAAATTGAAAATATAAAGCAACGGTGACGGCATTCTCATTCCGAATTAATCAGGCCCAAATTAAGCGTTATCGTCACACTAATCTTGCTTTAAGGTTTCAAAAGACATAAATGGTACAAAGCACATTATGACATACTAACTCGCGAGACGTTTTATGCAAATATCTTTTCATTTGATGTTATCAAAGTCGCAATTTAATAACGTGACACAAGAATTGTTAGTCACACCTAGCCACATGCACTTAGGAGAGCTAGGGGATCTAGGCCCCCCTGAAGAATAAAAACTAGAGTTTTTTGGCGACACTAACGTCAACAATAAACAAAAATTACATCTTTCTCGCAAAAGTTTTTCAAATTGATCAAAAAGTGTCATTTAAGGCAGTTTTTATGCTATCTTTGCGTTTTTGTCCGTTCTAAGGCTATCATAGCTTGAAAATATCTTCGACTAACCAAGTCTTGCCTGACTTCTCTCAGACTGGTTGTAACGTTTTGAAAGTGTTAGAATCCCCGAAAAATTGTTTAATTCTATTGAAAGGGAGTTAATACATTCAAACTAGTTCGAATTAGCTTTCCAGGACCAAAGTAAAACTTGCACATTTCCGTTTTGACGTGCTATATAAAGATTCGCATTAAGCAACTTAATTTAATTTCATGCTAAAGGAGTATCCGCAAAAATTATTTATTAGTGCATACGGTGAGCACAGCTCGTGTTAAATGTGGCTTAATACTTTATTCAGATGCAAGAGGTAAAGGTATAAATCAGATTTGCACTGTCTACTATATCCTCCTGTTCTCCAATTATATTAGAAACATTTGCTTTAATTATATAAAGTAACAAGATAAATAAGCAGGCACATCAGCCTTAAAACATGGCAAATCGTGATTTATATATTTAATTAATTATTTATTTAATCGTACTATTGCTAAAATTTTAATAATTTTGGCTCTGGCTCATTATCTTACTAGCAAATAAAAATACTCCGATGGAACAAAAAAGACGAACATACTTGGGATACCGGATTGTTAAGGATGCAAAAGGAGGAGACTATGAAAATGCTACCTATGTATATGCCTGAAGTCTCAAAATCTGTCAAAGATCAGACTTCCTCTAAACAACGCGAAAAATTGAAGTATATTCTGCGGCCTATAGATTGAAGTAAACTTTTGAACCAAAAAATCGACTGAAAAAGCAGCAAGCTAGCTATGCAGTAGCTATAGGAAAGTAGATGGAGTAAACTAGGAACGACTTTGTAAGCCAATTGAATGAAATGGCAAAAGACAATCAAATAAATTGTTGGTTTAAAGTAGTAGTAAACGCGTGAGCTCACGTGAAACAGACTACGTATAGATACGTTTGCTTGTACACTACAATTGTGTGCACTAATCAGTTGACGCCGGGCTTGCTTACTATAATGCTCATGATAACAAAATAAAACACCTTTATTGCACAAGAAGCAAGTCAGCATTGCAACTTGCAAGCAATTTACAAAAGTATACATTTTAGTTTATGTTTATAGACTTTTATGTGAAGCATTAAAAATTATTTTAAGAAGATTACATTTTTTACAGGTCGCACAATATACTTCGATTTCTTGCATTGCTTAGAGAAAGTCTGATTTTTTACAGATACATAGGTAGCTTTTTCCTAGTCCTCTCCTTTTGCATTCTCAATAAACCGTAATCCCGAGGATATTCGTCTTTTTTGTTCCATTTGAGCATTTTTCTTTGCAATTACCCTACTCTTAGTTAGCATCATTTGAGTAAATCAGTCAGTAAACACATATGGTAACATACCACAATAATGACAGCAGTCCAAGAACGTGGCAAGCAATATTGTGCTGAGCATCAGCATTACCATTTTTAAACAAGACAACCTTACCTCATTTAAACAGATCAAATGTTTTCAGCATAAAATTTACGCAATTGCTGCGTCTAAAGAACACTTATACTCAGATTCGTAATCCTGACATTGCATGGAACATTTTGAAAAACATTAAGCTTCTGCAAAGCGCTGAAACTAAAGTTATTTTCAGTGTAAACTTTAACTGCTGGGTGTAAAGAAAAAATATAGTCAGATTCGTAGTCTTGACCAGTCCTGACCTTACGGAATATATTTTGAAAAATTCACGTTTTTCAACGCTCTGGAAGTAAAATAATTTTGTAGTGTAAACTTTACACATTAACAATTAATAAATAGTGCAAACTTTATACAACTACTGGGTGTAAAGAAAACCAACAGTCAGATTCGTAATTCTTACGTTACATAGAACATTTTGAAAAAATTAAGCTTCCGCTAGGTTCTAGAACTAAAGGTAATTTTCAATATAAACTTCACACAACCACCGAGTTTCAAGAAGAATTTAGTCGGATTCGTAATTCTAATATTACTCTGATATTACGATCATCACTAATGAAAAAATTAAGTCTCCACAATGGCCTGAAGACAGATAAACATCATTTGTAAACCACTTTACACCCCTGTTGATTGTGAATGAACGCGCCCAACTGGATTATCACGTCTGATTCCTGGTACATTTTTAGACTGAGATCATGATTAGACTCATAACCGGAGAAGTTGGCAGAAAGAAACAAGACAGAAACACCTTCAACACACCCAATGTCTGATTTTACACCTCCCGAAACTGTCAAATATTGATGTAAATAAACGCAATTTGCTGTGACGTGTACCCCTTAGAAAGTACTTTATTTTTGTTCTATTCGACTTATCCCGACTTCTAAATGGAGAAAGTGGCCAATAAAATAGGGACAAAAACGTATTTTCCCACCATCCACCACGTTTTAAACTTTAAAAATCTAAACCTAACTCCTCATTGAGTGTAAAGAAATTCGGTGCAAGCCAGTTTGTAGTCTTCAAACTGTAGCACGTTTGTAAGTGGAAAACGTTTGTTCCGCAAAATAATTGAGATTTTGACCAATCAAAAAAGGAAGAAAACGTGTTTTTGCTTTATGTTACACCCTTGATTTCGAACTTTACACCTCCATAAGTAATTCAATATCGAGATTTTTTGAACGTAGTTTGCTGCGACATGTAGCCGTTAAAACGTGCTTTATTTCTATTTCATTCAATATATCCCGACTTATAAGTGAAGAAGTTGGTGGAGAAATCTTAGATAAAACCTGTTTTTTACACCATCCACTAGAGTGTAAAGTTTCAACCCCTAAATCTAACTTCGTATTGAGTGTAAAAACGTTTGCTGGTAGGCAGAAAATAGCATTAAGTCGTAGTACATTTCTATCAGAAAAAATGTTTTAGAATCATAATCGGAGTTGTTGGCAGACATCAAGAAGGCAAAAATAAAAGCAAAATCAGTCTTTACACCCGCTGATTTTTACACTCTTTACACTGCCCTCAAGAACTAATGCAAAATTCAAAAAACAAAAAATATTTCCCTAATTCTATATTATTAAATTGTATGAGGCATTTACAGAGAGCTGTGTACAAGCTGCAGAAAGAACCACTAAAATTCTGCATATGTTATAACATTACGCCAAAACGTTGCACGCTCATTACAAGCTGGGCATAGAGTGTAAAGACAAACAAAAAATGTACAGCGAAGTTTTTTTATTATCTTTCTTTCAAAAAACCGCACCTCCCAGATAAGTCCCGTTATAGCTGTAGAGGAGTAGAAATATGTTGGGGTATAAAAATATATTGCAGGTACGCACTAACGCGCTAAATATGCTTAGGCATTCATAAGAAAACGAGTGTTATTCTATACTCTTCTCATATTGTGCCTCAAAATAATATTTATTACGCCACATGTTTTGAAACTTCTTGAGCCATATTCATATTTGAAAAAGATAAAAAGTTAGATTTGCTTACTATACTCAAATTCAGGACTTTTAATTTCATACTGCAGCGAATACACTTTTTCTCCTTGATCCGTGACAAATTCTAATTTAATAAGGTAATCCGTTGACGGCTTAATATCAGTTATTGAAATTTCTTCGGTTGTTGGAGGAACCATGATGCTATCCCACTTTTCGAACGGCTTGTCAATTTCGTAAGTGTAATACACTCTAATTTTCTAAATCGATAATTTCATCAATAAAGTTTAATAGCGTAGAAATAATATGATTCATACTTCGATCTTCTTGCCCGGTATATCAATCTTCCCCCATTGAAGCACAGTGCGATTTTTAGTGCGGGTTATTATGACTTGTTTTGGCAATCCTGAAAGTAGTGAAATTATAAGAAAGACTTAGAAATTCGTTGGATAGCAGTAAAAAAGGTTTCAAATCAAATTTCAGATTTTTACTCAAATATGAAATCTCCTTTTTCACTAAATTAAGCAATCATGAAAATACATACCATGATTGTGGTCAAGTTGTACAATTCTAGCATGGTCGCGTCCTGTGGCGGATTCAGGATTTTACTGACACAGGGAGAGGCGGAACCCCAAATTTCTCTTAGTGCCAAAAATTGTCCGAAAGTTAGGTCTATTATGCTTTAAATAGCAATTTTTTGCCGTCTTTTGATGGGCAGAATAATTTCTGATGCATAAAAATGTTGAAAACTTTCAAAAATTTTCAATTCTTCGATGGAAAGCTCGCAAAATTGATGCCAAAATCGACACAAAGCGCCAAAAAATACTTGAGTTATCATTGTGAAAACTACAAAATCTTCGATCTAAACAAAAACTACTCTTCTGACGTAAAAATAAGCTTTTAGAGCTCCAAAAAATCACTTAAAGTCATGCCAGAAAAATTTAAAAAAATCCTGATAAAAATGGCTAAAATCATCAAAAACTACTGGACTATTCTTCATTGCATCCAAATATTTTTTGACGGCAAGGGGGGCGGCCGCCACACCTGGGCGTGAGGGGGTTTGGGGGGTATGCACACCCCCCAGAAACCAAAATACCCCCCCCAGAAATCAAAATACCCCCCAGAATTCAATTTTTGAAAATTTTTTTCGTGATTTTCGCAATTTTTGATGCCAATGGTGGATAGTGCTTGATGAGAAACGTCGAAAAATGGTGTTTTTATCGCCATACCACCATTTTCAAGGCCATTTTTTGACCTTCAAAAAAATCTTGCACCCCCCCCCCAGAATGTTTTTTGCTGCCCACGTATGGCGGCCGCCCCTCCATCCACCCGCCCCTCTTAATCCGCCCTTCGACGCGTCAAGATAAAATTTGCAAAACGGAGAAGAAGTATATCGATAGATCACCGTATCTCTTTTATGAGTGATAAATAACTTTATCAGACTTTATGTTGGTTCTAAAGGATCAACGCGAACAAAAATTTGTATAAAGAAGTTTCCCTTTAAGACCAGCCATCTTTTGTGACTACTAAATCGCAATAGAAGCATTTTGCCTCTTCAGAAATTATCGTTTACTACTGAGGCGGATCTTAACATAAAGAATGAAGATGCATTTTCAATGAAAGTTATCTTGGCGTAATTTTTCGATTTTTCGTTTTGTACTCATTTATGCCATTTCCTGACTTTCTTTGCAATCTATGAGAGCCTCATTTTCGCGCCAGATATATTTTCTCCTTTACGAACAAAGATTTCTTAGCTTGTGCGAAGATTATTAAGTGAAGTTTAGCGACTTTAGCATTGTTAAATTGATTTGAGCGATGACTCCATTAATTATCAACCATAATTAGTTAATCGACCAGTAGCTATAGTTATAATTAGCTACATATGTCTCAGCCAAATCTGTTCAAATTCTGCGCTTGCATATCAATAAATTTTAGCAAGTTTCTGATATAATGAACCATACGTATTCAAGATTTCCAGAAAAAGCCAGTTTTATGAAGAACGGCGCATGAAACTTTACATCATAAAAACGACTGAATAAAGCCACTTTATGCAAATGGAAAAATTATTACGAATGTCTTACTAGGTGGAAAAACTGACGTTGAATCGCAAACAACGTAATTTTTCCCATTTGGTTCTAAAATTTTCATTCGTACGAAGTAAGTGTCGTCCGGCTGCAATGTTAGGAAAAACACCTGTTTTGGATTATGCGTTTCAATGGAGCTCCACAAATGCAAAGGTAGATTTGGTTGGTTCGTGTAAAGGACAGTGTAATTCTGAAAGTATTAGTCGCGAATGTTTTTTAATATAATTAAAAGTAATGGAAATTTTCTTTTACTGATCCTGGCATGAATCGTTTCTCAATATCTGGCCAGCTCAGCAAAAATAGGCCATCTAGCAATTTCGGAACTGGTTGACACGCCAAGCTACCGATTTCTGAATAGTAAGCAAAGCTTCCTGATGTCATATTTTGTCAAATACTCGTAAGATTTGCACACGCAATGGAAACACAACAAAAACTAACTTTTTCGAAGCACTTGTTTGCATTGAAAGACAATGTCAAACATCAAAACGATTTCAATTTTCACCCTCCCCCCGCACCTCCAGAAATTTTTACACCCCCAGAATTCACGGTTTCCAAAAAGTTTAAAGATTTTCTAAGAGTGGTAGAAAAGGTGTTTTGTAAAGCGTTTTTAGCTATCTAATTGATCCAAAATGTCCAATTTTAGCGCCATATAATCATGCTTTGACTATATTTTGTTCAATTTGTTCGACTTTTTTATTTTTTTTATTTTCCTGTTCTTATGCTCTAGAAAGATAGAGAATCGTCAGAAACGCCGAAAAACGATGTTATTTACGCGTACCCACCATTTTTGGTCCCAAAAAAGGAACTTTGAAGTTTCACTCCTCCCAGAATTTCCATGTTGTGCCCCAGAATTTCCAAGTCTGAATATGAAAAATAATATTCTCCTTTACTTATCCCATATACCTTCGACATCACATCATGCAACGAAACGACCAAACATGAGGGGTAGCCGTACGTTTTTTAAGGAAGTAGAAAGGTGCTATTCTTAGCCATAAATAACAAAAAACGCCTTAGGACGGCTTGAAAATGCAATTTTTTGTCCAAAAGTCGGGAGATGAAAAATGCCAGTCTTTCGCTATGTTTTGTTTACCAACCTGACGGAAATACATGCACAGGTTTGATTGCAGTGCCAGCTGGACTGGTAGCAAAGCATTCGACGCTTACTGGCCCGGAAATATTATCGAGAAAAATAACGTTCGACTCTGGCTTTGCTTCTACAATTATCTTGTCTTGTTTGCGCCACGAAACTTTTGGGACAGGATATCCTGAGCCGAAACAACGCAGCTCCGTGCCACCATTCAATGGCACCTCTGATGTTTCGCCAGGCTCGACAGTAACGTTGATTGAGTAATCTAATCAGTTAATAATTATTAATCTACAGATAATTAATGTTTGCATTTGTAGTACGAATCATACGTGAGCATGTGGCTGAGGGGGTATTACCCCCCACATATTTGGAAAACTGTTAGCTATACAGCGATTTTGGTCGAAAAGCCATTGCTGTATAGCCTTTTTTGGGCTCAGAAAATTAGCTATATAGCCTTTTTGGGCTCAAAAAACTAGCTATATAGTCTTGTTTGAGCTCAGAAATGCTATTTAGCTGTCTTTTCTGAGTTTCAAAAGGACATATAGTTATTTGTAGTCCAAAAAGGCTATATAGCTAATTTTCTGATCCCAAAAGGACTATAGAGCCGTACTTACGAAGCACATATCTATCTATCAATTTTTGGTTATCACCCCTTTCCTGAAAGTTTGACCTTACGCACCTATGATACGAATTAACATATATAAATGAAGACTTAACGAGTAAGATTGCAAGGCGTTTCACAGCTTTATATTTTGGAGCACGCACTGACACTACATAGTCGAATTCTTTCCAATTAGCTGTTTGAAAGAAGAAAAACCATTGAAGGCCGAAGTGAAAAATTTATGCAAACTTTAAACTTAGATATTCAGGGGCGTAACCAGCCGGGAAGCAGGGGATGCACTTTTTAATAAAAGGAAATTTTTATTTTCAACAAGGGTGCCCCAAAGGAACAAATTAAAAATTCTCGAAGACTACTAGAGAGGCAGCTAAAATATGTTTTTAGCACACTTTTGAATTAAGAAGCTAAACATTTTCCGGCGCTTCGCGCTGGATTTCTTACTTTCTATATATTCCTTTCCTTAGTAGCCTAAACTTAAGTTAAAAATGGTGAATATTTCAAAACTTTCCGTCGCTTCGCGCCGAACTATTGATTTAGCATCATTTTTCTTTGGAAGGCCGCAAAATTAAATGCAATGACAAGAATTTTGAAATGTTCTGGAGTTGAGCAATGACTTAATATTGAGAAATTAGTGATGCTGATAGGTTAAACGGTAGATTTTTATATATCCAAATTTGATGTCAAGCAAAAAACTTTCAATTTTCTAAAATTTTTATTTCTTCACGGTATAGATTTCGTCGAGAAACGCTCAAGAATTCCGTTATTTTTGTTGTGTACCTCTTAATGGTTTTCGAGATATATGACTTCAAAAAGTTAACCCCTGCCGAAATAAAATCCTAGTTATGCACGCCCCTATATCTACTATATATTTTTGAAAGTTTGTTTGTTTGTATGTATGTTTGTGCCGGGTTGGCTCCGGCCCAATGAAATTTGGTGGGCTGATATTTTGGGCCGAGGTCGGTCCAATGGGGGAAGGAGCCGTAGCGATCTTGAAATTTCGACAAACGCACCTATTGGCCCTGGGCAGGGAGGGAGCAGGGTTTGGCCCCTGTGCTATAAGCCTCCGCGATTTCGGGAGATGGCCGATTTTTTGCTATTTTTTTCAAAAATTAGTTTATACTGTTTGTATAGGGATACCCCGGCCAAGAGGAGCATGCCTGGCGACACTATGTACATTGTTATATGTTATAGCATTGATCGGCACTGTGAAACATCAAAATACGGGTTTAACCAAATGATGCTATAACATAGGCAATTTTATAAGATAGGCATGGTATGAGATACTATGTGCAACAAGATAAGCAATGCTATAAGATAGGACGTGATATAAGATACTCTGTAGCTACAGGATAGGCAATACTATAAGATAGGACGTGATATAAGACACCCCGTGCTACAAGATGGGCAATGCTATAAGATAGAACGTTATAAAAGATACCCCGTGCTACAAGATAGGCAATGCTATAAGATAGGAAGTGATATAAGATACCCCGAGCTGCAAGATAGGCAATGTTATAAGATAGTATGGGATATAAGATACCCTGTGCTACGAGATAGGCAATGCTATAAGATAGGTTTGGTATAGATACCCTGTCTGTGCCATAACATGCAGTGATATAAGATAGGAGATACCATCAGCTATAACATATCACGTGATATATGACACCCTTTGCTACAACAAACAAAAAATTTTTAAAACATCAAAAATATGGTTTGACCGAAAAAATTTTTCAAAACATCCTAAAACATCAAAAATATGGTTTGACGAAAAAAATTTTCCAAAACATCCCAAAACATCAAAATATGGCTTTGATTAAAAAAATTTTCCAAAACATCCTAAAACATCAAAAATATGGTTTGACGAAAAAAATTTTCCAAAACATCCCAAAACATCAACAATATGGGTTTTATTAAAAAAATTTCCAGAACACCCCAGAACATCAAAAATATGATTATGGCTAAACAATTTTCAAAACCATTCTGTAACGTCAAAAATATGGATTTGATCAAAAAAATTGTTGACAAAAGACATTTTAAAAAAATCCAAAAAATAAAATATGGTTTGTACCAACAATTTTTTTAGAAATATCCCAAAAACATCAAAAGTCTTGAGAAATAAAAAATATAAGAGACATATTAATTCCAGATAGCTATCAGGCCTAAGTTCAGCCCGGGCAACGCCGGGCAGCTCAACTAGTATACTTATAATACGATGTGTCGTAAAAAACCTTTAAAATTTGCTCCCGATCTTACGTTATAATCAGACATACACGTGCGGGGAGGAGGTTTGGGAGGTCCTCCTGACCCCTTCAGAATAAAAAATGGACAATTTTCTCGTGAAAATGATGCAAAAATAAAGGCAAAAAATTGAAATTAATCAGAAACTCTATAATAAAACAGTTTCAACACTATTTTAGCGCTTATATCAATTTTTGAGGTCATTTTGGCCCCAAAAAAGTCCAATTCTCGACCCCCCTCCAGACCGGCTGAATCCCCCCAGATCGGCCATGCTGTGCATTTATGGTTATGACCGTAATAAACTATACACATATGCGTCATATGGAGCAAAATGATTTTGCTCACCATCATACGTAGGTACCTTTTGGCTCCGTAGTTGCAATGATTGGAGCGGATAACATGCCTGGGCCTTTTTCATTCACGGCTCTGATTCGAAAGTATAATGTTGACGAAGGAGGCATATTCTTTAGTGTCAGGTCGTAAAATGGAGATTTATCCTTATCTGATTTTGCCGGCACTAATGTGGATTGCCATTGGGAAATGTCCAACGATGGATCCGTTGCGTGATAGACGATAAACGACTGGAAAATAATCCCGAAAATAAAAGAGAATAGAAAAGAGAATGCTTGCCACTAGCAAGCTTTTCTGAAATTCTACTTATTTACCTGCAATATTCCATTGGTGATTCGAGGAGGCACCCAGCTTAGATGAACGGAAAGACCGCGCGCGTCGCACAAAAATTTTAATGGCGGTTCGCCGGGACCTGTAAAAATAAAATGCAATACAGCATTGTTGATATTATTATGATTATTTGTACGTCATGCTATTATTATTTTTCATATTAATAATAATAATATTGTTATTATTATTGAATATTATTATTATTAATATTATTATTATTATTATTATTATTGATTATTATTATTATTATTATTATTATTATTATTATTATTATTATTATTATTATTATTATTATTATTACTATTATTATTATTATTATTATTATTATTATTATTATTATTATTATCACTATTATTATTATTATTATTATTATTATTATTATTATTATTATTATTATTATTATTATTATTATTATTATAGTACCTGTAACATGAATTCCAACGGATTTAGAGCTAGTGCCGAATAGATTGGTCGCCTTACAAACGAAAAAAGTTGGCTCTACGACATTTTCTTTAATTACGTTCACTTCTGATCCAGAATCGTAGGATACAGGGTGCTCGTTTTCGAACCAGGTCACCATAGGTTCCGGGAAACCTTCGGCCAAGCATGTAATATTAACTGTTGAGCCCGGAGCGATAGTCAGTACGGAGACGTTGGGCATCAAAGTTATTTCCGGTAAAGTTTCTATGAATACACGAATAAAAGAAATGCATGATAATGATAATGACAATCATAGGTAGCGCGATAGCGCTACCTATAATATACTTCGCCATCCTTTTTCTTATATGTTTATCACAGCGAGTGCGAAATTTGTGTCCCCCACAGCAACAACGGCACACACCTGGGAGGTGCGGTTTTTTTAATCGATGAATAATTAAAAAATTCGATGTTCGTCTTTTTTACGCTCAATACCGAGTTAGCAATGAGTCGAAAAATCAAATAATTTGCGGAGGGCCAATTTTTTTTAAATGTTGCCCCCGAGTTGTAGATTACGAATCTGAACTTGAAATTTCTTTGCAGTCAATACTTGTTACACAAAAGTGTAAAGTATACGTGTTTTTTACTCTTTGTGTGTCCTTCAGCTTATCTAGCTCAATTTTGGTTTCTGTGCAATCCTATTGGTTTTATAATGTAGGGGGCTACAATATCTCAAAACGTAATATTTCTTCTCTTTTAACGCAATATTTCTTGATCTGTGATCATTTTAGTGTAAAGGTTTCGAGACGAAAAAATATTTTTTTTGGCGCTGCTCATCTTTGGATATGGCCTGAATTATTAAATAAAAGAAGGGATCTAGCAAAGAAAAATGCTCCGATGGAACAAAAAAGGTAAATATACTTGAATTTCTTCATTGCTAAGGATGTAAAAGGAGGGGACTAGGGAAAATTTCCCTATATGCGCAGAAGCCATAGGAATGTGCTAAACACCTAGACTTACCCTGAACAACGCAAAAATCGAAGTATATTCTGCGGCCTGTGAAAAATGAGGATGTAGTCACAAAGCGTATTTAAGTGTTTCGCAAAAGAGCATTGAAGACACTTCCATGACTATCAAATAATCAATGTGTTACTTCTTTAATGAAATCTTGACCTTCCACAATGCTCTGGAGTAAAAGATAATAGTGTAAACTTTGCACCTAAATGGCCAACTCAATAGTTTTCTGGAAAAACCACAAAAAATTTCTTTAAATTTTCCAAAATACAGTAATCAAAAAACTCGCCATCATAATCGGAATTACTACATAAAATCTGCAGAAATGCGCATAGGCCGCAAAATATACTTCGATTTTTGCGTTGTTTAGGGAAGTCTAACTGTTTAGCACATTCCTATGGCTGCTGCGCATATAGGGAAATTTTCCCTAGTCCCCTCCTTTTAAATCCTTAGCAATGAAGAAATTCAAGTATATTTACCTTTTTTTCCATCGGAGCATTTTTCTTTGCTAGTAATAGATAATATCTAACGACAGGAATTCGTGGAATAAATTCAAATCTAATCTTTCTGCATTGATTACATTTCTTGAAATACGACAATTATATAAGGTTTCCTGATTCCATAATCGTACGCTAGAATGAAATTATATGATTATTAAAGCACTGTCGTGCGAAATTTTGTTTTTTTAACATTTGGTTACTTTCATTAGAATTTAATTTGATTTGAAATTATTGACAACAATGTAATATTGACGCCAATTTACTCGGACAACGCTCAGCTGTTATAAAATTGATGCTCATCGAATCGTAAATCAGCTCGTATGAATCAAAGTGTTACGATGACAGTATAAGTATTTTTTTCAGTATTTGATTTCCATATAGTGAGTGGCAAAATAAGTTTTCCAATGTTTCTTGAGCGCTTCTTTCCGATTTTTTCTTCTGATAACGTCAGTAATTTATAACGAACAAAATAGAATTCTCACTTTACGCTCGAAAATTATGTTGCTTTTTTGACAATGTGCGCTAAATACATGTACGAATTTGGACAATTACAAATCGATTTTATAAAAATTACCTTCTGGGCCAGTCATTACAGTAAACGACGGAGTCCATGGTCCAGGTCCTTTGTCGTTCAATGCACGCATGCGTATGTTGTATGATTGATGAGGTAAAAGCCCAGTGATTCTATGCTCTCTACTGATACCCGCCGGAGAGACTGACCACTTAGAAACATCTTCATCTAGTTTCGTCGTGTAAGCTATTTCGTAGCCCTAAAATTATATTTTGATCATTTATTGATCCTTGTATTTGATTCCGATCATCATCACGATTTTGATCCAAACAAAATAAATACCATAATAGACAACAAAATTTGATAATTTGAACAGAAATTTAAAAACATATCTTTACCACCATTCTCTTTGAATTCATTTATCGTTATTATGATATTTTAAACAGTTTATTTCCTGCGCATTTCAATAATTAAAGTAATTTGCTTTAGGGCAAATTTTTAACGAGAACAAAATGTAGAAATATCAAATGAGGCAAACCGTAATCGGTCCATTCGGCACATCTGGCGGTTCCCACATCAGATCGATATTTGTACTGTAAGGGAGGTATTTTATTGAAGTTGGTGGCGAACCAGGTCCTGTAAGAGACGAATGCTTACAAACTATCAGCAAGACTCCCTGATTATTTGATTTGACTAAAGTAATGAATTCACTACAAAAACTTACTCCTGAAAATAACTCCGAATTTGGAACTTTGATCAAAAATTACCAGCTATTTAGAACTATCTCCTAATTTTGATTAATCAAATTCGAAAAAAGCGTGAGATTCGGGATCACTAATTAAAACTCCCTAAATTATCTCTCAATATTATTATTACCTACCTAGGATATCGATTTGAACCTTGACGATGGAAGACCCTAAATCATTTTCAGCTTTGCATTCGAAGAAGCTAGAAGTCAACAAATTTTCAACAGTAAGTACAGCTGAAATCGATTTTGCATCGTCAGCAATCGTCCTGAATCCCACTGGTTGTCCGTCACGATGCCTTCAATAAAATTACTGTTGCAATCGACCAGACATAAGGTGTTTCAGGGTCTATACCATACATGGGCAACAACCGAATGCTGAAGATCCGGTGGGGCAAAATCGCAAAAAAAGCATCAAAAATTCAATTATAGTGATCTACCGAATTCAGCGGTGGTCCTTCAGATTCTGGGGATCTAAATCTTTCCCAAAGCCCACTCCCACGCCTACATGCGATAAACCCAGAAGGAAAAAGTGGAAACTTTTCTGACAGAAATATGGAAAAATTAAGGCTAAATTAAATAAATGACGATATTGTTATCAAGCGTTCTTGAAATCGACCAGAAACTATCTATTGAAGCCACTTTTTTGATATTTAATGTTTAAGCCTATTTTAAATGTCATTTAGCTAAAAAAAGCTCCGGCTAACCTCTAAGGTCGGCCTGACTCACATGAGACCGGTTATGAAGCATCTGTGATGGCCATCCCTTCCGAAAAGAATAAATGTAAGACAAACCGGAATTATAACTAAACTTCTTATATCATTGTGTCAAAATTAGGACAATATAAACAATTAAATTAGATAAGGAACGGCTATTTATGCTGTCCAATTAAAATGTCATACTTAACACTATAAACAAATAGTGCTAGAGATGTTTGCATTGCCTCAATGATTACAGATCTAGTGTCTTTTCCCTTTTAATGTCAAGCAAAAATTCTCATAATCGCAAGCCACATTTAGATAGCATATGTAGTCTTTGCCTTTCATCTACATGTAAAGAATGATAAAAGATTCTGAAATGTATAAGGCATGATTTGCGTACGATGCATGACTCTTGGATACAGCTAATTTCGATAGCGCACTAGGAAAAGGAGAAGCACCAGCGGATTTCAAATTTCAGCAGAGCACTTATAAGATTTTAATAAAAAACACAAAACACTCTATTAACATTTTAAGTAGCGTTGCTAATACCGCTATATACAGGGTGATCCAAATAAAACGGCGCGCGTAGATCGGGCACTACTGTATCAAGCCACATCCGGTTTTTTTGTGCATTGGCTATTTACTCTAGTATGTCAATAAAAATTTTCATAACATAATCTTTCCTGGTAATTTAGCTGTACACTTTTGTCCGCACCCTATCACTTTTCGACCTAAAAACATTGAAAAAATGCAGCGAATTTTCAGTTTGGTAGCTTATAATTTTAAAAAGTACCACATCTGAATACATGCGGTCTTTTGCAATACTTTATAAGTCGGTGGATCATTATATACACAATAATCTAGAAATCATTCAACGATTTATGCATATCTGTTTTTTAAACTCTGAAAATGAATGGGTCCAGTTAAATGCGTCTTCTTCAAAAACCAATTAAGTTCATGTTTCGAAAATTCGAATATGCACACTAAAGAGGAATACCAATATGATAAAAAGATCGTATGTTGCTAGCTGAAGCCTTTTAAAAGTTGTGCGCAAGCTACGCGCGCCGTTTTTTGGACCGTCCCATACGTACAACACCTGTATATTCATCTAAGACCATTTCTGTCATAAAACTTCCCGAAAAAGTACGGCTCCTTCAGTTTAGAATGCTGAAGTATTTTTGATAGCCCTAAACCATACGGAAATTTCGCTGAACTGACAGTTCTACCCTGCTGGAGTACATGTTACTTACCTCGTTAATCTCTCTATGTGCGTTATTGCTACCTACACATAAAGAAGGGAAGATATGGAGGTATTTAAGAAGAGTATTCAAAATAAAGATATTTCTCGGTAAACTTTCTTACCAAACCAATTTAGGCTCAGGATGCCCGACAGCCGTGCAAGTCACGGTATAGGAATCGCCAGATTTCAAGTTCACCGTCTGATCAGGCGGATTGAGAGAAGCTTTTGGCGCCATCAATTTACGACCAGTCGAAATTTGATATGTCTGAGATGGAACGCCTTCGCCTAGCTGATTTTTGCTATTTATTTTAACGAAATAATTTGTTTCTTCTTCCAAATCGTGCAATATAGCTTGCAAGACGTGTCCAGTGCTTGGGATTTCAAAGTGCGACCAATTTGACATAGGCAACGATCTGTCCGTCGTATAATAGATATTGTACGCCTAATAAATAAATGATATTTCAAACTTTAACGCAGTGAACGATTTTTTTGTCATTGGTCATTCTGGTGGGAATATCGAAGTGCAGATAGTAATAACACTGCCTGAATCATTTCATGCATTCAAAATTTGCTCAAGAATGTATATATTGATCGAGCTCTATTTTCTATTAGAGGTATAATCATACTGTAGCATGAGAATTCTGGGAGTCAGGCCTGAAAAATTTTTTAAAAGTGCCTTTTTTGGGCTAAAAACTATAGGCACATGTCGAAAACACTGTATGTTTCGAACAATGCTCGTTCTCTCCAGAACATAAAATCATAAAAATTTTCGAAATAATTTTCAAAAAAAAATCGAGTAAATCGAACAAAATATAGTCAATAATGTGTACATTACGCGAAGCACCGAAAATTTGAGAATTTGGTCCAAAAATGAGCTAAAAGCGCTTAGAAAGGCTCGGTTTTTACAATTAAAAAAAAATCGACAATTCTGGGTATTCGCGGCCATTTTGCGATAGTCGTTTGCCATTCTGAAGGAGGAGTCAAAACCCCTAACCCTTAAAGAACACGCATGAAATGAAAGTAATTCAAATTTAAATATTATGTAATCCGCATAATTGCGCTTGTCGCCAGAAGCTATAATTAAAAGAGAGAAAGATTCTAAGTGATCTCAAAGTCCCTTTTAACTCCGTCGTAATATGAAATTATTATATTTTAATTATTGAATGCTGACTTAAAGCTGATACGAGAAAGTTTTCGATCACCACTTCCCGTTTTGCCTAATTTTCCGATTGAATTTTTAATAAGTTTTGTGCTCAAAGTGCGTTTAATAAATAAGCTATTGAAATTATTTGCATGAGCTCTTATGTCGAATTTTTAAAAGATAATGCTTCAACAAAGATATTAAAACGAACAGAATTATAAATATCTAAGTATTTCTGATCATTGATCCAAGTGACAGCGCTGAAATGTCCTATTTCGGGGATATGAAAAAAGGAAAGGCTGTTCACCCACAAGTGGGTATTACCTGCACATCAGGACGTGTTTCTCGCAAGTGTAGAAAATTATATGAGTTGAAAGTAATAATTAAAACTAGAGCTGTACCGGGGCCGCCTTTACCAGGGCCGCCTTCTTCATCAGGGCCGGGACCTAGGACCCGGTGCCGGGGTCGGGGCAGGGGCTTGGCCGGGGGTCTATAAACATACCACATAATGTAGGTCATACGATGTTTCAAGCTGGCATTTCTACATGTAACATATGTGCCCAGCTCTTATGTGTGACATATATCGTAATAGTATTGATAAAAATAATAATGAAATTATAAAATGATAATAATAATAATAATAATAATAATAATAATAATAATAATAATAATAATAATTAATAACAATAATAATAAGAATAATAGACTATTATTATTATTATCAACAATAATAATAATATTAATAATAATATTAATAATAATAATAATAATAATAATAATAATAATAATAATAATAATAATAATAATAATAATAATAATAATAATAATAATAATAATAATACTTTAAAATATATATTTTAAAAAAGTTTACTTTAAAATAATAATAATAATAATAATAATAATAATAATAATAATAATAATAATAATAATAATAATAATAATAATAATAATAATAATAATAATAATAATAATAATAGTAATAATAATAATTATATTAATAATAATAATAATAATATTAATAATAATAATAATAATAATAATCGTGATGATGATGATAGTAATACTATAATAAATAAAAATGATTGTAATTAGGGTACTAAGATATCACCTTTACTCAATTTTAAGATTATATTCAGTTAAAGAATTTTATCTAGCCTCATGGTAATACTTATAAGTTGTTTATGATTTCATTGTAAGTTTCTTCAACTTAGCTTTTTAGCTATCTAGCTAAGTAAGTGATACTCAAATTAAATGGACGAAATAAAGAATTTTATGAGGCATTGTCTGAAAACAATTCGATTTTCAACTACTATTTTGTTCAGCGAAGCGAGATATAGAGTTAATTCTCTCACATTTACTAGAACTGCAGCAAGCAGAGATGCACGCTTGGGGATTGTGGGTAAGGAGAATTTCCTGGGGAAAATATGGTGAGATTAAGGTCAGAAACGGACAAGCGTCAAGGTTTTTTCGTGAGAATTCTCGAAATCGACCAGCATATGAGAGCTAATGTAGTTCAGTTGTTACACTTTTTAAACTTTCTATTCTAGCCATTTTTAAAATCATTTTAGCCCGAAATGACACAGTGAAGCCCAAATCAGACTACTGTAAATGCTAAGCAAATGCGACTGTACTGAAAGTTATAACTTGACACAATTCACAGGCACGTAGTTGGCCGTCCTATTTTCGGGGGACCAACACCAATTTCGGATGGACCAAGCCCAAAAAGGCCAAATATAACGTTTAAAGTGCCTGACCATTTTACACTGACATAGGTGCAAACTTATTGCTTTCATTGATTGAACTAAGTATCAATTCCATCAGTTTTACAGTCTCAAAAAATAAAATGCCGTAGTTGGTTGACGAAATAAAATTGTGACCGATGGAACTATATCAGTTTCAATCATTTTTGGATTCACTCAATACAAGAATTACATCTAACAACAATATTAAAGTTTTCAGGCCCCGGTGGGCTGAGGACTGGGCCCCGGCGCCGGGACCCGGGCCAGGCCCCGGTACAGCTCTAGTTAAAATTACACATTACTCATACACAACAATCGGCTCCCTCCCCCAACAATCGGTATAACTGCTAGCAATTTGCACGCTCATACTTTTCAAGCATGATTGAAAAAATAAGACTTTAATCCTAATCCTATAAGGACTAGAAAATAAGCATTAATCCAAAGAAGAATGGAAATGTGATGTGAAATTCTGGCTTACAAGAATTTGGCCATTGGTGATGTACGGTTCTCGCCATTTCAAAAATATCGTATCCTCTTGTGCTTTCACCTCGATGTTTTCTGGGGGTGAACCTGGACCTGAAAGAATAGATGACCAGAGTAGAAGTATTGCATGTATGTATTTAATATTAAAAAGATATTTAATCACAACTATTTTCAATAGTGCGCTAATGGGGTTTTCCTATTTTTATATGATCTCCTATACATTTCATGCTCGTGCGCGATGGGCGACATAAAATATGTACGCGAAATGGAAACTTGAAGACCAAACGGAATAATTTTTGCTCAAAATTAAAAAATAATAAATTTAAATTAAAATATATATAAAATGAAATAAGACTAAAATTTCTGGTTTAAAATTGGTAAAATGCTTAGATCAGAATAGTTCGCTCGAAACTGAAGAATCTTCAAAGTAGAATAGACATGAAGTCAATAAGATTTAGTTTTAACAAGTAATCTATGTATTCGAAAACATTTAGAGAATTTCAAATATAGAGATATTCAGAAACCTTTGTCTCCTAAATTCTTTTATGCTTTCATAGACGTGCGATACCCAAACAGACATGCACCTGGAGGTGTTGCACCTTGCGAGCGCCATAACGGAAAATTTTGTGAAAAATAAGGCAATTAATTGAAAAAATTAAAAATTTTCTCACAATATTGCTTGAAAGCATTACCTATGACATCAAAGTGACGTAATTTTTTGTGCTATTTCATAGGGTGAATAATTTTTTTGCGACTGACCCTTAGGCCGATCATCCTGTGCATCCCGTAGTCTTACCCAGACCAGGCACGTAGGTGGCCCTCATATTTTGGGGTACTGTCTCGCTAGACCCACCGTCCCGCTTGACATACCGTCCCGCTATACCCACCGTCCCACTAGACCCACTTTTTATCCCGCTAGACCCAACGGAAGTCTCGCTAGAACCACCACGTGCATAATGAGGTGTCCCGCTAGACCCACCGTTTTGCGACCGTCCCGCTAGACCCACTGTCTCGGAAGACCCACCAGAGAAGAAAATTATGTACGCTTATAAGCAAAAACAGAAACGCTTGCAAAGTATATCCATTCAAGTATATATATTTGGTCAAATAAAAGAAACGCTTGCAAAGTGTATCCATTCAAGTATATATGTTTAGTCAAATATATAAATAATTAATTAAAAAATAATTACATTTAATTAAGCACCTAATCAATTAAATTTAATTAATAAATAAATACATTTTGTATATTATTGCATGAAATTGTGTACATCACAAATTATAACATGCAAAGAAGATGTGTGCGTGCGCGCGTGCATGTGTGCGGCAATCATAGGTGGGCAGCACGGAAATTCTGGGGGGTGAAAAAATTTCTGGAGGGGGGGAGAAAAAATTTTCAAAGGTCAAAAAATGGTCCTAAAAGTGGTCGTATGGCGAAAAAACACTATTTTTCGACGTTTCTCATCAAGCACTATCCAATGGCATCAAAAAATCGCTAAGAAAGCAAAAAAAATTTCAAAAATTGAATTCTGGGGGTATTCCAACTTCTGGGGGTACATACCCCCTAACTTCCCACGCCCACGTGGGGTGGCAATGGTAAGTAACCAGCCATGGCCGATTATTTTTCAAGAATAAATTTTTATTTTTCATGTCAAGGAATACACTCTTGTCTAACCTATTTCCGAGTGCATTTTTTGCTCTTTATCGTAATGGTATTGTGCTCTTCGTATCCTCTGATCAGGGAATTTCCGCATAATAAGTAGGCACACAGATTGAAGCGTTGACACTGCATTCCGATAACAGTACCGATATGCATATATTAATATGATGAAAAGCATGTAGGCATTTCACAAAGACAGCTCAACAATAATCGGACCGAACGGATGTTGCAAATTCTCATTAAAAAATCGGAAATGCTAATTAGGTCATTGTCAATAAATCCGAATCTCTTTTTAAAACTAGGACTAAGGAGGGCTAATGTCCATGTTGATTAGGTGGTTAATTAAATGTAATTATTTTTTAATTAATTATTTATATATTTGACTAAACATATATACTTGAATGGATACACTTTGCAAGCATTTCTGTTTTTGCTTATAAGCGTACATAATTTTCTTTTCTGGTGGGTCTTCCGAGACAGTGGGTCTAGCGGGACGGTCGCAAAACGGTGGGTCTAATAGGACACCTCATTATGCACGTGGTGGGTCTAGCGAGACTTCAGGTGGGTATAGCGGGTGGAAAAAGTGGGTCTATTGGGACGGTGGGTCTTGCGGGATGGTGGGTCTAGCAAGACGGTGGGTCAAGCGGGTCACAATCTATTTTGGGGGGACCAACACCAATTTTGGGGGTCTAAGCCAAAAATAGCACAAAATAACGTGTGAAAAAACTCTTGAGGGGTCCGGACCCCCATTCCCCCACAGCTACGTGCCTGACCCAGACATGCACGTGAAGGTCTGGGTGAAGTCTAGCCCCCTCCCAGAATGGAAAAAATGGAAAATTTTTAGAGGAGAATGAGGCAAAATGAAGGCTAAAAAGGAATGAAAGTTAAAAATTTTCTTAGAAAGTACTTGAAATTGACTATAAACTGCGAAATAACGTAGT
This sequence comes from Mermis nigrescens, assembly GCA_036768485.1. Lineage (NCBI taxonomy): Eukaryota > Metazoa > Nematoda > Enoplea > Mermithida > Mermithidae > Mermis > Mermis nigrescens. Next base: position 10,536,099 of record JAVLUZ010000157.1, on the reverse strand, counting down.
TTTAACGTTATTTTAGCATTCATATCAGTTTTTGAGGTCATCTTGGCCCAAAAAAACTTCAATTTTTGACCCCCAGACCTGTCATGCTTTACATCTGAGGTCATACCCGTAACTATAACATCGACGCGCACGGAATCGGAACCAACGCGATTGCTAGCCTGACAGGTGAACGCCGTATTTTCGACAATACGTTGAATAAATATTGTTCTCGTCGTCTCATTTTTCAATGACGGCGTTTGGCCAAACGAACGGACATCCTCGCCGTCCTGCTTCCATTTCACCGTTGGTTCGGGCTGACCGCTGGCCGCGCAAGTCAAATTGACGTTACCCAATGGAGGCACTTCGACCCGCGTGGACTGGTCGACCAAACGCGTTTTCGGCGCCATATCTAGAAGAGATTCGTTCTTCTGATAATACGACAAAATTTAGGTTGAAAATTAAAATCAACGTAAAAATTTAAAAATCAAAATTAACTAGAAATATAAAAAGCCATCTATTATTAAAATCCTTACTTTTTGTTAAATACTAGCTGCTCTAGGAAGATTGAATTTTTAAGAACAGTTGATCGACTAATTATTTATGCTGCAATTTTGGAACTTTTCGAATTCGGCGCCAATAATAGTTATATAAGTCGGATCGGAGGTATTTTGGATCTCTTCGAAAGAGACGACACCGCCAAAAGATCGAAACGTAATTTTGAAAATGAATCAAATCCTTTTTCATGATTGAAATATGGTTAAACCTCCTTGCAATCAATTAAGACCGATTACAGCATGATTTCCTTAAATTTGTACTCGCTAAGGTAATAATCAATTTGTTTGAAGTTACCACCAGATCTGTACGTCCCAGAATGAAAGAACAAGAAATTTTCTGGAAGAAACAAGCTAAAGCGATGGCTAAAAATAAACAAAAATCAACAATTTTCAGCAAAGATGCTTAAAATTTACTAGAAACAGTTGATTGACAGATTGTTACTCTATTTTAGCATTTATACAAGTTTTTGAAGCCATTTCGGCTAAATTAAGTTAGCTCTCCGGCCGATCCCCTGAACCAGCTGACTATCTAAACCGGACATTCATAAAGGGAGGAGTCAGAGGGGTTATTCCCTCTGTATGGTCCGAAAATTGCGCACTGTCCAGCGATACAGGCTCAAAATTAAAGCATTTCCTAGTCATTTCGACACGGTATATCCCTAAGGGAGCAATGTACTATAGTAAAAAGTCCGAATTTAACCCCTTCTTCTGACTCAAGATTCTTAATTTTATCCCTCACAGATCACCCCGACTATGTGCATGTTCTAGTCCGACCACTCTATGCATCTATGGGCACCACCGCATTCTCCGCCTTCGATCACATAATAACGAATTACTCCGCTCTCTTATGCATATAAAGCTTAATTCAAAAATATTATTTCTCTCTGTCATATCGCCTTACTGGGCAAATCAGTTTTGAAGGAAACAATATCGGATAAGGGACCGGATCCGCGGTCATTAAAGGCTTTTATGCTTGTATAATACGTTGTCTGCGGCAACAAATCTTTTATTATAGTAGCTTGTTTATAATGAACCATTTCGACATTCCATTTTTCTATCGGCAGCTTGTCATCATTTGTGTAATAAATTATATAGCCCTGAAAAATCAAGTGATTAGTGGAACACGCATGGAAGAACCACATGTGCAAAGACAATTTAGAGAAAATGAAAAATCATACATTTTTTTGTTTCAAGCCAAAAAATATTATTAGCTCCTGGATTCCGAATTTTATTTATTCTCTTAGTATGTTCGAATAAATATCGACATGACTTTAAAGAATATTCAGCTAATTTAAGTTAACAGTCTCTTTTAATAACATTGAGGTAATCCTAGTTACCCTTAGCTGTCAGCTTATTATCGTATATTGGTAAAAATAAGAACTAATATTCAATTTATTTGAATCAGACTATAGTTTATTGGTTCAGTTATCTATTTAAAGCGTTATATAAGTGTAAAAATTACAAATCTAAATTTTTTACTTTACCTCAATCGACTTCAGATTCGACTGGCTAGAAAAAAATGAACGCGATATTATCTCTGCTAGACTATTTGAATTATTCCCTAAATAGTCGTCACGGATAATTTTACATCAGAACGCGACGAGAAAATAAAATTACTACATAATCTAATTCGCTTTATCATGACTGCTATTTTCGTTGAATGCATTAATTAATTCGTCTCTGCAATGCATGAATCAACTTATTTTTTAAAAATACGCCGTATTAATGACAACGCAGAATTTTTAACCATCATCATAATCATTTACAAAGAATAGTCTTCAAACTACCCTATCCTACGGCAGTGCAAAGCAAACATGCACGTGCGATGGAAGATTTGGGGTCAAAAATGGAAAAAATGAAAATTTCCAGTGAAAATTGGACAAAATAAAAGTCAAAAACTGATGAAAATCAAAAATTTTTTTCAGAAGTGCTCAAAATTGATCAGAAACTGCAAATTGGCAATTCAAAATTTCTACCACTTCTTTTATGTCATTTAAGCCCAAAAAGCTCACCAACTAACCTCCCAGACAACAAAACCCTCAGATGAGTATGCTTTGCATCTATGGTGCAAACCATAAGCTACCTTGAGTTCGCCATTTGGGAACTGCGGCACGCCCCAGGACATTTCAATGTCCGTGCCATCGACACGGTATTGAATTTGACCCGGGGCTCGTCCGGGTCCCATGACTTCCACTTTCACTGAGGCGTTCGCCGCGCCTTTGGCGTTCGAAGCGCGACACTCCAATGTTTTCGATTCGTCGGCGTTTTCTATTAAAGTTGCCAAAGATTGCTTGACAGCAAATTCCGTCAGTGGAGCCCCTTGGTAGAACCAGGCCAGCTGAGGCATTGGCCAGCCGGCCAATACTTTGCACGTCAAATTAGCACTCTCGCCTGGCTCCAGTTCGATTTGGTCACCCTCGATTATGCTGATAACGGGCGCGGTTTCTGAAATTATCTTAGGGCTGCAGCTGATTTTTTTGAACACGTATCAGAAATAAACTTTTTGTCCAATTTGTCCAAAAAAATATTTGTCCAATGATTTATCAAGCAGGCGTTTAAAATCACAGAAAACGACTACACTCATTTTTTCATGATTTGCGCTAAAATCTAATGTTTTATTGCACTTTCGTGCTTAGCAAAGAATATTATCCTGAACTGAAATATGATGCTATAAAAACGATTTCAATGAAAAATGAGCACTGAACGACGCCTGCTACTCTATGTACATACGTTATATTCTATACGGAAAAGACATTAGTACCCGAAATACCCATGTATATTCATAAAAACTGTTCTTTTTACACAATAAAATAATTTTTTGCTTGTGGCACTTTATCAATTATTCGCTCTAGAGCGAACGATCATTATGATGGATCTCATGACAAGAACGATAGAATACGTTTAAAAATTCAAGTTCACATGCATCGTCGTATTCAAGCGCGCCACTAGAAAAGGAGCGCCATGCCTGCTTCTCCACGTGCGCGCATCATATTTTCACACACATAATTCCGTATTTAGGCTAAGCAGTAAGCCTCATTAAATTAGAATTTATCTCTAAATATATCGAGTTTTGATAGAATTTTCTACGTTTAAGAATCCTAAAAATTTCTGCTAAAGTCTGTCGAAGTAAATTTCAAAACACCACGGTCCTGCTTCACCTTCGCATTATTAATTGACTTGTGCTAATTGCTCATCTCATATGCAGTGACAACGGAAAATCAGACCTGCATGATAACAAGGAAACTAGACATCGGACGAAAAGAGATTGTCTTTTGGAAATTAAGGCAAAATTAAAGCCAAAAATTTATAAATATTCAAGCTTCTCTCAAAAGTACTTGAAATTAACCAAACACTGCGAATTAAGCTAGTCATACGTTATCTTAACATTCATGCTAAATATCTAGGCAACTTTAACTTAATAAAAGTCTCCGGCTGCAGCGCACTTGCTTGCTACTACAGCAGCTTACCGATGAACCCTGCAGCACTCATGACACAGGCGGCGCACTTAGCATAGACATATCATAGATCTAAAATTTACCAGCCTTATCCGTTTTGAGGCTGAATAAATTGGTTAATACTCCAGAGCCACGTTCGTTGTACGGCATAATTCGAAAGAAATATCGCGTTTGTGGTTCTAGATCGTCCAAAGTTAAGCGTAAATCCATCGTTCCGATGGATTTCCACTGCCTTAGCGGCTTCCGCGCATCCTTAGGCGTGTAATAGACTTGATATCCCTAAAAAATCATTACTGCATAACTATTTTCTAAGTATGACGTTCATACATGTAATGTAATAGTAAGGAGGGAGGATCTCACCCAAAGTTGGTCGTCCCCCGTCCTTCAAAGTCAGAAAATTTTCGACCCTTTTCCGCGAAAACTTGCGCTTTTCGGTTACGTTCAGCTGTTTGCGCCATTGTTGGTCAAAAATTTGAAGTTATTAACCCCTCCCTTCAATTGATCGGGAATCCCTCACCCAATTTCGAACCGTTACATGCATGATGACGACGATTCAGCTTTACATCTCTCATGTGAATATCCTAAAGTTCATGCACTTTGTTTCTAAATTTCATACGTCCAAATGACGCACCTAATATTGAGTTTTTATGTTTTATATTGCAAAAAAGTTATTTCAGGCATAGAAACATTCTCTCATCTCGTCTCACGCACGTCATAGCTAATGTTTCATGAACGCCGATGCAAAGAGCTAAGAATTCGTTTATCCTTCGCTTCTTGTATCACTTTCACATTGTTTAATTAGCCTTGAAGCGAATTCTTCGCGTGTTAGATAGCTTGTCGGCTACGCATGGTCATAATCTCGAACTAATGACTAGATAGATACCGGTTAATTACGTGGAAAAACCCTAAATTACGTGAAAAAAGTGCGTTTTACGTGGAAAAATACGTAAAAGACTTTGACAATATTATAAGGTTTTACGCATCCAAACATTGACGTAACAGCAATATTATTCATGTAAAAAATTTTTGTAGCCGATAAAGTTCAGCATTTCGATGTTTTAAAATGTTAAATTGTGTCGTCGATCAATTTCTTCCAAAAATTTTCGAAGCTGCGCAGAATTTAGTTTGAAAATTGGTTACTATGTAAGATCTGATAAATGCACTCATAAAATCGAATTCAAATTTTTGTGAGCTTGGAAGATTGTCTGTCAACCTGTCTGAAACTTTCAACCAAAACAGTTTACTATGTTGGCTTAGATTTTTTCACTTGCTCTGTAAGACGAGCGGTTTACATATGTTGCTCAATGAGCTGGATCAGATGATTATAATCGAATTCCATTGCATTTGAGCAGTAAACCGTCTGAAACAGTAAAATCGTTTTTTATTTCAGCAATAAAATTTAGCTTTAGAGACTGACGTTTTAGAAATGCAGAGCCATAAACACACAATTTGAACACAAAAACAAATGCAACATTAACGACTCTAAACGCCTTGATTGAATCTGCAGTAACGAGACAGTATCAGGAGTCTTCGATAGATAATTAGCTTGATTTTCGGTCATTTTATCGTTGCAAACAGCCAATTACGTGGAAAATCGTCACAACATGCATTTTACGAGGAAACACGTGGACGATGCCCTATTTACGTGGATTAACGCGGAGAAAAAAGTTGTCCTACCTTACTAAAAATGCGTTTTTTCTTCGTTTCTCGATCTACTGATTCCGAATTTGCATTCCGAAAAGTAACGTGGATCCACGTAACTATCCGGTCTCTACTAATGACAACAATAAGAATTTGTTTCGACAAGAATCACACTTAGGGTATCGTTATTAGAATATTGTAAGCAACAAAGTTTCCAATTTTTCTCTTAAAAAGTGATGTGGAATGAGAAGAATACATAACTTTCGATTTTCTACGAATAAATTTTGTAAACACTCTAATTAATTTGTTTTGCTTATTCTCACCTTCATTCGACCATTTGGAAGAGTAGGCGGTATCCAACGTATGGTTACGCTCGTTCCTGTAACTTTAGCTTGAATATTTGTCGGTGGTGAGCCTGGTCCTGAAAGCGATTTGTATTTTAAGTGCCATTGTTGAAAAAATGATAACTGACGACCAAGAACACACAACTTTGATGTTAGTCTCTTAGATGCATTCATTGGGCTTAAAACACTTTTTGACTTTGAAAAAAGCAACTTTTGATTAACTTATTACTAAACTTATCGATCGAAAACATTTATAAAAATTCCAATCTCCTCAAGCACTATCGCATTAAATTTTTGAAATTCAATTATTCTTCTTTATTTCTTTATATTTATAATTTCATCTTCTTATTCAAAGACATTGAGACGTTAAAAACTAAAATCACATTTACGTTTAGGGACGACTCTGAATAGATAACTGATAATATTCGTGGAGCAAAAAAACAGATTGTCGAACAATAACTACCTCATCAAGCACTAAAAAGTATAGCTCAAAGATCTAAGACAGAAAGAATCAGGTTTTTTTCATTTTGCACGACCCTCATTTGCAACATGCAGAGGAACATCAATTCCATTTGCCCAAAAGTACAGCTCTTTGCATTTTAAACAAAAAGGCTGCTTTATTTCCAAAATTTTCACTAGCATGTCTGCGAAGAAGAGGAAATTTTTGTTTGCACAATGGGTCTTTCATTTACGTTGTACAAAACTAAAAGCACTATAAAAAATAATTCCAAGTGAGCAATAAATCACCGAAGATCAGTAGGTATTTAACATTTTTTTCTAAGTAAAACACACGTGTCTACATCTTAAAATTTCATGGATTTTCTTTAGAAACACGAAATTCACACTTTCGTTATGAAAAAATTACAATTCATTGTTCTATAATATAATATTCAATATCTTATATCATTCAACCTGTAACGATAACTTCAACGTCCATGCTATTGGATCCGACCTCATTTACAGCCTCGCAGGTGAAAACTGTTGACTTGAATAATTCTTTAATTAGAAGTCGTTTAGTTGATGTTTTCTCGAACGAGGCACCATGTCCATTCGACGTAGTGGCTCCTTGCTGTTGCTCCATGGGCATGCTGTCGCGGTACCACGACAGATTGGCGTGTGGATAACCAACAGCCGTGCATGTCAAATTCAAAGAAGCACCCGGACGAATTTCCAGTGGGCCTTGGGGCGATATGGTTACCTCGGGCGGTGAACGGGTTACTGCAGCAAAGCGCAAGTACAAAAACAGAACTACTTTAAATTGTTTTTCAGTTAATTTCGATAACCGTGCTATTGTTTTCTTGCTAAACTAAGATCCTTTTGCTATTCTATCCATCCTTTTCTTTTGCACGCGATTCGAATGCATGAATTTTTCATTTTTCAAAATATGAATTTCGTTAAATCAGCCCCCTTAGATCGGCAAAAGTAGTTGGAAATACGACGTAAAGTATGTAAAATGTTCTGAAAAGTGTTCTAAAACGAAATTTTCAACTATTCCTCAAATAATTATTACCCTGAGACCGATTAATCTTGCAAAAATCTCCAGATGGCATCGAATATTCGACAAGAAGCTTATTTTAATCAAATAAGCTTCTCAATAGAAGACCATGCTTCACTGTAAAAGATCTGTTCTATGTAAATCATAAAACACATATGTTATCATTATCTTACTATGGCACAAGATTGATGGCGGACATTGACAACGTTGTCTAGATTCATCCAGGACAACGCATCGGCAACCTTCAGTTGAAGTGCATTCCGGAATGGGCCTTGAGATCGAGTCGCTTCCTTCAAATAGTGACTTCTGAATTAATGTCCCTAATTCATCTTGAATGACTTGACGGAAGTAATTACGCTTCTGTGCAAAGCAAAACGCTCAAAAAGTCTCTTTTGAACTCGAACAAACCGAGTGTGATTCAATCGATTGTATATTTTTCTAGGAAATTTCCGCTCATGCAATCTGATTGTGTTTTGTTTTACGTTATATGCACACACACACACACACACACACACACACACACACACACACACACACACACACACACACACACACACACACACCACACACACACACACACACACACACCACACACACACACACACACACACACACACACACACACACACACACACACACACACACACACACACACACACACACACACACACACACACACACACACACACACACACACACACACACACACACACACACACACACACACACACACACACACACACAACACACACACACACACACACACACACACACACACACACACACACACACACACCACACACGTATATATATATATATATATATATATATATATATTTATTTATTTATTTATATATATATATATATATATATATATATATATATATATATATATATATATATATATATATATATATATATATATATATATGTATGTATATATATATATATATATATATATATATATATATATATATATATATATATATATATATATATATATATATATATATATATATATATATATATATATATATATATATATATATATATATATATATATATATATATATATATATATATATATATATATATATATATATATATATATATATACATGCAACGGCTTGAAATTTTTGTTAGGGGCTTTCCGACCAAATTTTTTTTGAGGGACGGGGGTTATTGACCACCACTTGTTAACCAAAAAACCTAAAACCGGCCAAAAGTCACAAATTTAAAAAAATGGGTCAAAAGTTTTCTGGCTTTGAGGGATGTAGGCATACGTGGGCAGCAAGAAAATTCTGGGGGTGCAAGATTTTTTGAAGGTCAAAAAATGGCCTTAAAAATGGTGGTATGGCGATAAAAACATCTTTTGTCGACGTTTCTCCTCAAGCACTATCCATTGGCATCAAAAAATTGCGAAAAAAACGAAAACAATTTTCAAAAATTGAATTCTGGAGGTATTTTGATTTCTGGGGGGTATTTCGGTTACTGGGAGTGCATACCCCCAAACCTCCCACGCCCAGGTGTGGATGAAGGACGACCAACTTTGGGTGGGCAATATCCCAGCCTCCTGTTACATGTATGTGCACACAGAAAGCGAAGAGGCAACGCTAAAAAGCATTAAATAAGAATGATGACCTGGTTCAGGATCGAGGCATACATTGGCGCATCCGTTGCTGCAACATTTTGCTTTCCCTTGACAATCCTGATCTCTCCTGCAATAACTGGCGCATCGTTTATCAGGATGACCGAACGGCACTTGAGGGCACAAGCCAGGCTTTTCCGGCAAGAATTCTGATATTTCATAGATCTCCTCTGCAAGATTCATAGAAAACTTTTAAAACATTGCAAAAGAAAGCTTATATGTTGGCGAAAACTGAATGACACTTACTCATAAATCTGCTTACGGCTTATCAAGATTACTTCTAAAAATCGAGATTTCCTGCAAATTAATGCATCGTGCCTGCAAGCGTTATGTATCTACCAAACATCTTTTACTTATTGTATTTAGTAACAAAAGACGCGCTGATTGCTTGATAAAATGGAGAAATCAGCATTTAACCACCGCTTCCCAATGAATTTTGTTCCGTTTATTTCTCTCGTTAATTTTCTATTCAATATTCGTAATCACAACGTTGTTACCGACACGCGTTCTGATAATAAAATATATTTTTTAATAAATAACCTTAGAGAAATCTAATGCGCTTTCAATATTTTGAGATACGATTTTGAACAATTTTTGAAAGTATAGTTATTAGTAGGGACCGGATTTTGGTGTGCAAAAAATTCGTTGATTGTGTGCAAGGTGTGTGTACAAAAAACGGGCAATTGTATGCTGAATTGTGTGCAAAAATTCATGGATGATATGAACAATAATTACGTTATACATTTCAATATTCTGAAACGTTAAATTTTGAGGACGACTATATAGAATCGCTTAGTACTGTGAAAATGATCGTTCCACGTCTACAGGCACAAGGGGAGCGTACAAAGTGTTCCACCATTTGTCTGGATCTTTGTCATTCACAAATTGTTTGACGTCTGGGTTTTTGCTCAAACTACTGTGGAATTTTTGCATCAAAGATCCATCCAAACATTTTGAAGCATTCGAAAAAATTTCCCACTGCATTTCTTTTGTTAAACCTTGCGTCATTATTTTTTCTATTGAATCCGGTAAAAATCCAAGCGTTACCACGTTGAAAAGTTCATCTTTAAGCGTCTCGTCTTCGATCAAAGATTTGCCTTGCTCACAGCAAGTGTATCATCCGTCAGGACGGTCAAAAAATCCTGGATTTTTGAAAAGTTTTGGCTATAAAAAACGGCACACCGAATCCAGGATCCCCACTAAGGCTATAAAATGTCTAACTTACACATAAATATAGTGCTTTTGTGTGCAACATTCCGAAAAACCATGGATTGTGTGCAAAAAGTGCAAAAGTACCTGATTGTGTGCAATTGTGTGCAAAAACTAAGGCTCCCCTGCTTCAAAAACAGTGTATTTATGCTTCTCTTGCTTTTCTCTATACAGAGGCGAGTAAAAAAATTGTTTGCTGCACACCAAAATCCGGTCTCTAGTTATTAGTTTATTTATAAATTGACCTACCGATGCACGTCCTTTCGTCAGCTCTTAGCATGAATCCATCGGGGCACGAACATCTGACGCCGCCCTCTTCACCTACATCTGTTTCGCAAAAGTGGCTACAACCTCCATTGGCAACTTGGCACGGTTCCAGCTCTAAAAAATTAATAAGTAATACAAACTAAAGTTCCAAATAAAGGATGAAATTTGTTTTTATTGCCGATTTAAGTCAACTTAAGGTATCATAAAATATGCCAGATTTTAATCGTTTTATCAATCCTAATTCCGAACGTTGTTTTGTTATTTTAAGATGACACTAGTTTAGCCTAATGTTAGTGATGCCAAACTTGATCGCAAAATTTTCTAATTATTTCTAATTTCATTTCTAATTTATAATTTCTAATATAATGTCTAATTTCTTTTATTTAATTAATAATTTCTAGTAATTCATCGATCAGATTCGTATGATCATAATAAATAATTCAATTTAATACGATTATATGCTACCCAGATCTATCAAGATCAATTTTAAATCATCAATTACCTATGCAGGTCCTTTCGTCTTCTTGCATTTCCCAATTTTTCGGGCATTCGCATTTCACTGTCGTACCTGATATAAAGTGACAGATGTGACTGCAACCGCCATTATTTTGCTGGCACGGATTTGATTTCCGGCGATATTCGGCAACTGCATCTAAAATATAACTGGGATCTTAAGCTTTGAAGAATTTTCTAAAAACCTGCATAACGTAAGTTTATGTCAGCGTGAAGCTATAAAGAGTGAAAAAAGAATGATAAAATATTGTTTGGTTAGCGGAATGACGATTGATAATCCGATTAGGGCGCGGACGCACTTTCTAGGTGCCACTGTTTTTGAACATAAGTTTGCTAAGATAAACAGAAACGCTTGTGATAAGAAAACACAGTTCGCGAGTCAACAGAAGCAGATAATTTAGCATTCCAATCGTAAGCAAGCATGACCTAGAAGTTTTAGCTCATTGGACTAAGGTGTTCTAGTCCAAAAGTTTGCAGCTATCTAAACAGCCGCCAGATTGAAATAAAAATTCGTTCAAACATAACGTTATTCACTCGTATATCATTACTCGAAGCAATACGTACCCAAAAAAGACCATTAGGATTTATTGAAGCATGTGAAATTTTAGCCATGCATTCATCCTAAAAGAATTATTTTTTGGAAAAATAAATTCTCAGCTGCTTAATTACTCAGAGAAAAAAGATAGAAGGAAAACCTGTACATATCTATGGAAGGGCTAATTTTCCTGACCAGAGCCTCAGTAATAAAAAAGCATGTGTATTACATAAGTTTGAAGTATTTCGCTCAGAAAAACAAATTAAATGACACGTCTTTTCAGAATCTTTCACAATTTTTTAGCTGTGTCTTTCATACGGTTAACGCGTACGACTCACTTTTTGGAATGCAAACAGGCACAGTTTCATGCCAGTTATACTCTCGACAAAATAAAAATTCGGCTTCGTCCAGTAACTCGTAGCCGTCATGACATTCGTATTGCACTACCAAAAACGGTTTAGAAACAGAACTTTCGTCTCTTTGTCCTCCGCGATGAGGACGAAACTTCGTTATCAATGCCTTGTACCTTAATTTTACAATTAAATCGATATCACCAGTCCTTTAAAAGTTCTTTTTTAATTTTTTTAAAAATTACATCAATATTTGTTGCTTTTTATTTTTTTTTGCGTATTGACATTTAAGTTTTCTTGTCTAAGATTACTGATCTTATTCCATTTAACTTACACTTGCCTTGTTTCACAATAAAATAAGTTTTACGCAAGTTTTTAATTTATGTCAATCTTCATAATGGTTTCCACTCAGTTTTAAAATATGCTTGATGTTTTTTTCGGTTGTCGCAATGAAATCTATGCACACTAGTGACGGAAAACATGTTATAATTATTGTTCTAATAATTTTCCTTTTTTGTTATACGATTTTAAACGATTCTCCGATCATTGATAAACAATATTAAATGAAAGTGCTCAAATTCCTAACAATATTATTCATAAGTGTTTCGACCTGTTTGGACTTTCAGTCTTGGAATAAGAATAAAGGAAGTACAATAATTAAGTATGGCGTAATTCTTATGTCTGTTGACCTAACATGTAACAGGGGTGGAAGGGATCCCCACCCAAAGTCGGACGCCCCCCCCATCCCCCGAAGCCAGAAAATTTTTGACTCACCCGATTTTGGGAAAAAATCGAATTTTTTTGGCTGTTTTTACGCGTTTTTTGGCCGTTTTTGACCAAAAATTGGAGGTCATTTACCACCCCCTCCCTTAGAATGGCCGGGACCCCTAAATTTTGAACTGTTACATGTATGCTATTGACTATAATTATAGAAAAAGTAAATCGGCGCAACCCTGAAACCCTACTACACGATTTTATTTGTGGGTATTCAGAGCTTCACACATGTTTATCAATGAATTCAGGGATTTCAGGGAATTCAGGGGTTTCAGGGAATTCAGCCGCATTACACATATATGACCGATAGGCTGTGTAATTGTACAAATCGCAGTGATTGGTTTTGCATACTGACGTCCAAAAGTGTAGGTATTCTTGTCCGCAACACAACACGCTACTTCAACATGTTAATGAAGCTCGTGCGAGATCAAATGACAGTGTGTTAGACAGATATAAAAACTGCCCCCATGTTCATAAGCCTTCCTGCGAAAAAACGTCTATTGCTTTTGCAGAAAACGACCTTTGACATCGGAATAATATCTGCGATCATACTGTAATTCTTTATAAAGATACACACTTAACAAATGTTGAAGGTCCAGTCTAAGTACCTATCGTATAGCAAATAGTCGCATATGTCACAGGCAAGCGCTTAAACATTTTTATACTCTCTTATGTTTTTTTATAAGTACATAAGCGCGAAAACGTGCCAGCAGTGAATGCGTTGTAACATGATAGTACTTTTCCTGAAAAAATGACCTGGGCGAAAACAACAGCGCGAAGTGTAGTAATCAATCATTTTTAAGCAGAGAAACATAAATTGCGAGTGAAGATACTTTTCATGCTATTTTAATGTTCATTGCAAAACTTAAACTTAATTCGACAATGTTAATTAGTCTTTACAGACCTTGTGAACAATTAACTTAACGGTGTTTTTAAAAAATCCTCACAAATCAAATTCTGTACGTATGCTTACTGGCCGTGGGCTATTCTCGGCGGAGGTATGGATCTATGGCCGCTCAAACTATTCTTGCTCACACAAGAGTAATCAAGCGAAGCAAGATCGGGATAACAAATGTCCCTGCCAGATTTTGAGGACGTCACGCATCTACCGGAATACTCCGTTGGGAACAGATTCTCTAATCCTGAAAGAAATATTTTTCTCAGTGCTGATTATTTCCCAGAAGTTTGCATGCGGGTCATTCCATGTCAAGTGGTCGGATTTCGAAAATCGTCCCCATTCGATTGTCTCCTATTCCCATAAAATTTTGTGTGCATGTTCCCTAGGATCTCAAACGAGCTTCTGCAAATTTTTTTTATAACTCCGAAAACTCGGGTATGCAGAACTCAATACCTAAACCCCACTTTGTTGTGATTGCACGGAAAACCATAAAAATCCGCTCTCCCGAACGAGAGAAGAGTTCATCCTGCTACTGTACAAGTGAAACGAGTGCTTTGTCTAAATACTATAGTTTGTTTCACAAAATCTTGTGCATGGAACACAATTTCCGAATCAATGCAAATCGATTACAAAAGCGATTTAAAATGAAGTATAGACCACGATACTGTGCACAAGAACTGAAAGGGACCTTTTGAACAATTTCCCCGCCACCGTTTTTCAGCCGATCCATGATAGCCCCAGTAACGAAACTTTACATACAACTAGCTTATGACTTCTTGTCTTTACACCTGCAAAATAATTGAGTTTTAAAAAAGTAATTTTTTTACATTCATACCTATAATTTGATTACTGTATCTTTATTTCGTCTATCAAAAAACGGTGGCGGGAAATTGTTCAAAAGGTCCCTAGAAAGCATATGAAGTTTTGATATGCAAAATTATATTACAGTAGGCTGCCTATAAGCCACTTTTGTAGCTACTCGCTTGAGTGCTGAAAATTGATTTCCGTGCACAAGGTTTCGTGAAATAGACTATAGATAGCAAATAATAAGATAACCGCAGTAATCGAGCAAACTTTCAACAAAATCTAAAATATGCAAATTTAACAGTTTTCCAGTTGCACTTCTCTCAAAATACTTATCTTTCGATTTTATCTTTTTGATATTAATAAAAAGAGCTATTTTTCTACCGAAATCATCTTGAATTGGAGTGGGCACTCGAAATGTCGCTCCAAAAATCGGCTGCAAAGGTGAAAGGCCTTCACTTCCATCTTACACACAGAGATTTTCCCTCCTGCCAAAAATTCAACCACAAAATTTTTGATTTCCCAAAATAAATCGTAGAAAAAGTGCTGCTTTAGGCGTTTTTCGCGATCTTCTGGCTCAAAAGTGCCAAATTTTCGTCGCGTCACGCCGTATACAATGTATTGACTATAAATGATTATATTCACTCAGTTTTTTCATATTTTTTGAATTTTTCCCATGCTGGGCATCAATATGATTAAGAGCTTTTAGAACTCAGAGATACAATTGCAATCACAATTACAAACAACTTCTTGTCCATCTCAGTTGATTGCAAACAATTCCCATCCTAAAATGATCATACTCGCAAGTGATAAACTATAGTCTGTTCCATTCCAAACGGTCCATTTTCGATTTACGGTTTATTGTCTGCAGCAGAATATTTTATGGTTTAGGTTGTTGCGACAGTGTGTTATACATACCATGTTAAACAAATTAAACATCAATAAGAAGAGCTTAAGAGTCAATTTCTGTAAGAATCAACCCAGAGATGAAGTAAGGGCGGACAGTTAAAAAATAACCTATCCTCATTTTGACGTATGTTGTACAGTTTTTTATTCTGAGCAACATGGTGTAAAGTGTTTTGTGCAAAAACCATTTTTCGCTTAAAACATCAACCTCAAAGGTTGAAAAATCGACACTTTTTGTCAAAAAAGAGTAGATTTACTTTTATGACTATACCTTCTTAACAACGCAAGATATTAGAGTCAATATTTTTTAAATAAAAGAGCAAGATTTTGGCTTTGAATTATTACTTTGATAAGTCCACAAGTTTGACGGGTTGAGAAATTATGTAAGACTGAATATGAAAAAGTTTGACTAAGTGAACTGAAAAATTTCACATTTTGTCCTCTAACTCCTATACTAGATGCGGGTGATTCCCAGAATTTTAGTATGATGTGACACTTAGATGTGACATATATTTGGCAAAAAATAAAAAAATTAAAGGAACACTATTTGAGCAATGAGTCTTCACGCAAGACCATTTATTGTGAGTTACACAATTGTTCTTGCCCAAAACTTTTCTTTTAGACGTTATATCTCGCAAGTAAGGTAAGACCAACTCTCAAAATTTTGGTTAAATAATTTACTTAGTCTTATGATGTTATCGGCAAAAGAATATGAAAGTTGTCAAATTTCTGATGGAACAGTGGCCCTTAGCGTAAGTGCAAGTCAGGTAGAAATGGCTGATTATCAGCACACAAAACTCTTCTTTTTCCAATTATGACTACTGCATTAGACATGGGACAACACATTGTTACTGTAAGCCATTTTGTGCCATTGGTAAAAAATAAAAAATATTGCTAAACCACTTCTTGAGCAACGGATCATTAAGTAAATACTACTATGACACATGACTGGATACACTCAAAAACCTTTCTATGTTCTAGGGATCATTCATTACAGGAAATTAACACAATTTTACTGCACCTCACCATATTCAGCGCATAATAAGTGAACAACACCCAATTCCTCGAAGCATGACTATCAAGAGTTGGCGTATTTTTTAGCTTGCTCAGTTGTATATCTGAAGATAATTAATTCTGATGGGATTTCACTTTGCCCCAATTACATCTGTAGTTCACCTACTCACCATGTAGGTATGGATTGATTTGTTGTAAGTGAATGTAAGCATGTGCTAATGTCAGTTTCTTTGCATAAGAAGAATTAAAATAAAATTTTTAAAGCAAAGGAAGATAGCAAGTTGATTACGTTCAAGCTTTTAGAAGGGCCATACTGTAAGTAAATATTTTTGAAGCAATATCTACTTTGTATTGAGAAGTGCAAAAGACGCAAGCTTGGATGTAGAGAACTCAGCTTATGGACTCATATGAAAGATTACTCAAACAGTGACAAATGTACATATATAATCTTGCTTTGCATTACTGGGACATAGATGCTATCATTCAAAGCTATTCCATAAAAAGTTGAGTTAGGATCAGGAATGGACTATGAGGATGAATTTATGGCTAACCGAAACCTTGAATCAGAGCTGAAGAAATTGAAGATGTTCTGCTGCACAATGACTGTTTTGATGTTTGAATTTGTTGTAACAATTTGTCGCATGATATTAAGTCCTCATAGTCCATTCCTGATCCTAACTCAACTTTTTATGGAATAGCTTTGAATGATAGCATCTATGTCCCAGTAATCCAAAGCAAGATTATATATGTACATTTGTCACTGTTTGAGTAATCTTTCATATGAGTCCATAAGCTGAGTTCTCTACAGCCAAGCTTGCGTCTTTTGCACTTCTCAATACAAAGTAGATATTGCTTCAAAAATGTTTACTTACAGTATGGCCCTTCTAAAAGCTTGAACTTAATCAACTTGCTATCTTCCTTTGCTTTAAAAAATTTTATTTTTATTCTTCTTATGCAAAGAAACTGACATTAGCACATGCTTACATTCACAACAAATCAACCCATACCTACATGGTGAGTAGGTAAACTACAGATGTAATTGGGGCAAAGTGAAATCCCATCAGAATTAATTATCTTCAGATATACAACTGAGCAAGCTAAAAAATAAGCCAACTCTTGATAGTCATGCTTCGAGAAATTGGGTGTTGTTCACTTATTATGCGCTGAATAAGGTGAGGTGCAGTAAAATTGTGTTAATTTCCTGTAATGAATGATCCCCTAGAACATGGAAAGGTTTTTGAGTGTATCCAGTCATGTGTCATAGTAGTATTTATTTAATGATCCGTTGCTCAAGAAGTGGTTTAGCAATATTTTTTATTTTTTACCAATGGCACAAAAGGGCTTACAGTAACAATGTGTTGTCCCATGTCTAATGCAGGAGTTATAATTGGAAAAAGAAGAATTTTGTGTGCTGATAATCAGCCATTCCTACCTGACTTGCACTTACGCTAAGGGCCACTGTTCCATCAGAAATTCGACAACTTCCATATTCTTTTGCCAATAACATGATAAGACTAAGTAAATTATTTAACCAAAATTTTGAGAGTTGGTCTTACCTTACTTGGGAGATATAACGTCTAAAAGAAAAGTTTTGGGCAAGAACAATTGTGTAACTCGCAATAAATGGACTTGCGTGAAGACTCATTGCTCAAAAAGTGGTCCTTTAATTTTTTTTTATTTTTTGCCAAATACATGTCGCATCTAAATGCCACATTATATCAAAATTTCGAGAATCACACGCATCTAGTATAGGAGTTATAGTACAAAATGTGAAATTTTTCAGTGCACAAAGTCAAACTTTTTCATATTTAGTCTCACATAATTCCTAAACCCGTCGATCTTGTGGACTTATCAGAGCAATGACTCATAGGAAAAATCTCACTCTTTCATTTAAAAAAATTTGACCCCGATATCTTGCGTTGTTAAGAAATTATAGCCATAAAAGTAAATCTACTCTTTTTGACAAAAAGTGTCGATTTTTCAAACCTTGAGGTTGATGTTCCCAGCGGAAAATGGTTTTTGTACAAAACGCTTTTGCACCATGTTGCTTAGAATTAAAAACTGTACAACATACGTTCAAATGAGGATAGGTTATTTTTTGACTGTCCGCCGCCGGGGTGAACGTTACAGAAATTGACTCTTAAAGCAACCGGCCGCTAGGAGAGCGTAATTGAAGGAGTCATTTAAGCAGTGAAAAACAAATATAGTTAGCGAAAATGGGCCGTTGGGAATGGAACAGACTATAGTAAATAACCATTAGGTTTCACTGTTTCAGAGCTTCATGTAGACGAACGAAATTCTTGCCGGGGTCGATCTTCCACGGCTTAACTTTGCTAAAGTTAGTCGTCCACTTGAGAAAAAAGTTTTTATTTTCTTTTTAAATTTTCGAGACTAGAATCAAGGTTATTCAATGAGAACCTGCGAATTTTTAGACACAACAAATTGCGTTAAAGATTATTTCTTGCATTTCATTATCTTATTGACTCGAAATCTAGTGATATTTCGTTGAAGTTGCGAAATGAATTAAAGTATTAACGAACTCGTTATCTTTTATTGGGCCAAGCAAATTCACAACGTCATTTGATTGCGCAAATAATACATGCGTATAATTACGAGTAAGCTAAAACTAGCAATATTTTTTAAGTCAGCATTTCTGAATGGATTTTAATTTAGCTACCGTCTTGGAGCCATTAGGCAAATAGATGTGAAAAAGTCGATTGTGGATTCGCTTTTGTTACAATTTTCAAAGCAATGTAGTAAATAACATATTTCAGTAAGCACAATTGAATAATAATAGTTCCTCAGCTAGATTATTCACTTCTTTTTTATAAATAATATACTCAGTAAGAAAGAAAGTCGTT
Source organism: Mermis nigrescens (assembly GCA_036768485.1). NCBI lineage: Eukaryota > Metazoa > Nematoda > Enoplea > Mermithida > Mermithidae > Mermis > Mermis nigrescens. The sequence goes on along the minus strand of JAVLUZ010000157.1, from coordinate 10,516,852 downwards.
GAAAAAATTATATATTCTGAGCTTAATCAGCATGGCCCACTTGAAATGTCAGATTCTCAAATCTTAGCACTAAACCGAAGTTACTAATACTAATACTAATACTTTATTCGGATAAACGCAAGGATAAAACGTCGCAAGGGAAAATAAGGTAGCAAATATAAAATGCGAATATCATGTACACGCAGGCAAAATCAGACTAAACAATAAGCAAAAACTAACGCAAAATTAGTGACGAGCAATGAATTATTGTCCAATTAAATTTAAAATAATATTTGTAAATGGCCTCCATATCTTCAAAAAGCAAGTCTATTGGATAATTCTATCCATTTGGATAAGCAGAAAACAAGCCATACGTATTTAAACATTTTCCGTAATTTAATAATTCAGAACGGCAAAATTTAAGAGGAGCATTAAGAACTGAAATACAATGACACTAGACCTAGATACTTTAAAAAATGGAAAAACCAAAACTATATTACTTGTTAAACAAGGCGAATGAAGAACGATTATTTAAATGTAAAATACTTACAACAAATGGGACATCGAGATAGTCGGGAATCGCAATGGTCAGAGAATCTCAAAATTTTTAAAATAGTTTGTAATATCATTTCACAGAAAATCGGGATAACTCGAGAACTAGGAATAATAAAAAGTCATCAATGCAAAAAAGGGAAAAGGATAAGTTAGAAAACAGGAAGAAGAAAAAAGGAAATAAATAATTGAATAAATGCAAATAATAATAATAAATAAGTAAAAAATAGAAAATAAAAAGGAAGACAGAGGTAGAAGTGCAGCATGCTATTCGTATGAAAGAAACAAAAAGATGCGAGAAATAGAACAAATGTACCTTGTGGTCGCAAAAACAGGACAGGATATTCCGTAAAAGAGCATGAAACCGTAAAGTAGGTCACTATACGTGCTGATCTCAAATTACATCAATTCTTGCGAATATTTTAGTTCGATTGAGCTAAGAATTTCATGCTTTTTTACCCGAGCTAACCCCCAGACCGCGCGTGGTGTCAGCACTTCTATATAGAATTCGTAAGTTGCGCAGCTTTATAGTTATTCATTCCTGAAGTTTATTTAACACATTTTTTCATATCACACTTGCTGAGACAAAAATCGATAATCGATGTACAAATCTCTGAGAAATGCAAGTTTTACCGAAATCTTGACGTTTTTGATTAATTTTACTGAGCAGATAATTTTTAGAATCTGAAGTTCGTGGGCTCCTGTCCGTCAGTGGACTTCCATTCTCATCTTATTGAGATCACGGATAACACGCATAAGTAGATGAAGACTTTTCACTTAGTTCCCTAGCATATATAACTGCATATTAGTTTGTAGCATGATTATGCATTTTTATTAGTATTAGCTTACTCGACTTGAATCCTCTTCGATTTCTAAATGCTGCCAACTCCGTTATGAAATCCACTTGCACGGAGTTAAGAATGCTTATTGCGAAAGTGAACAATATTAACCATGGTCTATGGCAGTCAGGCTTCATTGTATTCTTTATACAACTATTGAACTTTAATTATTTTCTGCAATCAGAAAGACCAAATTTTAGCGGTAATCATTCGTTCGAACCATCGGAAAAATCATGCGAAATTTAATCGAATCGTTAAAAAACACGTCAACAGTTGCTGATCATTGAAACACGAGTCAATGAAAATTTGGGAAAGGACGTAATAAGTAACGAATATTTTTTGATTATGAAAAACGTTCGAAAGAGATTGCATGGGCCTTTGCTTTGTTTACTCTCGGTATATAGTCAAACCCTCCTTATCAGAGATGCTGAATAGACCGTTCTCAGTTTTATTATGTACGTTTTATTGTGTCAATATGAACAGACATTAAATCAGATATCTTGAACGTTTCCAATCTGCCATAGACTGACCATCGCATCCGAGGATCATTGAATTTTTCGACTTCAAGTGCTAGCTACAGTTTATCGCTCTGCGCTTTAAAAAGAATTAACCTACAAGTATGAACACTCGAGAAAAAAGGATTCAAGCTAGACTTTCAACATATTCCCTTCGCAATGGTTCAAGAAAACTACTGTAATTCCTTGTTTTCCAAAATGAGTTTGGTGATTCCAAGATGAGTTACAGAAATTAAAAAAGAGAATTCACCGCATTTATCTCCAATAAAAATCTTTCTCATCTTTTTATCTTGATTCGTTGAAAGTTTTTAATGTAAGAAAATAAAAATGAAAAAAATTTAAAAAATAAATAAAAAAATGTAAAGAATAAAAATAAAAAACGAAATAAAAATAACAACATAACTGAATTAAAAAATTTAGTAAAAGTTCCAACTAAATTTTGAATTCTCATGCCTAAAAATATGTTGCGGTTTCGGATGTGTTCCTGTGATATGTGCCTAATCATCGATTAAAAAGATTTATTTTAGAATAGCGCGAATGAATTCCAATTTCATAGCCATTCTTCTGCCATTTGCGGGCAACTGTACTTGCATCAAATTAATTAAACAAATCGTATGAATAAAATTTCGTTTTTATGCGATTTAATCGCAGTAAAGTTTGAGCTTTAAAATCGAAGATTACATGTAATTGGAACACATACTAGAAAATTGTAAATGTTCAAAAACTTTCAAAATATTTAAAAGATAGCCTTTTTAGCAGTCTAGATTCAATATGAAATTTCGTATATCGTTAATCGATTTATTGATACTAATATTAATATTAACTAATAATATTATTTATTAATACTCCTCGATTTATTACGAACTTTTTCCAAGTTCTTCTTACGCCGAAAAAGTAATGCGGTAGAAAATACGTTTTTTAACGCCAAATGCTTCGCAATTTTTGCTTCCGTCTCTAATTAACAGAGATTTAATAAGAAGCTGAATATTATAACGGTATTTAATTCAATGGAATCAACACATAAAAGCACATTTATTATTTACTGGCATAAAATTAAAATGAATCAGTAATATAGCGCTCAGGTTGACATTATGTAAGTCACACATCAGCGAGTTATTACACGTCAGTAGAAAAGAGACGAAGTTTTAGTACTTTAACAAAACTTCTTGCCTTTCATAAATTATTTGAAATTAAAGCAACAAGTGCTTGCATTTTTAAAATTAGGCATCGATTTCAGCTACGAGTTTATCATCCATTTCAAAAATATACGCTCCAGTTTGTGATATTCAAAATAAGTAGGTAGGTATACGTCTAAACTTTACATCGTATTTGCTCACTGCAATAAGCTACATATGTAAGTTATTTGTATTTAGTAAAAGTTTGGAAAGCCTATAGTCTGTTTCATTCAAGTTTAGGCATAAATTTTAAAAACTCAGTCTAACAATAAACAGACAGATTGTGATTAAAGCATTGATTTGATATATAAATATCGTAATCCGTCGGCTTACTTTCGAAAAACTTCGTAAAATTTATGCCCGAACTTATGTGAAACAGACTATAAGAATTTAACAGTAATCGTGTAAATACAGCAAAAATGATAAAATAATACTAATGCTGGTAATGTTGCGGTCATCGAATTTTTTTCTGGTGGTAACATCACATGTTCGTCACATGGTCAAATAATCAAAATTTTGATCTTTTATAGTTTGGCAATAATTAAATTTCTTTTGCATCTCACCGCTTGATTGATGTCATGCTCGACGCATCTGCACAGTTTCATTCGCACCCAAAAACATTAAACAATTCATCTTATACCGTAAGGGTGTACACCAATTCAAACCAAATTACATAAAAAATAAATACGCGCGTATGCTCGTTGAAAGCGACAGGAAATCACAGGACAGATGTCTGAAAATAAATTTAACGATTATAGTTTGAATTTTTGTAACATACGCGGTAACCTTTGAAAGCTAAGGCAAAATATCACCCGATGAGAGGTATTAGACGTATTTTAACGGCAAATTTCAGAAATAGTAGGAGAAGATGAATTGAATACAACATTTCGCTTCCAGCAGTAATCATCGGACAAGTTTTATAAATCAAAGCATTTATCACGATTTGCGTCAAGCTTGAAATAGAGAAGCATTTGTCATGTCATCTTATGATGCCTCTTATTGAACACATATTCGATTGAAATAATTAGTTATTTTTTAAAGAATTTTTGCTGATATTAAAATGACATTTATGTACATATATAAATCAAACTTTAAAAGAGGAAAAGCAAAACTCATGCAAAAGGAGCTAAGACTTTTTATTGAAAAATTTCAAAACAATGAAAAATGTCAGCTTCTTTGGTTACAGAAAATGACTATAATGATTTTTTTGTTAATAAACATAAAAGTTATTTATTCTGATTTAGATATAAGTTGTTTCACTGTGATTTCAAAGTTGATCTTGTTGATATGCTAACGGTTGACAAAATAAAACATCGAAACCTTCGCAAAACAACAGAAATCATTATACGCTCTCCATCGTTCGCTATAATCAATTCAATTAAACAGTCCATCTTTTCAGCACGCCTTCGATAGCCATTCGTCGGTGATGATTAATTTATGAGATCACACGAACTCCAGATTTTTGTACTTAATAGATCAGACACCTGTCTATTGTAACTTGGCCTGAAATTGATAATTGGAAAAAATTAAATATGAATATGTTCTTCTATACATTTACGTATGCGACATATATCCTAAAAAGACTAACTTTATTCAACTACGACTAGATGCCACTCACATTAGACAGAATAATCAAGATCAGAGGTGCAAGAGAGGGGTATTCTGGGAGAGATATAAATTAAAATATGGATGAAAATGAAAATGATGGTGATGAGAATGAAAATATAGATGAAAATCAAAATCTTGTGTACAAAATTCTTGAAATGACCGCAAGCTGTGGATTATATAGTTTTACGCAAGTAAACTTAATATGTAGGTACACTTTTCTACCTTAAGATTTCCAATAACTTAACAGGACATATCTTAGGTATTCTAATCACTTCATTTGTTTCGCGACTTGAAATCATAATTATTTCGAAACACCGAAAATTATGAATACAAATATAGATACTTGGTGAATTAGGTATAGTCTGTTTCACATAATTTAGGCATAAATTTAAAGAATTTTTTCAAAAGTAAGCCAGGGTATTACGATAATTATATATCAAATCAATGCTATAATCGCAATCTGTCGGCTTATTGTCTGACTTAGTTTTTAAAATGTATGCTCAAACTTGTGTGAAACAGACTGTAAGCTTTCGAACTTTCTTTGTGACAGTAATGCATTCTTCCAGATAAGAAAGAAGCAGGATCCAGAAGTCTAAGTACATTGCGTGGTCAGTCAAAGAAGTATAAAACCTGTATTGTTTTGCTTAGAAATACATAGTTTAAATAAGTTATTTAAACGTTACATTTCACAAATGGATGGCCGCTTTCAAACAAAAATTTAGTCTTTTCTTCGTTTTTGTCCAGATTTTTCTTTACTTTTTTCCTATGGCGAAATTTGCCCTTTCTCCTGAAGAGATTTTTGAATTTTTTCGACGGTTGAATAGAACTTTATTAACTTTGAGAAGAGGGGAAGCTATGTTGTATGCGTGTATGTAAGAGTTAATTATAAGTACTTTTTTCTGCATTGCAGCACTATTAATCATTCATCAACATATAAGTCATATTTTACATCGAAATTTTATTTTTATTTTTTAAGCAACACTTCCATTGTGAAATCCTTAGTTTTGCTAGTTTTGCCTTTTGTGACAGTAATTTCGCTTTATTTGATTACTTCTGTTTTTCCTCTTTTATCATTTGCTGTTTTTCGTCTGTATTTAGTTTTCACGATGTTATGGAATTAACTGCATTGCATTTTGCTACTTATCGACTTCTACAAAAGCATAGATATAAGATTTTGATTATCTATCAAATATCTGTCACCTGTATCATTCGTCTTTTCGCTTCTGTTGACATGAAAGCAGTGTAAAGCCAAATTTTATTATCAAAGTAAAATGCTTTACTTCTAAATAAGTTGAGCCAACTTCTACATGGATTGGAAGCTTAGATATGGCAACACAAAGAATCACGTCAAACTAATTCATTAGGTAATTTGAGAATCAATGCGTAAAGTTTACGAAAAATAATGCAGTTAATGATTTACATGTTCTGCCCTTTTACTAATGGATTAAATAACGAAAAGCACTCAATGATATGCTTACTTACGTACTGCCTTAGGGAGAGTAGAATCCCGAAAAATCAAGAAAAAATTTTGATAAAACGCGTCCTTTTTGTTTTAAGTCGTTATTCATAAATCAGACCCCAACTATGCTTCTCACCTTTCAGGATTATGTAGGAAGACATTTTCCCAGGTAATGATCTATTCCCCGCAAATTTTAGTCATTGCCAAACGCATGTTTTCTGAACGGTAGGTATATTACAGAAAATGATCACTATATTTTGCATCATTACTGAGGGTAAGTCCCTAAAAAATCCACTTAATGAAATTGCTAACGATGAAAGAGGCGGCCAAAGAAAGTTCAAACCACAGTAAAACACAGGACACAACCACCCACCTCATGTTAAATATTGTCGTAATTAGCGAGCAATCAGGCTATCGCAATTCTAGCGGTAGTACGATAAATTTACAGCCCCGCTTGCGTTTGTAATTAAACGGCAAAAGAATTTTTTCTCACATCCTCAAAACCTTATCGCTCTCAATATTACCGGGGGTTAAAAGCTCTCTCCGAAATTTTAATCTTGAGCCGCGTAATTAAAAGGACCCGTGAGCTAAACGCTAGAATGCTTATGTTCCTCCGGTGGTTCAACCGGAAACAAGGTACCAAAATAATTGCCCCCTGGCGTGTACATGGTACGGACACGTGCGTTATATAAAGTAGCGAGCTAATTTGGATATCATATTCGAGTGTATTTACTAAAAAGTAGAGCAACGCCGCAATTTTTTCCCGATTTCGGAGTACCTATTGCAAATTAAGCGACTTTGCGCTCAAGTAAGTCACAGCCATGAAATGATTTGTTAGATTATATGCAAATTTTAACTTGTCGTAGTGTTTCCAAACGATTAAAAAAACAATTAGCCATTTCAATTTTGTCGTTTTTCATTTCATTATTATTTTTCGATAAGAAATGTAGCCATCGAGAGCCCTTTGCTTATCATATTATGAAAAAGCAGTGAAAACTAGTAAAAACATTTATTTTGAAAAAAATAACTTGCTATAAATGAGTCCTGACCATAGATGCACAGCAATGCCGGTCTGGAGGAATAAGCTGGTCTGGGATGACGGAGAGCTTTTTGAGCCGAAATGGCCTCAAAAACTAGCGTGAGCCGGTATATATCCCCTATTTTTTCTATATCTAAATCAATTTTTAGTTAAAGAAGACAAAACTTTGTCAGAACGTGAAAAAAACATGAAAATTTCATTCTACAAAGTTAGAAGTTGTCAAACTCAAAGGCTCGCGAATATTACGAGCCAAACTTTTTGGCGCATTTGACTGTACCTTCGTATGAAAGATTTTTTATTTTTCTGAATGTTCGGAGGTCGCATTCTGCACACTTTTGACTTAATAAACACCCTTAGAAAAATTGCACGGCGTTAAGTTGCGAAAATAAGGAGGCTAAGGCGTGAAAGGCATACTAATCCTTCCTTAGCCTCCTCTTCTTCCGACTTATCGACGTGCAATTGTTCTTTTGGGGGTTTTTAAATCCAAAGTGTAGACGAAGAAGTAAACATTCAGGAATTGAAAAATCTCATTATTCGCGCTTTTAATGAAGTACTGTCAAAATGCACAGAAAAGTTGCAATGCGGAACGTCGTTTTGATGTTTCAACGAAAAAAATGATGTGATAAAATATGAGTGGATTACCTGCGAATCATGAAATATGACATAAAACTTTGTGGGTAAATTTTTTTAATATTTTTTCGATATTCTGGCACAGGTTGATGTTCTTTAACAGAAAATTGATTTATCTATAGAAAAATAAAATAAGGAATATAAATAAGTGGCCAAAACCCTGTAAATGCTAAAATAGCGAAAAAACTACGCCACAGTTTTTCTGATCATTTCCAAGCACTTTTACTGAAAAATTTTGGTCTTTGATTTTTGAACTTTATCTATCTTAATTTTTCAGAGAATTTTTGATTTCTTCATTCTAGAGGTCTCTAGACTCTCTAACTCATACGCGCACGTCTTGTCCTGAAATTAATTTCGTTGTACTCTCCAAGAGCATTTTAATTCATATTTTTTTCAGTTTTCATCTTCTCAATTATTTGTTAATGGGAGTATCCGTTAGATTCATTAATGATTTGAAAAGAGAAAAATGAAAAAAAGAAAAAAATCATTAATAACTTGAAAGGCGCAAGAACATATTTAGAATTTCGCGTTTATTGATGCGGATTAAAATGATAAGAGCCCTTTCAGGAGAGCTGGTACGTTTGTAGATAGGACCGACTTAAGCTTACGTATATCAGCCTGGCTTATTGATGTTTGCATTGTTATTTTGAAGTAATTTCTCGTCGTAAAATACTGAAATGAGATGTTTGGAGAAAACCCTTCTTTATAATTCGAAACTACATTCAATTTAGGGGATTTTCACCCCAAGGGCTTTATGCCTTTTACTTTCCCATTTACATAAAAATATAAGAAATCTTTTTATGATCAGACAAGCAAGAATTAAATTAGACCCAAAATTTTTTTGCAAAATTTTGGATATTAAGTAAAAATCAATGATAACAAGAGCTTCTGTGCTCTAAGCGACATTATTAGCTTGTAGTAATGCACTTTATGCCATTCAGACAATTTTAAACGAACAAATTATTAAAGCATTAAAACGTCTTTTCAATAACAGTATTGTTATGAAACAGCTTCCAATGTGAATTCCAAGAGCGTAGCCAGGGAGAAGGGGCAAAGGGGCACATGCCCTCCTGGAATTTTTTCAGAAATGTTGCTGACTTTTCTGGTGATGAAAATTGTGATCAAAAAGGCAAAAAGCGTCAAAATTTTCCGGCGCTTCGCGCCGAGTCATTATTATTTATTCTCATATATGCCGATCTAATGAGCTTAGAAGCTTGAGTTGGCTAAAATAATCCAGCGCTCAGCATCTATTTAGTGATTTTATGCACTATTTGCTCGTTGAATGAGACTGCGCATGCTTGTTGAGCATTCAGGTAAAAGTGTGAAAATGATTGTGTGGGTACCAGATTATCTATTCTCAACTTTGTTTGTTCTTCTTAACAAGGTCACATAATTCTATTTTAATTGAAAAGAATGACCAAACTTTATTTGCGCATTTTCTATTTTCCGAACTACGTCTAGTTAAGGAGAAGGCCTCAATTGGGCCTAAAAACGGAAAAAAACAATATTTTCATTGATACATCTTCTTGAATCTAATTGGCAGCGACCGGTTGCAACACTATATATTTAGCATTGTCGAAAACCGCATTTCAGCTCAGAACGCATTTCACAATTCAGCAATCAACTGAAAAGTTTTTCGTTCATATGTAGAACTTGATCAATTTCAACTGTTTTGGGTTTAATACGTTACTGTTTATCATTAAAGTGCCTTTTTTACAAAATTTTCCCGGGCTCTGCCTTGGACCCCTCTGGGGGTGCTTGAGCGCGCCACCCCGGACCCCCCAGCCGCAAAATCTCTTTGTATGTGTACAAAGATTTTCGGGAGGATAAAAACAAGGAAAAAGACTTTGGAATTTCAAAAAACTTCCTGGCGCTTCGCTCCCGAATTAGTTTGTTATGTATAACTTTAAAATAGTATAAATTTAGTTTAAAGGGCAAAAACGTCAAAATTTTCCGGCGCAAGCGCCGGCTACTATTATGTCTCTTTTTAAAGCTCCAGCATAAGCTCAAACTTACCGCATTATGCCAAAATTGTTTTGTACAAATTAGATATTTTTCTGCTCTGTCGTCATCAGAAACCCATAAATTCGCTTGGCTACTCTACTAAAGGTCGAAAAGTTTAGTTTTACTATACATAAAGTGTTACTATACGATATCAAAGCACTCAATATAGCAGCTGACTTAAAAAATTTTGTGAGTGCCCCCCCCCGAAGCAAAATCCTGGCTACGCCACTTTTGAATTCCTGTCTTAAGATTATTGCAGCAGGTCAGCTTTTGTCACAACACAATATCTTTAGTACCTACAAAGAAGAGAGGCTCAACATTATCTTAAAAATTACATTCGTTAAAAATGATTCAAGCAGTCGATTTCTGCAAGTGATCCCAAAATTTTCGGCTATCTGCTTTATTAAACTGCTGCATTCATTGATGAAACTTTTAAGGTAAAACAAAATGAGATCCTTTGCCATTTTTGTCCTTTTGTTGGTGGTTGTTGCTTGTCACGCGATTAAGAACGTTGAAAGCGTGCCATCAAGAGAAATGCTGCCATGGCTTATGGAAGATAAAAGGGCGCAGCGTGTTGAGGATGCAGTTCGGGAACTGGAGGATCTTTTTGGCAGCATGCAAAGACCCAGGTAGTACACATGCATTTCTTTTAATTACATTATTACTACGATTTCAATACATCTACTTGTAGCCACGCTCGTTTTTGTCATGAAATGTATCATATATTATTCTACTATGGATTTTTCGAATCTTATCTGGATTAATCACGGTTGCACGAACAGTATTTTAGGTTAATGCAGATATGAGCATTTCCATATGTACGAGTATATTCTAAAATACTTTCAAGCTCATACATTGAAACGGACAAGCACAAAAATGGCCATTATACATCTTAATTTAAGTAATGTTCTTTAAATATCTCTTCCATATTCACACAAAATACGAATTTGCTTCAGACAGCTAGATTGCTTACACTTTCCTCAGTTTTTACGAAAAAAGTGTAATAGAATTCACCAATTTGAATTCAGCTGTATGAGACGCAAAACCAAATTCAGTCAACATAAATTATCAAATAATTCTCAGGTTCTCAAACTATAAGCTCAGCTAAGCTAATATGCTATGTTTAGTAAATAAATACGTTCGTATGTAGATGGCTTCAAAGGTCAATGTTAATATACAAATAAAAAATGTCTTGCTGTACATTGGTGTAAGATTCGCTTAAAATTACTATTTTTAAGATTCGGAAGGAGCATTTCTAAACGCGTCTTTGCCCCCGAGCGAATAGGATAATTTCCAGCCGTGATACTGACACAAGTTTTTCATAATGCCGTGGACATACTTTGTATTTAAGCGCAAATGTTTTTATTAATCTATTTTGTTGAGAGGCAAAAAGCCCAAGATAACGCGCCAATAAAATATCTAAAAAACGTATTAAACATATTAAACATACATATCGTATTTGCTTGAAAAATTCTATCATTGAGAACTAAATGAAGCGTACCGATTTATGTCCGAAAAATTAGGAAAAATAAGTGAAAATTGCATAATTTTAAAGTTCAACCCTTTTTATTACCGTTGTTTATTTTCAGAATTAAAGATGACGTGAAAATATTCCACACAATTTGCGATAATGCCGGCTAAACTAAAAAATCTCAATCTTCCGTCTCATCATAACCGACCGACATGCACATTAAGGCTTGGGTAATTGTCCCCTGCATAATCGCAACATAGAAAATATTTTGGAAAATAAGGCAAAAAGAATGCCAAAAATTATTGAAAATCAACAATTCTTCTGCAAAAGTGCTTGAAAAGGATTAGAAACTGTTGTCACGCTACTTTAGCATATATACAAATTTTTGAGGCCATTTCAGCTCAAAGAAACTCTCCGTCTGACCCCCTCCCCTGATCGTCTTCATTAAATTAAAACTGAGAGATTTACTGATTATTCACTATAGTTTTGTGGTAACTCATTTAAAGTAATTCCACATGGTTTATTCGAAGAAATAGATAAGTGATGATAATGTTTTTAATTTGTCGCATAGTCAACAAAAGCTTTGCGATAAATCATAAAACGTTGATCACGTAGTTGGCTCCAAATTACGATGATTTGGCATCGGATAATTAGGAATCATAATTGCCGGTATTTCCGGGTAGATTTTTCTTGCCTGATCGTGCAGATGAGTGTAGAATGCATAAGTAATTACGACGAATATCAATTCAAAAAGCCAGAACGCAACTAAGAAACCGAGGATTATAGCGCTGAATGCATATCTGGCTTCTGCACTGCGGTCATTAAATTGAGTTTCATTCAACTTAATCAGCTGAGCGATTAGGAAACCTATTAAGAGACACGATGATTATTTTCATGACGTGAGTGTGCGCTAACCGAACTTGACAGACAATTTTTTTAGGGATTTGCGGTCTACGTAAAGTATGTACACATGTATACTGAAATATTTTTATTCCGATAAGGGCGCTACACGTGCATTGTGCATTCTGTGCCTTTGCTGTTTACTGTTACAACCAGACACGCACGTGAGGGAAATTCGGGGTCTAGACCATAGGTGGGCAGCACCAAAATTCTGGGATGGGGGTGCAAGATTTATCAAAGGTCAAAAAAATGGTCCAAAAAATGGTCCTCAACGTGGTGGTATGGCAAAAAAACCACCATTTTCAACAGTTCTTATCGAGTACTATCCATTGGCATCAAAAAATTGCGAAAAAAGCAAACAAATTTCAGAAATTTAATTCTGGGGGGTATATTGGTTTCTGGGGGTTATTCGGCCTGAGGGGATGCCTAATCCCCAACCTCCCACGCCTACATGTGGTCTAGACCATACATGGGCGTAGGGGGAGTAGTACCCCAAAAGTTGAAAACTCTCCGCACATAACTGTAGATCCCCAGAATTCTATTTTTAGTATCATCTTTGGCGATTTGACTCATCCTGACCCTCCAAATTGGTGCTGCCCACGTATGGTCTAGACCTCCAGAATAGAGAAATGGGAAATTTTCTTGGGAAAATCAGGCAAAATTGAGGCAAAAAGTGGATGAAAAATTAATATTTTCTTCAGAAGTGCTTTAAATTGATCAAAAACGGTGTAATAACGCAGTTTAAAGCTTATACCAGTTTTTGAAGTCCGCCCAAAAAAGCTCAATCTTGGCCCCCAGACCGGTTCGGCTGACCTCCCAGATCAGCCATGGTCACAGCAAGCTTGTTGGAGGCAGCGTTTTTCTTAAAATTCTCAGTTGTTTGACCACCAATGTTTCGGCGAATTCGTTTGCAGGTTACCAGGGCCCGGTTGCTCGACTTAGCCTCAATAAAGGCTAACCATTAAAAATTAATTTTTAATGGTCCGCCGGTTGCTCGACTCCACCTTAACGCCAACAACCATTAAGATTCCCTTAACGAAACCATTAAAATAAGGTAAAATCTTAACTAATGGTTTCGTTAAGCTTCGTAAAAATCGGGTTGCTCGACTTGACCATTAATTAATGGTCGAGCATTTGTTAAGGGAAGTTTAAGGGTACCATTAAAGAAACCATTAAAAAAACCTTTAATGGCTGCATCAAGGGAAATCTAATGGTAGCGTTAAGGTAAGCTTAATGTTTGCGTTAAGGGAAGTTTAATGGTTATGTTAATTTCACACGCATTTCATGAGAATTTTAATGTTTTGGTTAAAATACATAGATATAAAACGTTGAGAACCATAGTCATTGATAATTCGAATTTTCTTTTATTTTACTCTTTTAACGCTTGACTTTTGGTGTTGGTTCGAATTCGGCTGATAATAGATTACAGTGACAGCGATACACTTAATTAGGAAAATAAATGAAAACGCTCGTTAGTCGAGGTAAAACATAATTGGTTGCTTGCGATGATATGGAAATTTTAAAAAAATAGAGAAATAAAAATAGGGAGATACAATTTTGATTTAAGCGCATTTTCGGCAACAGCTAAGGAAAATGAAGAATCCAACTGATAAATCTCGTCATCGAATAAAATCAAGGTTGGCAAGGCTGGGCTTTTTTAATCTGGGTTTTTTTGGGTGCAAAAAATCATTGGGTTTTGGGTTTTTTATCCACAGGTTACCAATTTTTCAAATAGACTGAAAAAAATACTGTAGGTGAGTCAAATTGTATTTCCAATCTCTTTTTGTTTGCTTTATGCTGTTCCTTCGACTAGTAAAGGCTAACCAACCTCAGTCTGGTCAACACAATGCCATGCTCGAAAATCTCAGCCCCTAGTTCACAATTGCCATCCCATGCTGCAAAACAGGGAGCTTTTATTCAGCCACCTCAATAGCCCACACTTTTCTGAGTTCGACCAATTTTTCTATTTCCTAATATTTTTTGAGAGCCAGTGCATTTTTTGATTAAAATCTGGTAATGTCCGAGCATTGAAGAGGAAGATGAATACATATATGTGGCAACCGCAGTGAACGATCGTAAAAAAACCCAATAAAACCCCAATAAAGCACAAAAAACTAAAAAAACCAAAAAAAACCCAAAAATCAAAAATTCAAAATTTTCAAATCTGGGTTTTTTCCATATCTGAATAAAATCTTTATTAAAATTTATTGTCATTAAAATGAACCAATGGATTTCATTTGGCAATGGATCGACGAGCATGTTTCATATTATTAAATAAAAGAATAATGAAAGAAGCTTTACTTTTTAAGTGTGAAATGTAATCATTGAGTTATCTCGTGAAAACGATAATTGCGTACATGAAGTCTCTATAAGAACCGCGTTTTAATTGTCATAAAATTATGTAGTTGGAAAAATTCAATAGTTAAAAAATTTCTATCTATGTAAAGAAGAGGTTTGTATCAGCCATTTTTCTACAATTCGCATTGTCAGTAGGCAGCGCTCATAGTTGCCTTGTCTGCAACTAGAAAAAAAGGATAAACTAATATTATTGTTATAAAATCTTCAGTATTAAGGATAACTTGCTAAATCTAAAGGTCATAAAATTCGTCGTCATTGAAATTAGTCAAAGGACTTCTTTTGACTTCGAATCGGCGAGAACTTGTCATAATATTAAAAATCGGAACGATAGGAAGAAGCGCCATTTTTCAATGTGAAAAACAATCAATGAGTTCGTTAATGTAGCTCTCGACCTACCTTTAAGAATGAACCTTAACAAAACCATTATAGTTGTTAAGGTGAAGCCCAGCAACCCAATTTACCTTAAAGAAACCATTAAACGCTTAATGGGAGCGTTAAGGTTTCAGTCGAGCAACCGGTTTTAAGGTAGACATTAAAAAACTGAGCCTTAATTAATGGCTGCACTAAGGTGGACTCCAGCAACCGAAATTTAAATCGACCATTAGACTTCCCTTAAAGTCGAGCTTAATGGTTGAATCGAGCAACCTGATTTTTTAATGGTTTCGTTAAGGTGGGAATCGGACTTAACGCGACCATTAATTAATGGTTGCGTTAAGGTGACCATTAGTTAATGGTCGAGTCGAGCAACCGGGCCCAGGTCTTGCAAAATCCGAAAATTTTACAGTTTTTCAGAATTTTCAAACTCATTTTATTTATTATCCTTAAACCGATATTTATTATATGTGAGGTTGAAATTTATGGAAATCGGTATTTTTGCTTTACTGACGAGATGACAACAATTTGATTAAATTATTGAGATTTAACGAATTTCTGGTTATAAAATTCACAAAAATAACCGTATCTATACTCTGTTTCACACAACTTCGGTCATAAATTTTAAAACTATCTCCGACAATAAGCTGACAGATTGCGATTATAGCCTTGATCTGATATATAATTATTGTAACCCTCAGCTTACTGTCGTTGAAAATTCTTAGAATTTATCCACAAAGTTATGTGAAACAGACTATAGTTATTTTGTCTTCCTTACCAATAGTGATAGCAACGCCGGCTAATGCTAAAAATTGCATTATCAAGTTTGGCAATATCAGAATTGGTCTAAAGGTTTTGAAAGCGAATGCGTAAAAGAACATGAACAAGATCCACGTGACGTACAATGCAATATGGTGTGCCAGGTGGATTTCGAAAAAGACGGTCATCGCAACGTTGTCCGTATCATTCCACGAATGCCATTTATTCGTTGTGTGCTTTTGCAATTCTAACCACTGGAGTGGACTTATGCTTAAAAGGAATTGAATAATTGTATTATAAGAGGAATAAAAAAAGATCAAATGTCGAAGTACAATTAAAAGACAAATTTTTGAAACTTTAAATATAAAAGAAATTCAAACATTATGTCCAGTTAATTTGTATGTAGGTCCTTTGTTCACTTTTCAACTACAATTATTCTGCGCGCTATTTTTGCGTTAGCCCACGTAGTAGGTTGGTATGTATATCTTAGGTGTTCGTAGTGAAAAGGAAAGTCGGGAGAAAAATAATTAAAATACGAGTTTAGCATTATGACGGTTAAGTTTAAAAAACAATTGGCTTGGGCAATGGCGGATCCTGGATTTTTGTAAGGACAGCACTACCCCCAACTTTTCATAGTCGAAAATTACTTCCAAATTCGCCCTTCATGTGCGATGCAGCAGTGTTATCCGTTTAACAGTGTCTGCCTTTATTTAAAATGATTTTGATGTACCATTTTTTTGAAATTTTTAGAAATTTTCGACAATATGTACTAAGAATTGATTAAATTTCTTATTACTTTAGCGAGAATCCGGCACAAGCGCCTGAAAATTTGTGAAATAGGCAGAAGAACGCTTAGACGCTTGATTAAGTGCTGATTCTTCTGTATGTAAGTACATGAGCGATTGAAGCAATGTTTACACAACCCGATCGAAGCATATTATGCAAAAACGACAAAATATTTAAAATTTAAGCTTAAAAATGAAATGAAAATATGCTCAAATAGCTGTTTTTTAAAGCTTCAGAATTCGTTTTAGGAGTCAGAAAAATGTTTGTCGCTACAAAAAGCCTATGCTCGGCGCAAATATATTGCTTCCAGGCCGCCAATAAAGTAAATTGAATGATATTAACAGGTATGTACATATTATTCGGCGCGAAACTACGAAAAAATTAATTAAATTACGATCAGCGGTGGCCAAAAAACCCTAATAAAGTATCAATTCTTTATTTTGTCAACTATGTTGGGCCAATAGTAAAACGGCCTCTCCCCGTTCCCATGAATCCACCTCTGGGCTTGAAAACCCAACAGCTTAAAACGCGAATTAAAATTTTTATTAATTTTCGCATTAACAGCTTCTTCTGCTATCAGAAGTAGGTACTCTGCCTCAAAACGTAACGAAGTATTTTTGTAGCCGAAGCTAAATAAAATTTCAAAAATAGATATATGCTTTTCCAACTGGCAAAACTTAAAAGCACAGAACATGATTGCAAAAGCATTGGACACGCAGAACGGAAACAAATTATCTGTTTTTTCTATTCTTGAAAGCTAGCGGCATTTTGAAGACTGAAAATAAAGTAATAGTATCTGATCATTTGAACACTTACTTATCATAACGATTAGCAGGCCTTTGGTACAGTCCGTTATTCCAGGAATCGCTTTTGTGCAACAAAACTCCACAAGTTGTCAGGGCCAAGACGATCATAATAAATTGACATACTCCAGCTATGGCTGCTGCTGTGAAAAGATTACAGCAGCAACATTGCTCTTTAACCATTCTCAAAACTCACTTATCCCGAAACATGCACAGAAAATCAGGTTCGCTCAACACAAACGAAAAGTCGCTATTTTAACAACTCTGTTTCGGTTACTTGAATCCGTTGATGACTTCTGCGTCTGTTTTTACTTTGCCTTTGACATGAGATTTATAGTTCTGAATAGCCCAAGACTCCGCTCCAACGCACCCTCAGATTTTTCGACAAAATTCCTTCTGCTTTCGATTGCGAGCCAATGAGGAACATAGAAGATAATTTGAACTTTCGGGGATCTTTTAAATTTTAAAGATTGGCTTCAACCTGGTCATACAGCTAAGTTATTTATGTATCGAACGCTTTGAGTTCCGAATGAGCTCTAAAAGAAGGAAATTAAATCACCTCTATTATGAGAAGTGTTTTAAAATCATGCACTGTTACGTATCAGCAAATTACTCGTAGCTTAAGGAGCACGTGGTAGAATAAACTCATTCATATGTAAGCTGCAAGCTATCTTAGCTACGTGCGGATGTCATTTGTCAAATTGTACGGTTGTCAAATATGTCTTAATCATTTATTATGGTTCTCTAACTACATTTCGAAAGGCACAGTCATTCTAAACCCTCAATTTCTATTAAAATGAAGGAAATATTTTGGAATTATAGTGAGAAGATTAGAGGTTAATCTCATGCGCCTATAGGTAAGCAATAACAGAATACAAAAATGATTATACCACTTAGCTTTCCCTTAATGAGTAATTCGCCTAGGAAACGACAGACTGCTATCTACTTCATAATTTGTAAATTTAATTTTAGATAGTTGCCATAGACATAAATTATGAGCTTTATAAACTCTCTGGAGACCAATGATCGTGCGTTTCTTTAGTGTTTTTTTACAGACTACTGTGATAATTTAGCACCAGATTTTGTTTCCGCTGTACCATAAAACCTGATTGCATTGGAGCGCAGGTCGCTAAAGCGTCAGCAGCCTTTAAAAAGTTTCAGAACAAAATTGCTTCGATGATTGCACCTACAATTTAAGCCTTTTCAAAAAGTTCACCATTACATAGCATGTCGTAAATGTAAGCACATAAACGAGTGAAACACTAATTTCTGTTCAAAAATATGCTGATATCGAAGAAGTAGGTACACTCGATGCTAAACTGATTGAGTCAACAAAAGATTTTTGTCTCCGCTTTTGGAGTTCAACAAATTTTTTGGAAGCATGCTTGCAATGACGACCTGTTTCGTAAATAAAAATTTGATAGTGCCCACACTCAGTAATTTTAAAAATGCGGCATTCGACCATTTTTTATAATATTGTTGTCTATCTTGGCGATCGTTTAATTCTTGTTTCGTCAAAAGATCGTATTTGCCTCTGGGAATATTACTTGTCTGAATCTATTTTTTTGTACTTACTTTCTGATGAGAAGATAAAGCATATGCGGACAACTTAACCAATTTATAAATATTATACTGATATCGTTCTGTGCTAAGATGTTGTACATAATAAACTTACTTCTCTTTAAGCCATGTATTAAGCCAAGTTTCGAAATAAACTTCTTTATTGTGCTCTTCAGCATGCATGCGGAATGTTAGATCTTGATAATCTGTCAGTTCCTCTGCATAAAGTAGTTAGAGCTCGGAGAGCCATACATTTGCATTTGTTCAAATCTCGGATTTACCATGTGCATTTGAGAGAAGTGAACTATTCATTTTTCAGAATTAAAGAGAACTAAGCATCTTTTGTTCTAGTTGCTGAAAAAAATGTTTCCATTATTGACTTGATCTTTCTAAATTACGAAAATTTAGAACAAACTATAATCCCTAACGCTACAATGTCTAAGCTGGTATACCTATTCCTTTTTCGCACACGATATTGCAGAAGTAGTATAGCCTGTCACTCTGGCGTGTAACGTTATAACATAGCCCATGTTATAAGATAGGTGGAACTAGGTTCGGGAACTTTTTTTCCTGTGTTATAGTATAGGCGAAAGTGTAGGCAGCAGGAAAATGGGGGTAAAAACGTGCGCCCTGGCCCGGGGAGGGTGTGCCCTGCCCCATGTTATAGTGTAGGAGGGGAGAGGTGCGCCCTGAGTGCGCCCTGGGTTGGGAATGGGGTAAATAAGCCTAAGGGGATCGTCTCATAAGCCTAAGAGGAGCAGTCCTTGGGTAGTTCGGGAACTTGAAGTTCGGGAACTATGTAAGCCTAAGGGGAGCCAGCTGCTCCCCACACGGTGCAAAAAAAAGAAATAAATTTGCTTGGATTTCTCGAATATATGTAGCTGCTAAAACCATGTGAGATGGGTTTTAATGCGACTACAGCGCCGTCTTTTTCATAAGTATGAGTCATGATTGTTCCTGAACTTTAAGTTCGGGAACTTTGTGAAAAGGTGTCCCAAAAGTGCCGCAAAGGCCTAGAAGTGGCGCATAAGCGCCGCCAACGCCCATAAGCGCCGCCAAGGTCCAAAAAGGGTCCAAAAGCGCTACTAACTGTCTCACTGCAAAATAATAAACTTTTATTTGGTTAGCTCTATATAGCTATGTTGACAGATTTAGGATTGCCTTTTCGTAAAGTAAAATGTTGTAAAATTTCGTTTTTTATGAAGCGAATGATGTAAAGAATGGTCAGAGTGACTAAAATGGCGATACAGCTTAAAAGTTCATTAGAAATCGCACCGAGTTCTTCTTTATGCACACATTTTACATTGCTTTCTAGGCACCTTCCTTCAATATTAATTCCTCGAAAATTTTCATCAATTTTCATACAGGTTTTAAACGCAGGCTCAAATTTCATAGACTCGAGTTTTGGCAGGCATGTTGTTAAATTTTTCCAATCGGAAACTTGAAAATCACAGCTTTCTTTCAAGATTATGTTTTGAACGACGGATCTAGGTAGCCTATTATAGTCTGCTAAATGATGACAAACTATGGTAGACTCATTTACATATATATGGATCAAGCCCATATGTAAAACGTAAGAGCACTAACAAGAAAATCATCTTTTCTAATGTAAGCAGCACTGCTTCTATTTATAATCTACTGTCGTCTGAAATGCAATTTTACGATAGTCTTGCCAAATTCAAAAGGTACGGGCAGATCTTGATCACTTTTCACTTCAATGGTATTGAATGATTTTTTGAGCACAGGTATATAATGCGGACTAATATATGCGTGATTAACAATATCCATATATTTTCCTTCTATATTCACAACCTGCAGAAGCGGCGCGAAAATATTTCCAACGATTTGAGGCTCAACTATATCGCAATATACGTAAAAGTTATGCATTCCGCCTAGCTATCGGGTGAATGGTGGGCAATGCGGTCAGTTCCTGGGCAATAGTATAATTTATATTTTCAAGCTGACTTTCAAGAAATCCCAACATATACATCAAATGACTCGTTAGAATTAAGCTTTTGAATGTAATCAGTGTTAATGACTATGTGACAAAATTTCTTATTTTCATTGTATTTGAAACTTTAGGTACTCTGTGTATTCAAATTTTTCTTTTCAAACTGACCGTTTTTAAACCAAGTTTGGAAAAAAGTGTGCAGAGTTTCGAAAGTATGCAGAGTTTCGGAAAAAGTGTGCAGAGTTTGGAAAAAGTGTGCAGAGTTTGGAAAAAGTGTGCAGACTTTGAAAAATACGAGAATATTAAAACATATTTTGGGGTTATTCAAAATGTCATTATCATTCAGCCAACTATAGTATAATAGAGAAATGTAGTTTAAGTGGGTGTGCCTGAGTTCAGCACTTATTCAGGGCTAAGACCGACAGACGAGAATGATTTGGTCAAAAACACTTTTTGCTTTGACATAGTTTTTAACAGATTATACGGGTATATTAGACTTAACAATTTGATGCCGTAGGCATGTCTTCAAGATAGAAACACAAGAATAATTGTCCAGGCTGTTTGTTGGCTATAATATTCATTATTGCAACCCTTCATGCGCGTAGAAAAACATTGCATTTTCATGGACTAGAGAAATAAAGATTACAATACTGTTAGGTAGTCTTAAACAATATACTACGTACAGTAAGCAAAGTCTGTTGAATATAAGAGTGCTTGTAAAGTTTAGAACATTTCGTAAAGTTTAGAACATTTTTGTAAAGTTTGGAACATTTTTTGTAAAAGTTTGGAACATTTTTTGTAAAGTTTGAAATATTTTTGTAAAGTTTGGAACATTTTTTGTAAAGTTTGGAACACATTTTACAATTTATAACATAGGAAGTTTGTAAAGTTTCGAACATTTTTTGTAAAGTTTGGAACATTTTTGTAAAGTTTGGAACATTTTTGTAAAGTTTGGAACATTTTTGTAAAGTTTGGAACATTTTTGTAAAGTTTGGAACAAAGCTTGTAAAATTTGGAACAAAACTCGTAAAAGTCAGAAGAAAGTTATATAAATGTTCAAATATCCGAATTCAGCCACAATTAAAGGGGTATATTGCATCCAAAAACCTTGTTTCTATTGCCTATGATTTTGGATTATCCCTAAGCGGGCCCACCCCTCATATTGACCCAACTGTGTACTTATGGTCAGATCCTAAAGCTGATGTGTGGTTGGGAAGTATATACTAAAAAATTTGTTAATTTCCGGAAACCAAAATATCCAAAACTATAAAGTGGCATATTTTTCTGAGCTAAAAAATGTAAATTTATTTTGGGAGTTTTTACACAACCAGCTGTGGTGTAAATATTGTAAAACGTGAATTTTCAACGTATAAATTTAGCGTAACGTCTCATAGGCGCATATATGTATACCTACAATTACGTATATTTCAAAAATTTTTACTAAAAAAGGCTAAACAGAATTTAATAGATAATTCTTTCGTCGAAAACATCCGACGCGGGTCTCTTAAATCCGCCGTGGCCTCCACGGCGGCCTTTTTTATCGGCTTTCATTTCGAAAGCCCGAAGAACTACTGGCTTCGTCTCTTCGCGATCGCGAAACCAGTTTTCGAGCTCCTCCGCCCGGACGGTTATGATTTCGCCTCGGCGCTGTGCCCAGTGTTCTTTCCAAGTTTGCACCTCGGCGGCTCGGGATCGGAAAAAATATTCGCCGATATGATGGGAATCGACGCCGCGACCTTCGATTTTAACGTCGCACCGCTGAGACGGCGGTTTCACGACGAATTCCTAAAAACTCAAATAAAAGAATGAATGTTGTAAAATACTAAAATTTTTACATTGGAAGTGGTAATTCACGAGAAACTTTAAAGGATTTTAAAATGAAATCAAGATATGTATAAACGTAAAGTTAATCGAATATAGGGTGAGAAAAATAGAAACAAATGAATATTGATTTTGGAATAAACTTAAGAAGTGGAGCTTTTAATCGAAAACGAATGGGTCGACGAGCCTGGAAAAGTCAATGTTTGCGTTTGCGACGATTTGGCTGACGTTGCAGTCAAAAGTGATATTTTCGCACGATTATTTACCGTGTTCGGTCATCACAAAAACATTTTGAATTTTTTTATAACTCAGAATCCATTTTTTCGAGGCCCACTCTCAACAACTATAAACAGAAACACACACTATTTTGTATTAACTAAGACTCCTCATTTGAATGTTTTGAATGTTTTAGGTAATCAATTGTATGGCTCGAATTCACCCTTAAAGCAAGCTTATATGAAAACTATGAAGGATAAGCCTTACAATTACTTGTTAATTGACGTTTTTTCTGATAAAATCGAAAATCGACTTCGATCTAATATTTTCTCTCACGAAGCACCAATGATTGTTTGGCGAAGCTTATAAATATTGGAAAAATTTTTTTCTCAAAAAATGAATTCTAAAGCTCGACAAGAAATCGCTGCAAGCGAACCGTATTTTTGCTTATTGGGGGATAAAAATTTAAAGAAAAATTTACGACATTTATTAATCAGTCAAGCACCTCCTCAATTTTTTTCTGTTCTCACACAAGCTACCCGACATCTTCTAAACGGTACCTTTTGTGCAAAAAATCCCAAATTTTGTGAACAATTTGAAAATAGTTTATATTTGTTGGCACTGCCGTCAACCGCTAAGAGTGAAAAACAAAAAATTTTGATTACTGAGTCGCCTCAATTCATTCTTGAACTTTATTCTGCTCTAAAGGAAGCTCTTGTAAAATGAATGTTCGGAGAATGTATGTTGTTCCTTGCGACTTTTTCGATTCATTAATGCGAAAAGCAAAAATTACCGATGATCCGCTACTTACGGCTCAAGTAAATATAGAAAAGACGAAAGAAAAAATTTCGCGATCTTTTTCCTCGAAATCGATCATTTTTTCGGAAGTCAGTTGCAACAAAGTACAATCAACGAATGATAAGTGGTGAACTACAATTGTTTTCCCCCACAAGTTAGCTTAGTTCCCGAACTTTTTTTCGTGAGCTCGTCTTCATTGCGGAGATCATATCATTTTTACCCATAGGTTCACACTCGTAAAATATATCGATTAATTTCGGTTTCGTTATTATATGTGATTCACGTTTTCTTCGAATATTATGTTGTCCTGATCCGAACTCGAAAAATGTTTCTTTTTTCTTAGCTGGCCTTCCTCGCTTTTTAGTAATTTTTATTTCTTTTATCTCATTATCTGCACGCTGTTCTTCTAACACTGACTGTTTTTGCATGACATCGGCATATTGGACCAATTTTTTCTCAGGGTCACCTTTTTCGCTTAAAATTTTTTCTTTCGTCTTTTCTATATTTACTTGAGCCGTAAGTAGCGGATCATCGGTAATTTTTGCTTTTCGCATTAATGAATCGAAAAAGTCGCAAGGAACAACATACATTTTCCGAACATTCATTTTACAAGAGCTTCCATTAGAGCAGAATAAAGTTCAAGAATGAATTGAGGCGACTCAGTAATCAAAATTTTTTGTTTTTCACTCTTAGCGGTTGACGGCAGTGCCAACAAATATAAACTATTTTCAAATTGTTCACAAAATTTGGGATTTTTTGCACAAAAGGTACCGTTTAGAAGATGTCGGGTAGCTTGTGTGAGAACAGAAAAAAATTGAGGAGGTGCTTGACTGATTAATAAATGTCGTAAATTTTTCTTTAAATTTTTATCCCCCAATAAGCAAAAATACGGTTCGCTTGCAGCGATTTCTTGTCGAGCTTTAGAATTCATTTTTTGAGAAAAAAATTTTTCCAATATTTATAAGCTTCGCCAAACAATCATTGGTGCTTCGTGAGAGAAAATATTAGATCGAAGTCGATTTTCGATTTTATCAGAAAAAACGTCAATTAACAAGTAATTGTAAGGCTTATCCTTCATAGTTTTCATATAAGCTTGCTTTAAGGGTGAATTCGAGCCATACAATTGATTACCTAAAACATTCAAAACATTCAAATGAGGAGTCTTAGTTAATACAAAATAGTGTGTGTTTCTGTTTATAGTTGTTGAGAGTGGGCCTCGAAAAAATGGATTCTGAGTTATAGAAAAATTCAAAATGTTTTTGTGATGACCGAACACGGTAAATAATCGTGCGAAAATATCACTTTTGACTGCAACGTCAGCCAAATCGTCGCAAACGCAAACATTGACTTTTCCAGGCTCGTCGACCCATTCGTTTTCGATTAAAAGCTCCACTTCTTAAGTTTATTCCAAAATCAATATTCATTTGTTTCTATTTTTCTCACCCTATATTCGATTAACTTTACGTTTATACATATCTTGATTTCATTTTAAAATCCTTTAAAGTTTCTCGTGAATTACCACTTCCAATGTAAAAATTTTAGTATTTTACAACATTCATTCTTTTATTTGAGTTTTTAGGAATTCGTCGTGAAACCGCCGTCTCAGCGGTGCGACGTTAAAATCGAAGGTCGCGGCGTCGATTCCCATCATATCGGCGAATATTTTTTCCGATCCCGAGCCGCCGAGGTGCAAACTTGGAAAGAACACTGGGCACAGCGCCGAGGCGAAATCATAACCGTCCGGGCGGAGGAGCTCGAAAACTGGTTTCGCGATCGCGAAGAGACGAAGCCAGTAGTTCTTCGGGCTTTCGAAATGAAAGCCGATAAAAAAGGCCGCCGTGGAGGCCACGGCGGATTTAAGAGACCCGCGTCGGATGTTTTCGACGAAAGAATTATCTATTAAATTCTGTTTAGCCTTTTTTAGTAAAAATTTTTGAAATATACGTAATTGTAGGTATACATATATGCGCCTATGAGACGTTACGCTAAATTTATACGTTGAAAATTCACGTTTTACAATATTTACACCACAGCTGGTTGTGTAAAAACTCCCAAAATAAATTTACATTTTTTAGCTCAGAAAAATATGCCACTTTATAGTTTTGGATATTTTGGTTTCCGGAAATTAACAAATTTTTTAGTATATACTTCCCAACCACACATCAGCTTTAGGATCTGACCATAAGTACACAGTTGGGTCAATATGAGGGGTGGGCCCGCTTAGGGATAATCCAAAATCAATAGGCAATAGAAACAAGGTTTTTGGATGCAATATACCCCTTTAATTGTGGCTGAATTCGGATATTTGAACATTTATATAACTTTCTTCTGACTTTTACGAGTTTTGTTCCAAATTTTACAAGCTTTGTTCCAAACTTTACAAAAATGTTCCAAACTTTACAAAAATGTTCCAAACTTTACAAAAATGTTCCAAACTTTACAAAAATGTTCCAAACTTTACAAAAAATGTTCGAAACTTTACAAACTTCCTATGTTATAACGTGTAAAATGTGTTCCAAACTTTACAAAAAATGTTCCAAACTTTACAAAAATATTTCAAACTTTACAAAAATGTTCCAAACTTTACAAAAAATGTTCCAAACTTTACAAAAATGTTCTAAACTTTACAGAAATGTTCTAAACTTTACAAGCACTCTTATAAATTCAACAGACTTTGCCTACTGTACGTAGTATATTGTTTAAGACTACCTAACAGTATTGTAATCTTTATTTCTCTAGTCCATGAAAATGCAATGTTTTTCTACATGTATGAAGGGTTGCAATAATGAATATTATAGCCAACAAACAGCCTGGACAATTATTCTTGTGTTTCTATCTTGAAGACATGCCTACGGCATCAAATTGTTAAGTCTAATATACCCGTATAATCTATTTAAAAACTATGTCAAAGCAAAAAGTGTTTTTGACCAAATCATTCTCGTCTGTCGGTCTTAGCCCTGAATAAGTGCTGAACTCAGGCACACCCACTTAAACTACATTTCTCTATTATACTATAGTTGGCTGAATGATAATGACATTTTGAATAACCCCAAAATATGTTTTAATATTCTCGGTATTTTTCCAAACTCTGCACACTTTTTCCGAAACTCTGCACACTTTTTTTCCAAACTCTGCACACTTTTTTCCAAACTCTGCACACTTTTTTCCAAACTCTGCACACTTTTTCCGAAACTCTGCATACTTTTTTCGAAACTCTGCACACTTTTTTCCAAACTTGGTTTAAAAACGGTCAGTTTGAAAGAAAAATTTGAATACACAGAGTACCTAAAGTTCAAATACAATGAAAATAAGAAATTTTGTCACATAGTAATTAACACTGATTACATTCAAAGCTTAATTCTAACGAGTCATTTGATGTATATGTTGGGATTTCTTGAAAGTCAGCTTAAAAATATAAATTATACTATTGCCCAGGAACTGACCATAGCTGCCCACCATTCACCCGATATGCTAGGCGGAATGCATAACTTTTACGTATATCATAGGTAGCGCGTTAGCGCGTACCTATAATATACTTGGGTACCCCCAACACCTGGGCACCCCCCCCTACAGCTATAACGGGACACTTCTGGAAGGTGCGGTTTTTTTTATAAGAAAGATAATAAAAAAATTCGCTGCCCGTGTTTTTTTGTTTTTCTTGAAACTCAAAATTGACTGTGTGAAGAAGGTGTAAAGTTTTTGTGTAACGTTATAACATAGGACAAATTTTGGGACCTTTTTACTGCGGCATGTGGACAACTGAGTATTGATGACTCGAAGGATTGAACAGAATAGGATAATAGAGGGATGAATTCTACAGATGACACTTTTTTTGTTTTTTGAAATTCGCATTATTTATCGAACGGCAGTGTAAAGAGTGCGAAAATCTGGGGTGAAAAAAGCACTTTTTGGTCGAGTTTTCAACCTTCCTATGTCCGATACTAACTCCGGTTATGAGGTTTTTAAAATGTTTTCTGACAGAAATGTAGAGCGGATCAAGCGGCTACATTCTGCATATAAGCAAAGTCTTCTATGCTCTATGGTGAGTTAGATCCTGGGGTTTAAAGTTTACACTCTAGTGGATGGTGTAAAAAAACGGATTTTAACTAAGATTTCTCTGCCAAATTTTTCCGCTTATGAGTCAGTGCAAATCGAAGACAGCATTAATAAAGTGCCTCACAGGGGCTAAACATCGCAGCAAACCGCATTTAAAAAAAACGCAATATTGAGTTATTTATAGGGTGTAAAGTTCGAAATCAGAGGTAAAAAATGGGCTAAAAAACACGTTTTTTCCGAAGTTTGATTGATAAATCATGCCAAATAATTTTTGCAACAGAATTTTGGCACACAGGAATGTACTACGATTTAAAAGCTACAAATTGTACCCAAACCGAATTTCTTTAAACTCAATGGGGAGTTCGGTACGGAATTTTAAAGTTTACAGTGTTCTAAATGATGGAAAATACGTTTTTGTTGCGTTTTTTGTTCGCCACTTTCTCCGTCCAGAAGTCGGGATAAGTCTAATAGAATAAAAATAAAGTGCTTTATATCGGGTGCACGTCAAAGCAAATTGTCTATACATTAATATTTAGCGAGTGTAAAGTCAAAAATTTGGAGTTTTAAATGCGTTTCTGTCTTGTTTTTTCTGCCTGCTTCTCCGGTTACGAGTCAGGGACACGTTTATCAAGTCTAGAAATGGACCAGGAATCAAATTTGATATGCCAGTCTGGCGCATATGTTTACACTCTACGGTGTTGTAAAGTAGTTTACACCAATTGTTAGTTTGCCCATAGAACATTATGTAGACTTAATTTTTTCATAAATATTAATCGTAATATCGGAACAATATCAAAATTACGAATCTGACTAAAATCTTCTTTACACTAGGTGTTTACATGAAGTTTACACTACATATATATTTATCTTCGTTTTTGAGCATTCCTGAAACCTAATTTTTTCTTGGAGCCTAGAAGTTTTCAAAGGATCAAATGTGAGACGTCACGTAGGCGCGTTTGTTTACATCCAACAGTGATGTAAAGTAGTTTACATTCATTGTTTATATGTCCTCAGACCATTGTAGAGACATAATTTTTTCATGAATGTTGATCATAATATCCGAGTAATTTTTTACACTGCATGTTAGCCTTTGTTCTAGAGCATTGCAAAAATCGAAATTTTTTCCTGAGATATAAAAATTTACAGGGAATGAAATATATACGTCAATTGGGCGCGCTTGCTTACACTCAGCAGTATTGCAAAGTGGTTTAAACCTAATGTTTATTGTCTTTAAAACATTATGGAGACTCATTTTTCCATAAATGTTGAAAGAAATATCGGAGCAATATCAAAATTACGAATCCGACTAAAATATTCTTTACGCTATGTGTTTGTGTAAAGTTTACGTGTACGTGTTAACCCTAATTCGATAGACTTGCAGAGACTTTGTAACTGAAGTCAAGAAATTTTCAAGGATTCATATGTGAGACATCAATTAAGTGAGTTTGTTTACCCTCAAAAGTAATCTAAAGTGATTTAAAAATTATGTTCAAGTGTCCTTAGATCATTGAAGAGATGTAATTTTGTCTTAAATGGGTTGCATTTAAGTTAAATCTTTCTTAGCCGTGTTTATAATATGTTTCACAAAATCTTGCACATGGAGAGCTATCGTTTAATTGATGTAAATTGCCTGCAAAAGTGGTTTAAAATGAACCAGCAATCACACTACTGTGCACAGAAGTCGACAAAGATATACAGCTTTATTGTAATCATGTACATTAATAAGCCGTAAACTGTTAGTATTCTCTACACCTAGTAGTTGTGTAAAGTTTGCACTATTCATTTGTTGTTAATATGTAGTCTATACTACAAATTTATTTTACTACCAAATCAAAGCGTTAGTGTTCCTTACATTTGATATTTGCGTGAAGTTTTTGAATTTTTGCCGAAAATCTTTGCCTTCTAATTTACCAACATCCCGCCTTTTCCATTTTCTTGAAGTTTAAAATCTTTTATAATTCTCTCATAATTTAATGGTAGGTTTTAACTTTAAGTTTCTCTTGGTTTACAACTCTCGCTTAGCAAGCTCATTTTTCAAAACTTTTTCATAGTGATCAGATTAGTTGCGTTTAGTTTGGAATTGGTGGACGGTCGTTATTTTATTACTCGGCTTAAATAAACCAAGTGACTATCTTTTGATTATTTTCTTCATCGCAAATTCAAACACCCAATTTTCAATTTGAAAATTGACCCAATTTTCAATTTGAAAATTGATCCAATTTTCAATTTGAAAATTGAAAATTGGGTGTTTTCAATTTCAAAAGTCACAACACATTGTGCTTGTGTATTGATTGAGTGAGGATTTGCAATGTGAATTCGTTGGTTAAATTTTTGTGCTTGATTATAAGTGAACTGCACATTAAGAAGAAATAACTTAATGCAGTTTTAATTTGAAAATGGATGGTGTCAATAAGGTTGTCTTGTTTAAAAAGGATAATGCTGATGTTAAGAACAATATTGTTTTCCGCGTTCTTGGACTGTTGTCATTATTGTGGCATGTTACTGATTGTGTTTACTGACTGATGTACTGAAATCACGCTAATTAAAAGTAGTGTACTAGCAAAGAAAAATGCTCCGATGGAACAAAAAAGATGAATATACTTGGAATTGTGGATTATTATGGATGTAAAAGGAGGGGACTAGGAAAAATCTACCTAAAGTCGGAAAATCTGCTAAAAATCACACTTTCTCTAAGCAACGCAAAAAATCGATGTATATTCTGCGGCCTCTAAAAAAGTGTCTTTTTTAAATAATGTTCGAAGTTTCAGATAAGAGTGTATAAACGAAATCTATCAAGGTTACTTTTTTAAATTGCTGGCACCTGATTGATAGAAAACTAAGAGGTATTGTATTTAAAGTTGTTTTGTTTTATGAGCATTATAGCAAGCAAAGCAGGAGCCGATTGATTAGTGCACACAATCGTTTCGGGCATGCTAGTGTATCTACATTAAGTCTGTTTCAAGTCAACTTACGTGTTTCCTACTGTTTTTAACCAACCATGTCTTCAATTGTCTTCGATGTTTGCTATTTCATTCAATTGGCTTGGAAGACTGTTAGTTTACTTAATATCATTTCCCATAGCTACTGCATAGCTAACGTGCTGCTGTTTCAATCATTGTTATGGTTGAATATTTATTTTAATCTGTTGGCCGCAGAATATACATCGATTTTTTGCGTTGCTTAGAGAAAGTGTGATTTTAGCAGATTTTCCGACTTTAGGTAGATTTTTCCTAGTCCCTCCTTTTACATCCATAATAACTACAATTCCAAGTATATTCATCTTTTTTGTTCCATCGGAGCATTTTCTTTGCTAGTTGTGATATAGTTGAGCCTCAAATCGTTGGAAATATTTTCGCGCCGCTTCTGCAGGTTGTGAATATAGAAGGAAAATATATGGATATTGTTAATCACGCATATATTAGTCCGCATTATACACCTGTGCTCAAAAAATCATTCAATACCATTGAAGTGAACATTAAAAGTGATCAAGATCTGCCCGCTACCTATTTGAATTCGGCAAGACTATCGTAAAATTGCTATTTCAGACGACAGTAGATTAATAAATAGAAGCAGTGCTGCTTACATTAGAAAAGATGATTTTCTTGTTAGATGCTCTTACGTTTTACATCTGGGCTTGATCCATATATATGTAAATGAGTCTACCATAGTTTGTCATCATTTAGCAGACTATAATAGGCTACCTAGATCCGTCGTTCAAAACATAATCTTGAAAGAAAGCTGTGATTTTCAAGTTTCCGATTGAGAAAAATTTAACAACATGCCTGCCAAAACTCGAGTCTATGAAATTTGAGCCTGCGTTTTAAAACCTGTATGAAAATTGATGAAAATTTTCGAGGAATTAATATTGAAGGAAGGTGCCTAGAAAGCAATGTAAAATGTGTGCATAAAAAGAAGAACTCAGTTGCGATTTCTAATGAACTTTTAAGCTGTATCGCCATTTTAGTCACTCTGACCATTCTTTACATCATTCGCTTCATAAAAAACGAAATTTTACAACATTTTACTTTACGAAAAGGCAATCCTAAATCTGTCAACATAGCTATATAAGAGCTAACCAAATAAAAGTTTATTATTTTGCAGTGAGACAGTTAGTAGCGCTTTTGGACCCTTTTTGGACCTTGGCGGCGCTTATGGGCGTTGGCGGCGCTTATGCGCCACTTCTGAGGCCTTTGCGGCACTTTTGGGACACCTTTTCACAAGTTCCCGAACTTAAAGTTCAGGAACAATCACGAGCTCATACTTATGGAAAAGACGGCGCTGTAGTCCGCATTAAAACCCATCTCACATGGTTTTAGCAGCTAGATATATTCGAGAAATCCAAGCAAATTTATTTCTTTTTTGCACCGTGTGGGGAGCAGCTGGCTCTCTTTAGGCTTGCATAGTTCCCGAACTTCGGGATTCCCGAACTACGCAAGGACTACTCCTCTCAGGCTTATGACACGATCCCCTTAGGCTTATTGACCCCATTCCCAACCCAGGGCGCACCTCCTCCCCCTCCTACACTATAACATGGGGCACGGCGCACCTCCCCGGGCCAGGGCGCACGTTTTTACCCCCATTTTCCTGCTGCCTACCACGGCCGCCTATACTATAACACAGGAAAAAAGTTGCCGAACCTAGTTCCACCTATCTTATAACATGGGCTATGTTATAACGTTACACGCCAGAGTGACAGGTTATACTACTTGCAGATATTCAACATAATTTCATTCATGCTAGGAACAATGTAATTTGTAAATGTGATATTTCATTCATTATATTTTGCAATACTTAGACCGATACTAGTCTAATTGATATACAATTAGCTGAAAAAGATGATATCCACGTAAGAGGTAAGTATGTGATGAACAAGATGAACGATTAATCGCTTAGGATTCCTGTTCAATAGTCAAGATTGGTTTCTGTTTCTTTTTGAGCCAAGGACAGTCGTAGGAACAGAAGGTCCTCAAATAGGCAATATCACAAAAGTTAATGCAACAATCTTGCGTGATGCGTCTTCGTTGTCGGCTGCATAAGGGCGGCTAGCTCTTCTTCAATCCGGAAATTATCAGCCTCATCCACTGCTTCTACATCACCTAGAAACAAATTTTCAGGAACTTAGGAAGGAATTATTGCCTAAGCGTTCAGGTACTACATCCTCTATATAAAATGGTCCTTTTTAATTCTTATTCGATCGGCTGAACGTTTCTTGTTTCGAAATTTTCGAAATTAACGAAATTAACGTAGAAATAGTTCTAAGCTGGAGAAATCTCCAGCCAATAGCTTTATTATTCTCTGGCCTAAGTCAGGCTTAAGCCATATCTCATGATAAAAGGCATCATTCAGTTTCGTAATCATATGTTTTAGGCATTAGCGTTAGGTTCAAGCATGGCTCAAGCTAGAACATATTAAAACCGGCTTAACCCAGGCTTAAATCTGACCATGTATCTTTTAATACTGAAGTTAGCTTTAAGCCTGGCTTAGGCCTCCTTATATTAAAACCGGTGCCTGATTTGTAGCAAATCTAATCATGATGAAAATGTCCCATTTCGGTGCAAAGTAACTAATGCTTCATGTAAGCATCATTCCAAGAATCGATATAATTAGCTTCAACAATTATTTCGCTAAAAGCTTAAATTTTAAAATTTAGTCGCAGTCGTTTTTATCCGCTGAAGAATAAAATTTGTAATGTGGACATTTTCAAAGCCAGAAAGCATTCTTTTCAGAGAGCACATTTCCATTTTTTCGGCGACGATAGTCAGTTGCACATTATCCTCGTTAAAAATTAAAACGATTATGAAGATCATTGCACTTATAGTCTGTTTCACACAAGTTCCGTCATAAATTTTAAACCTACCCCCGACAATAAGCTGACAGATTGCGATTATAGCATTGATCTGGTATATAATTATCGTAACCCTCGGCATATTGTCGATAAAAATTTTTAAAATTTATGCACGAAGTTATATGAAACAGACTATAGATAAAGCTTCAAAGACAGTAGAGAGCGTCGCGTAAAACTCATTGACAATTAAGTAGAAATTAGCGAATAAAAAAGATATAAATAAAAAAATTATTTTTGAGAATTCATCGATGAAACATCGTATCCACACATGGGAGTGGGGAGATTTGGGGCTTTGTACCACCGCAGAAACTGAAATACTCCCCGCAGATTACTGCAGATTCCCAGAATTCCATTAATAACATTTTTGGTGATTCACCCCATCCTGACCCCACCAGAATTATGGTGCTGCCCACGTATGATCGTGTCTGGTGAAAAAGACCAATCTGATCCGGTCAGTGTGGTATAATATTGAGATTTAGAATATGCCTGAGAATCACTTACAGGAACATAGAACAAAGCTTGCTCTTAAGAGATTGAGCAAAGATCCGCATCGCAGTGTTCAGTTAAAAATAGGTCGAATTTTCAAACATTTGTTAGCAAAAGTATGTGCGTAATTTTTGCAGACATTTTGACCAAAAATCAAGAAACCCTAATTCGGGTTCCCCAGCTAGCCAATTTTCGCTTTCCAGTGAAGCTTAACATTTATTTATGTCATGCATAATGCAAAACAGAGTAGTGAGTAAGTCAATGGTGCGATTTGCCTCAATCATTATATTACCAGTAATTGCACTAGCAAAATTTCCAAATTCTGCTCACTCGATTAATTTATCTCTACGCGACTGCAATATCGTAAAAAACCAAATGAAAAATAAAATGAAACAAATTAAAATAAATGTTAAAAAATAAGTGTTTCACGTCGTTGTTGGGGAGTTCGAGGTCTCAAACTTTCAGAGGGAGAAAAAGGAAAATCTGTGGAATAATAGGAAGCGGTTGAATTTTTTTCACAGAAGTGCACTTATAATCACTTAAAAACTTTTAATTACGGTACTTTTTGCATTATTCTAATGTTTTCTTTTATTTTTTCGGGTCGTTATAGCCCAGAAAAAATTTAAAATGCAGGACTTTTTCTCTCCGACTTATTCCTCAAGTACTGATTGTGGTCTATCAAAACCTACAAATCATCTACGCTGATTTCACATACCATGATTACGCCTAAATTTTCTCCCAATAATTCGATTGCCACCACCGAAGCAATTTTTGCACACACTGCTCAAAGCGTTTAACAAGCGTTCACCACACAATCGCTCCCGGCGTAATTGTTTGATTTCATTGGGTGTATTTTCTCTGAATTCGGCACTGCCAGCGTTGTACAGAAGCAAAAGGAAGGTGACAAAGCAAAGTCTAAGCTTTTGCGAATTTCTGTTGTTCACCTAGTTCGAAGGAAATAATTGTGCTTATACTATGTACAGGTCTATTAATTAAGAAATAGCGTTTTGCCATTCGGCAGACATTCGTGATCAGCCCGATGTGGTCGAAGTAGGTTTACTAGGCGAGACATTAAGGGCAGACATGCACGGGGGAAAGTGTTTGGGATCTAGACCCCTAGAATTGAAAAATTGGGAAAATTCTAGGAAAATGAGGCAAAGTGAAGGTCGCAAATGGATGAAAATTGAAAAATTTTCTCAAAAGTGCATTAAATTGACTCAAAATTGTGTAATTAACGTAGTTTTGAACCTATTTGAGCGCTTATCCCAATTTTTCTATGGTCATTTTGGCCCGAAAAAGCTCAATTTGTGACCTCCCAGAACGACTGACCCCACCAGATCGGCCATACTGTGCATCTAAGATCACGGACCTCTAGGATGGTCGGGGTGAAGACGATCCTATCATAAGTGTGTCCATGATCACACTTTTGTGAAGCTTGAATAATTCTTTAGAAGAACGAAGATTTTTTATCGGTACCTATAATCTGTTTCACATAACTCTGAACATAAATTATAAGAATTTTCACCGACAGTGACCCGACAGATTACGATGATTATATATTGTATCCATACGTATTCTCCAGGGATTTGACCCCTCGCCACTCCCAGAACGGCAACTGACCCCCCTGCAAAATGGCTGTGACCCCCAGAATTGCCGTTTTTTCGTAAAGATTCTAAAAAGTATGTCTTTTTAAACGTTTTTATCTCATTTTTGGCTCAAAGTCTCAAAATTTCGGCGCTTCGCGCCAGACACACATTTTGTCACCATATTTTGTCCAATTTATTTGATATTTTTAAAAATGTTTTATGTTTTTACGTCCTAGAAAGAACGAGCATTGTCCGATCTATCGTTTTTAGCCCAGAAAAAGGCACTTTTTCAGAATTTCATTGAGCCTGACCCTTCAGAATTCCCGTGTGTACATGCATGATCGAATCAATGCTATAATCACAATCTGTCTTATTGTCGGAGATCGTTTTTTAAAGCCTATGCTCAAACTTATGTG
Organism: Mermis nigrescens; assembly: GCA_036768485.1. Taxonomy (NCBI): domain Eukaryota; kingdom Metazoa; phylum Nematoda; class Enoplea; order Mermithida; family Mermithidae; genus Mermis; species Mermis nigrescens. Next base: position 10,480,868 of record JAVLUZ010000157.1, on the reverse strand, counting down.
ACACAGACTACAATTTTGTCCTGATTTCGCCATGCCCAAATTTTCTAAAACAGAATATAGTTTTAACCTGATTTCGCCAATCATCAGCTGTGATTCCAGTTCTTTAATCAAATAGTGAAATCTGGAGCAGAATTATTTGCCTATGAACTTGATAATTCTGACTTTCCAAATTTTTAAGAGAAAACTTCACTTTACAAAAGGTACGTCTTTAACCTTTTTGCCAATCGAACAATCATTCAGGTTAGACATGAAGGTGCATTAAAATGCGGGTCCAGTAATATTGTCATGAAAGATTGAGTTTTACCTTAAAATTGAAAGAAAAATGCATCGATTTGTCATCATTACTTTTAAAAGAAAAATACAGTTGAAGATCAGGCTGAATCGTTGTATATAGATTCCTTTTTTTATAAAAAGAAGATACATAAATGAGAACATAATATAACTAGAGTCTAGCTTTCAATCTGCTTAATTTATTTTTTTATCGTACATCCAGGTACCCATAATTTCAGTGAAGCATTAAGAATACATCATCAAGGTATGTAGTTACGACAACCGCATCACAATAATCTCACCTCAGTCATATTCGCTACAAAATGTAAGGTCAGATTTTTAAAAAGGAAAAATTCCTGACGGTCAGTGCTTTTTGCCGGAAGCCTTACCTTTATATATCAGCAATTTATGAGGGTCTCATCAGATTTTCTATTCAGATTGACGTCTGTTTCTTCAAATTCTTAAAATTGCTGGATTCTATGTCGTCCTTTTCAGTCTAATTAGGCATTAGACTAGAAAGAAGACAATTTATAGGATATTATTAAATTTTATGCTGATTTCAAGCGTGGGCTATTAAATCAACCACCGTTACGTTGTGTTTGGAATATGACCTAATTAATCACGACGGTATAACCATCTGTGTTTCTACCTAAATATGTCGTGTAGTCGGCTGAAGCTAAAAAATCTCGCTGATTTTGTTTTGTGTATCTTGCCTGCTACATCACTTTTATTTTATATATGCTTCATATTTTAATTGAAAATAGATTCTGCGTCAAATAAAAAATATAGCAGCAGCATTTGTCAGGAATTTTATATTAGTAATTAGTAGTCTGCATTTAGATGTGAAGAATTTATGGGTAATTAGCAAACGTTAAATATTAGTGAACATGCCGATTAAGGAGTGAGTCATGAACTTGCAGCAGCCAAATTATCGGGGTCGGTGGGGTAAAATCGCGAAAAAATAGTTAAAAATTCAGTTATGGGGGTCAGTCAAATTGTGGGGTACCATTCGGATTCTGGGGTCCAAACCTTTACTAGACACTCATGCTCATGAGTAGTCACGAAAACAGTTCCACATATTCGTTTTCGTCCAATAAAAGGAAGATATTTAGTGCGTTAGATTAGACAGTTATTAAGTGGAATTAACGCATTCATAATATCGTAGCTTTACGGGGTTTGAAGTGTACATAGATGCACAGCATGATCGATATGAAGGGTCAGACGGTAGTGACCTCGAACACAGATATTAGTAAAATAGCGCTAAACCTTTTTTCCACACCTGGTCAATTTCAACCATTTCCGAAAAAATGTTAGATTTTCATCTATTTTGACCTTCAATTTGCCTCAATTTCCCCAGAAAATTTCCCATCTTTCCATTGTATGTGGTTCTAGACCAGACATGCACGTGGGGATAGAGTTTGGGATCTAGACCCTCAGGATGGAAAATAGAAAATTTTATGGGAAAAATGAGGCAAAGGAGGCCAAAAATGGATGAAAATTGCAAATTTACTTCAAAAGTGCTTCAAATTGACCAGAAACTGTGTAATAATGTAATTTAAACGCTATTTTGGTGCTATACCAGTTTTTGAGGTCAATCTGGCCCCAAAAAGCTCAATTTTTAACCCACCTCCCAGATCGGCTGATCCTCCATCGGCCATGCTTTGCATCTGTGGTCTAGACCTTCAGACTCTTTGTGCATGTCCGATAGGAAAAACTTGATGGGAAAACAAAGCAAAATCAGATACAGGACGTGTGGTCTAAAGCGGAACTCATCCATGAACCACTAAGACATTAGCTTGATGAGGCGGATATAAAACTCGAGATTTTTCCTTTGGCTGCCCAAAAAATTGACTTTGTGTTTCAATAAAATACGAAATCAACTTATTTCTGCAGCTCAGTCAGTAGATCCGCTCTGAACTATGATAATCAGTGATAAATTATTGATTAGCATCAGCATTTGCAATAGCGCGATAGATGCTCGCTCGAAAAATATTTTATTTCGTCGCCTTTTACTTTCAATAGGGAAGAATCTCAATTTAAGAACATATGTACATATCATCTTCAAGATTCAAAGTGCAAATGCGCATCAATAGTCGCTTCGTTTAGCCACCTGCATTTCCAAATTTCTCTGCATTCACATTTTTTGAAATATTATTAGAATTTGTTTCTAAATCCTTGAACTTTTGCTCATAAATCTTTCAGAATTCGATTATCAATCTGATTTAAATATCAAAACACATGCCGACAAATCAAGTGTGGAAAATGCATTATTTATTTCGCTTTTATTCTAACGGATTTACCGCTAACATTTTCAAAATAAGTGAAGTAATTCTGCAATACAGTTTTACATGTTTAACAGTCATTTTCTCTTCTCGAATTTTGATACGTATAGTTTAATGAACGCGAGATTGTGAGCTTTCAAAGCATCGTTTCTTCCATAGATATTCATGTGCAGCACAATAGTTTCGACAAGTGGTCCCAGAACCGGTTTGATCAGCATGAGCGAACCTGTAATAATGAATTTCAAGCAATTTAAGAGGAAATGGTCGAGACTTTAAAGTATCAGCTATGTATAACTTGTTTTGTAACGCTTCTCAACCGGTTACAGTTTCAAACTTGTTTTCCGTGTGATAACTTTTACCGTTTTCAGTAAGACAGGTTGCAGTTACTCTTCTTTTTTAATCAAATTAGTATCGTAAGATGATAAATAATTCTAGCTAAATGCATACATACAAAAGCGTAAATTTATCCTAAATCGAAGATTAAACATTATAAACTGTTTCACGCAAGTTCGGTCATGAATTTTCAAACTATCTCAGACAATAAGCTGACAGATTGCGATTATAGCATTCCGGATATTGTCGATGAAAATTCTTAAAATTTATGCACGGAGCTAGGTGAAACAGACTATAGAATAGAGAACGCTGCGAGTAAAACTTTCTATGAAAAACAGCAAAATAAATCAAGCTTCATGAGGCACAAAATATTAAATTTTTTTCACCATTTTTGAATTATTGAACCGAGATTTTCTGGTTGTCGATCGCTTTAAAAATTACTCTATACTACTGCTACTTGGACTGTAATAGCTCACCTATCCTACCCTTTTGTCGGACAGCAAATTTATCGAAGTTATTTGAGTCTAGAACGTATCGAACGTAGAAAGGCATATTATCCAGGCTTTCAGCCCTCACTTTGCTCACTTCTATTGGTCTGGGTAGAAGTGGTAAAGAAGGTAGGCTTGTGAAATGATAGATAACGGACAATGTTAGATTAGCTAGGCAAGTCGCGTCTGGTGGATAGCACGATCTCTTGCAAGAGAAGCCATCGTCCACTAAACTAAATAATGAATTATGCACGTATTTAAGTATGGAAACATCAAAAGAATTATGATTACTGGAGCAGGATTCTTTTGAGTTGAAGACGTTGGTCTCATCTCATTCATCCCCCAATTTCGACATGATACAGAACAATTAAAATGAATTTTCAGGCATCATTTATTTTCGGATTTTTCAAACCCTTTGTGGCTTAATATTTTCCTTTTCTAATTTCTCGAAAGAATCTTTGTGTATTTTTTAAAAGACGTATACATTTGCCCACATAAATTTTTTTTGATAACTGTTCGTAACTTGTTTTTTGTGTGGAAATAGAAATGAGGCAAGGAAGAAGTATCGTGATGTAGAAACAGCATCTACTCCTTTTGAATCTATGTGAATTTTATTACGATGAGAGGTCTGAGAATTGCCCTTAATTCTTTGATCATTAGTATTTTTGAAAGAAGTCTAGACAATCTTTTACCATCCTTAATTAACAAGGTCGGATATCAGCGAAAGACTTCGAGCCTTGTCGATATTCTATGAAACGCTAAAATCTCTAAATCATGCTTCGACGAATTTTCAGCCTCAATTTCGAAATATTTTGGAAAGACTTAACCATCGTCCTTGAAATCCTAAATTGTCCCCGGACGGAAAAATGACAGAAAAAGTGAATAATTCAGATAGCTAACGAAATACAATGATAAATTTTCAATGAATTCAGGACATAAGAGACACTTTCTTCTCCCGAAATTTCGTTAAAAATTTATCACGCCCGATACTATTCATCAATAATGAGAATTTCTAAATAAATAAAGGATATAGCGGACTGTACAAAGTCGCTGAACATGATATTTCGGAATCTCAGCTGAAGAAAAAGTGAAAAAAATTCTAAATTATTTTTTAACCTCAATGGTATTTGAAACTACGACATAGATCAGGCGCAGCTTCGGCGTATAAAAAATTAGCCTCGTTCACTATCTGATCTTCGTTAAAAATGTTTGTTGTATCATACTCAACTCAAAATAGAAAGATGTTGATATACAAATTTCAATTTCTAATTCACTGAAATCATTACCGAGCCGTCTGCGCTTAGCGAAGGCTTGAAACATTCAAATGCACACAAAGTAAATTAAAATGTAATTCAGTTATTTATTAAATCGCACGAAACATGCAAGTTAGTGCCACCTAGTATGTTATACACAATTAAACGAGCAAGGACAAAAATGTAGAAGAAATCACATTAATATGAGCTAGTAAGTCAAGTCATCTGATAGATATTCATTTCATGCAAGTTCCATTCTCATCCTTCGGCAAAAAATTCTTCGTGCTCAGACACATGCACTACTAATTTGGCAACGGCTCGGCCTCCGAAGCTGCCTTGATTTAGAACTCGCATTAACAGTTCGAGGTGGACGTCTTGCGGCCCAGCAAGTGGCTCGGTCAACGCTACGATGGCAGAATTTTGATCTGGGCCTCGTTGTAGCTGTGCGATAAAAATGATTATAAGCGTAATATTTGTGAGAACTTTCAGCAAATTAGACCATATGAAAAATTAAAGACAAATCAACGAAGTCATGAAAATTAGAAATATTGGAATAACCCCTTTGTTTTCTCAGATAGTTTCTATTTTTTTGCTGTCTCGAAAATTCACACAGCTCATTCCGATATCGAAACAATAAAGAACCTATATTTCGAAGCTGAAAAGCCAAAATTTGATCAAATACTGTTTAGTTACTCCGTTATTAATTAATTATTATAGTGCTGAATCCTGATTATAATGACAAGTTATCAGAGTACCGTATTTCAATGAGAAAAGCGTCTAGGGCAGAATCATTCGGCGTTTATATGTATTAAATATATTCCTGCTACATAGCGCTACAAGCCCAATGCTGTCTTGCTAATTATTTTCGATTACTATATTTTTTATCACGTCCAAATTTATCCATTAATGCTAATAATACCTGAAAAGAACTCCTCGTCCCTTGCTTAATATTGACATTCGGTGGCACAATCGTTTCAATCAGCACTAATTCAAAATGTACCGTAGTTGTTGGTTGTTTAGGGCCTTTCATCGTGAACAATGGTAAATTAGAGAGTCCGAAATTTCTAAACTTCAATTTGCTTGGTACCGAAATATAATTATGCGAAATCGACATTGGCATGTTCAAGCACCGTTGATCGTTAAATGAGCAAGTGGTCGCTATTCGGTTACAGCGACTAAAACATGCTGGTTAGTACCATAGACGCACATAGTCAGGTTGGCCAGGGAGGGGTAAAATTGAGATTTTGGGGTCGGGGAGGAGTAAGATCCGGGATTTTTGCTATAGTAAATTGAGTTTTTGGCTACTTTTAAGTCAAAATCGCTTGAAAATACACTATTTTTGCTCAAGTTGCTCGACAGTAGCTAACTTCTGGCCCCTTCAGCGGGGTATAATACCGCCTCTCACCCCTCCCTATGTGCATGTATGACCATACATGTACAGCATGCGAATTCTAGGTGGGTCAGGCCCAAAAAGTTTCAAAAAATGCCTCTTCTGGGCTAAAAAACGACGGTTACACGTCAAAAATATGCTTTTAGTCGTTTCGGACAATGCTCATTCTTTCTAAACATAAATACATAATTTGGAAAAAATAAAGAAAATTGAACGAAATATAGTCAAAAATATAAGTATTTGGTGCGAAACGCCGGAAATTCGAGATTTATGAGCCAAAGATGAGCTAAAAACGCTTTAAAAAAGCACGCTTCTAAAATATTTACAAAAAATCAACAATTCTGGGAGTCGCAGCAATTTTGCGGGTGGGGGGGCAGTAACCATTCCGAGGGGGGTCAAAACGACCACCAAGAAGACGTATGGTTAGTACAAGCAAAAGACTACTTACAAGTCTACGAATAAATACGACTTTTGAATTATTCACTGAAGTTACCTACGTTTTTTAAGCTACGAGTAATCAATCATTTAGTTACGATGTGCTATTCGCTAGAGTACTATGCTAAATTTAGCGAAGCAAATATCAGTAAACTACATTGAAAATTCCTAAATTTGATTAGTCATGATGACAAACCACCATACACGCACGTGGGCTCGAGTGAGACGAATAAGATCAAAAATCTGTTGTAAATATTAAACTCAGCGAATATATTTTTCGTACGTCGAACGACGGAAATACCCAAAAAAGCCTATTGAAATGCTATTTGCGGAAAGGCCGTGTCTTTAGGCTTTCATGAACTTTTTCTTTTTTTGTCGTCTGTACCATAAAAATACAATAATTCATTGATCAGCTAAAGATTTTTTCTTTTTACTGAATCTGATTTAATTTTATACATTCTAAGGATAAACGAACCAGAACAACAACCTTGATCCGGCGTCTCGTTTTAATTCGCTCATTTACAGAGAAATTGATTTGACATTCTCTGAATGTTCTGCCCTGCCCTTCGGGATGAAATCACTTTGACGGCCATGTGCAGATGGTTTGAGATATTTGTTGAACAGAGGCGGACAATGTAGCAGGCCACGGTCCGGATGAGTTGGAATAACAGATCAAATATATGCTCGATAATTACTTGCTTTTTTTAGTAGAAAGCACAGATTTCTATTTTTTCGCAGAAATTTTTTTATTCAAAAGAATTTTGATTTTGTCTTTCTTGGATTCTTTATAGCTTACTCTTACCAACAAATTTGCAACGGCTAGGAATTGCGGGTGTGGAGTAAGTCCGTCGATACATAGGTAGAGGGAGTAAATGAATTTAGTCAAAAGCGGCAAAAAGTATCTAAAATGGCCTAAAAAAAGCAATTTTTCGGCGGAAAAGTCAGGGGAGGTGAGTAAAAATCTCACTTGAGGATGCCCACCAACGATGCACACATGTATAACCAAAACTAAAGGCAAAAAGTTTGTTAAACTGAGCACCTCAAAAGTGTGTGCATAATTCGGAAGCGAAGTACCTACGAATTAGGGAAAAATTTTTAACGATACTTACTTCTTATATTTTACATCTCTGACAAAATTTTCTGGGCAGTGCACCATGTGACATTTGAAACTTCCAAGTGTATTCACACATATTTTATCTTCCCCGCGACATTCGCCTTTGGAACATTCATCAATATCTATAAAACGGAATTAAATTATTTTTCAAACTGTTTTTTTCTGTATTTATTAAGCGGAACAAGCGACAGAAAATAGAAAGAATGAACTACATATTGGGTAGATAACAGTCGAAGAAATATTTTGAACTTGAAATTGAAGTTAAATCCTTTTTGGACATATTGTTTTTAATATGTCTCTTAAGAGCTGTTCAACATATTCGATCAGCTTGCGTTAATCATGGACCAAATAGTAAAAACGCATAGGCAAACTATTTTTTATGGGCAGAAGGGAGATTTCTGATCGGTCCTTGATTTTACAAAGTTAGATAACAGGTCTGCCAAGAAATCTGGATTGAAATTTTTTCAAACTTTCTGTAAATGTGCGAAATTAAATGATGTACGGAGCCAAGTAAATAGGATTGATCAGGAATACGCCATTATGACAACCAAAAATGACTTCGTGTCTAATCGTGTTCGTTGCGAAAAACCGGACATTCACATGAAACTTCCCAGTATTCAGTAAGTGAAGAAAGAGCTAATTCCATATGTGCCCTTTACATCAAGAAAACTATTCTAGGTATCGAAAATGAAGCGGAGCAAAAACTAGATTACAGGTGTAATTTGTTTATTTAATCTTCTCAACATTTTATTTTTTTCAACTTTTACTCTTCTTATTTGCGTATCTTATTCGCACGCTTCCGTTTCAGTCAACGACGGAAAAATAAAGATCAATAATAAAAACAAATTAGGTTGAAAAATTCTGTTTTGAATAAGTTCCCAGAAAATTAAAAAATTTAATGCCGCTTTTAAGTCATGTTTTGAATTTTCATCAACTAACGACAAAACTTTGACCTTTTTCCAATAAACCTAATTTTATTAATCGAATACAATTACAGGATATTTTTAACATATTACTTCTTCAATATTTTATTTATTTAATTTTTTACTCCTGATCAGCCTTAAAATGCCTTTTTGTATATCCTCGCAGGTCCGTCCACCATCCGATGACCGGTAGCCAGCTGGACAGCGACATATGTACGAGCCGGGCGTGTTAACGCAGCGACCCATGCACAAACTGGCGCCCTGCGAATGCCACATGGCGCACTCGTCAATGTCCTGGCACGAATGGCCATCTGGACCCAATGTGTACCCGCGGTCACACGTACAACGATAAGAGCCGGGAACATTGATACAACGCTGTTGGCAACGGGTCAGAGATGTCTGACATTCGTCCACGTCTGAATTTGAACTGTATTTTAAGCCTATTCCTAAACTAAGCAGCTATTATCTGACAATTTTAGATAAGCAACGCCATTTATCGAGTTAACCACATGCTTGAACGAAAATTTGCCGCATTCGATTCATCCTTGTAACATATTGATAGAGCCGTGCTTAGGTTCTTAGCGGCCCTAAGCGAAGCCGCTTTTAGCGGCCCTCGAAAGTTTAATTTATACAAGGTAAAGCATTTTTATAGTAATTAATAGAAATTTTTCACCGTAAGCAAGCATATTCGTACACATCAAACATTTGTGATTTTTTTCTTTATGTAGGATTAAAATTTTTGCTGAATTTCTGAACACCGAGCAGCAAGATTAGCCATTAATTACTAAAATGGGTGTAGGATGTATGGTGAGACGCAAACCTAAATAATATCGGTTTAGGAGATTATCTGCAATTTTTTACGTCAAATGAGATTTATCAGATCAGTTTCTTAGAAAAATGTACAAAAAGTTTAAACGTTTTCATGCAGCAAAATTTTTCTTATATGACAGGATGGCTGTCAAAAGCAGTGCGGCTTCATACCAAATTTTGGAGAAAAATGCCAATGAACTTACCATAAACAGAATATGAAGAAGCAAGTCGTATCACAGTAGTCACCGAACAAAACAGTGCTATTTTTCAAATGATTCTCAATCATGTTTCGAGTCATAAAAAAAGAAAAAGGAAAAAATAAAACACCATTATGGTAATCAGCCAGCATAAAGCGCCAAAAAAGTTTCGATTTCTGCTGAAAAAATGTTTCTAACGTTGAAATTAGCATACTTCTACCACAAAAAAATTCAAACGTAAATTGTAAGAATGTAGTTTTAAGAATTTTGTGCGAATCTCAGACAAATCCTAATCCTGTAGAAAGTTCTAGATGATTAAATTAAATTGTCAGATATGATTAATCAAAATCCAAGTCTTCCATCTCCAAAAGTCCCAAATCTAAAATTTGGTCATAAATAACATGTTCGCTAATATGATTCGCCACATTATGATCGCTAAAGTCGTTTTTCTCCCAATTCTCTGAAATTGTTTACCGGCACTCAATTTTAGCGGCCCTGGGCGACCGACCAGTTCGTCACCTCCTAAGCATGGCTACGCATATTGACATAATTATCATGCCGCGATTATTCAAGATGATGCAAGCCTATCGAAGAAGGAACTGCGAAGCTATTGTCAAATTAAATGTTAGATTTTCGCCTTGTTCGGTTCACTTTGTGGGACATAGTGTCATGCTTGCAAACTTTCATTGCCTGGTCTCGTAGTAAATTTCGAAGCATCCTTACTCATCCAATAAAAGTTGTTCGCCTAGCATAACCTTAAGCTTGTAAGTACGGAACTGGGGTTCGCTTACTAAACTGAATATTCCGGTCGTTCGCGAAGTGAATATTAATGAAGCTGGTTCGAATAATTTTGTCGTGTCTATGGCGTGCTTGAAGTTGTTAAAAACGCGATGATTTACTTAAAATTTATTCATAAATCTATGTTTCCCTCGGGTTTTGATGTTTGACACCCCATAATATTTAGTTTTTTTTAAAGTTCGTTCAATTCTCTACGTTTTTTGTACGAATTGTTTATTTTAATATTTTGAATTCATAAAGTGATTGTTGTTCGTATTAATCTAAGTTCTGAGTTAAATTTATTGCGCTTGACAAATACCTACGTAAATACGAGTGATGTACATACCTGGGCGTGGGGGATTTGGGGGGTATGCACCCCCGAGAAACCAAAATACTCCCAGAAACCAAAATACCCCCCAGAAATCAAAATACCCCTCCCCAGAATTCAATTTTTGAAATTTTTTTCGGTTTTTTTCGCAATTTTTTGATACCAATGGATAGTGCACGATGAGAAACGTTGCAAAATGGTGTTTTTTCGCCGTACCACCATTTGTAGGGCCATTTTTTGACCTTTGAAAAAATCTTGCACACTCCCTCACGCCATAACTTTGGAGCCGCCCACCTATTGTGATGTGCTTATCAAGTGCATAGCTCCGCTGGTTACTGTATTTCTCTTTGCATTAGATCCAGCATTGCGTTTAAAAGCCTGAATCAGTCAAAATATATTAGTGCTTCATACTAACTTAGTATTTCGTAGTTTCCCTTTTGGAAGCCTGAACTTATGTGTCAAAATTGTTTTGTGAAAATTTGATAATTTTCTGCTCTGTCAGACCATTAGTATTCACAGAGTTACAAAATGTTAAGAGTGATAAAATGCTTTGAGCCACTCATGATTTCCAAACTGTTTATCAATAAAAAGGCCCTAAATTCTACATGAAAACGATAAAGATATCATAAATTTTTGGCGCTTCGCGTCGCTTCACATTTTTTTTGCATTTTTAATCGTCAGAAACCCATAAATCAGCTAGGTTGCACTACCAAAGGTCGAAATACTCAGTTTTACTATACATAAGGTGTTACTGTACCATATCAAGGCAATCAATGCAAAAGCAGTCTTAAAAATTTTTTGTGTTTGCCCTCCCCGAACCAAAATCCTGGCTATGCCTCTGGTACCTATGCAGATTTAATGTGCGCGCATTTTCTTGTATCAAGCAGAAAGCTTTCGATAAAACTTGGTATGCAAGCTATTTGTGCTCGTGGCGCAGAAGCTAGTATCCAAATGTTAAATAGGCATCGTTAGTTATCATCTAGCTAAGTTCGCTGGTACAATGAGGCTGTGCCGGGCCACACGGGCCGTGGCATACAAGTATAATTAGGTGAAATGTCCACTCGATTATGGTTCGGATAATTTATGTTGAGTAATTTGATGACACTTATCTAAAATTGAGTTCTTTGCTAGGTAGACACTCTACCTTTAAACACTATAATTGTAGTTCAGAAGAGCCCACATGTTAAATTTGTTTAACGATTTTTTTAACATTCAGAGATGCTTTTGCTATATATTTATTATTGCACATATGAGCTTTAACCTGCCTAATTAGTATCATTTCGTCCATTTTCATAGCGCCTAACAACAATGAACAAATAATATTTCATATTTAGCTATGTGTTTTAATAAACTGCTAAATTAGCACGAAGCGCAATTGATGTTTCGTTTCTGGGTTATATATGTATAGCATAAAATAATTAAATCCGCACAAAATGTCAAATGTTTGGAGCTTTTTAAATGTATGTAGGATTGATCAAAATAATTAACATTGCATGAAGCACGAAAAGTTTTGGGTGCCAGAAAACTTATTAAAATGATTTAATCCGCTGGAGTACCAGGCGAGTATTCGAGGAATTTCTGTAGAGTTAAAATGATCGGAGTAGATAATAAAGTATAAGTTTTCAAGCGATGAATATGGGTTGAAGAAAATGATAACATCAAATACGATTAATACGAAACATGAGTGCGAAATATTGTTACCTAGCTTATAGTAAAAATATAATAAGATGTTTCCTTCATAAAAATTTAAAAAATTCACGCTCCGTGATAACCGAATATAGTCTTTCAACTTGATTTGAATATTAATAAAATCAAACTCATCGACACAATCAATGAAAAGATATTGTTAGATATTATCGTAGGTTGGGTCGCATTACGAGCGGAACAAACAAGAGTGATAGTCTGTTCCCTAAAATCACAATCGCAAAACTTAAGCTAAAATATAAGGAAAATAAAATATAAATTCGAAAGCACGACTTGATTTTTCATCTCTGAAAAATTTACTTTTTTCCTCTAAATAGCGAAGCCTAGCCATACAGTGATAATCAGAGATGAAAAGCAGACAAATTCTAAAAAAAGCAGCAAGAAAATAACTTTCTGAAAAGGCCTTTCAGACAAAAAATGTGTAAGCACTAAAATATTATTTTTTGATATTTGTGATGATGCTCTTTCCTTCTATATCGTAAGAACATGCTTCGAATGAGACAGAAAAAGCGCAAAATCGCGAATGCATACTTCTAGCTTTCTTTGAAAATTCAAATTTTGCGGAAGGCCAACAGCATTTTGCGAGGTTCGGCCGGAAATTCTTCTGGGTCAATCCGTCAATCCCCAAGCCTCTCACATGTACGATAGTGACCCACTAACTAAATTCGCGTTTTCATTACTACTTTCAAAGAGCTAACCTTCACAACTTCTCTGATCAACAGACAGTTTGTAGCCAGGATTGCACTTGCATTTAAATGATCCAGGAATGTTTTCACACGTCGCCTGCCAACTGCATACATTCCCACTTGATGCTGTGCATTCGTCAATATCTAAAATTATCAGATTTCGAAGGATTTAAAGAGAAATATGTAAGTAAGAATAAATTACGAATGAAAAACTATCATATTTTACGTTTTACGTGAAAAAATCACTGTCTGAGAACTTACTATGCATCCGTATATAGATAATATTTAGCTCTCTAAAATATCAAACTAAAAACATCTCAATAAAAAAATTAATATTTTACTAATATGATGATATAAGAAAGAAACTAATTCACTTAAAATCTTTTATTTGTTTCAAATTGTATTTGCAGCATCAGTATCAACCGTGTAACTGACAAAAAAATTCAAAAAAATGCCGAGCAAATCTTAAAAAAATTATTTGAATAGTTCAAAAACCTATTTCACGTACGTAAATTAGCGAATTCCTTACCATCACACTGAAAAGTGATCGGGTTAAATGCATATCCAGGAAGGCATTCGCATCTGTACGAGCCTTCTAAATTTCGGCAGTATCTCCGACTAAAGCAACGATGTGTTCCCTTTTCGCATTCATCAACATCTAATAACAATGACCCACAAAGTTTAATTATTTAAGAGACAAAAGAAAGCAAGGTGACCTTAAGCATCTCAATTGTTATTTGACTCTTTTCCAGCGTGGTGTCTACACACCAGCGTGGGCGTGTAGACATCCCGAGATTCTGGTAGACCCCCAAAAATCGATAAACCCCAAATTTTTGGTTTTTTTAGGAATTTCGCCGGTTTTACACTACTCAGACCCACAGAATTTAGGTGCTGCCCATGTATGATCGCGCAAAGTTCCGGGTAAACGACAGTACCGGTCGATCAAAAGTCTCGAGCGGCTGACAGTACATTAATTGAAGCGATTCCTTTTACATATGTAACCACTTCTTCGAAATCAAATTCAAGCGATAAGTTTTTGTAAACAATACGAATAAATTATTTACATCGAAATACAAAAATTATAAGAATCCGTGCCTATTTTTAGAAAGATATGAAGCTAATCGGTATAAACGATAGAAAATATAATATCTTTGAAATAAACACCTTTTTTGAAAGAGTCCTACAACATTTTAGCTGTAAAATTTTAATAATTTTTAATGAAAAGTTTCAAGCGCGCTGAACAAACCATTTTTCTCCGCCGATTTTGGAGACAAATTGAATTTTTTGGCAGTTTTCAGGTGTTTTTTTAGGCGTTTTTTGCCAAAAATTGAAAGCTATTTACACCGCCCCAGCCGAAAACCCCATCCGAAATTTGAAGCCGTTACATGTATGATCGGGGACAGTTACGTGATAATGTCGGTCATTTGGCTCACAATCATTTCTAACTAATATATCCGTATGAAAAATGCAGCGATCTATCCAACGAACCTTGCATTTGTAATCTTTATCATAAAATATGAATAATAATTAAAGCAGTAATGTATTATGGCCGAGTTAAGTATAAATTACATTATGACGACGTTACAAAATATTATTTTGGCTCACCAATACACTGGCCGGTATAACGGTCTGGCTCGTATCCTGGCTGACAAATCCGACCTAGAGCTACGCACTGAAAGGAACCGGGAGTATTCGTGCATATTTCATATGATTTACAAGCATTAGGATTGCCACATTCATCAACATCTGTAAAGAGGATTTTCTAAGAAAATGAGACAGAAAAGTAAAGACACAAACCTATAGCTTTTCTGGAAAAAATTTAAGAATGAAGAATAATTAAAATTTGAAGCAAGAGCAGGCAAAATCTTTTTTCGCAAACTAGCAGTTATCGAACTGTTATAGAACTATCAGCACTTGAGGCTATTTTTATGCTATTTTCATACTGGAACTTTACTAAATCTATCAAAGACCAAATAGCTCCGATTGCTTCGATAAACGAGCAACGCTGTGCATCAATCATCTGAGTCCACATCAAGAATGGACTCAGATGATTGATGCACATTGATTTCTTTTTTTAGTATTTGCTCTTTTATTTATCTATTTATTTACTTATTAATTTAATTTTTTCTCATTTTCCTTTTACTTTTCTTTTTTCTTTTTTCCTTTTTTTATTTGCTTCTTTCTCGTATTGATGACTTCTTAATATTTCTCCTTAACTTATTGACAATGTAAACTCGTATCAGCCTTGAACAAGCGCTCACGAAAGGACCATACTTGCATACGAGCATTATTGATTGTCACGTAATCAATAAAATCAAATTATAAGTTCATAATTCATGCAGCCTAGAAAATTTAGACATCATATACCTTTTTCTACTAGTTATTTTGGAATAACAGTTGTACAAATAAGTCAAAGATAATTTCTGAGATCGTATTCGCGAATGGGATTCGCACTATAAATGTCGATAGATTTTAGTAGGGATATCAAAATGATAATGTCATGATGGCGTAATATTTTATTAATTTATAATAATTTATCATAATATCAGATAATAACGATGTATAAGTCGAAAACCCAGTGCGCAAAGTCATTATAGCGCGAACCGCTCCAGTAGGTAAGCAACAATCTGAATAATGTATTTTTCGCATGAGTTAGCATAAAGAACGATATTACGAAATTATAATAAAGGACATAAGCCACTTATATGTGCACGTAGTATTAACATTTCCTAAATAACAAAATTAACGTAGAATAAAGCTCAGTATTCAGGGATCATTTCATCAATTTGTTCAATTTATTTTCTTCTTGTTTTCTCCTTTTGAACATCATTTTCGTTTTTTTCGTCAGGCAACTAAAACGTTTTAAAAACAAATTAGAATGAAGAAGTTTTACGTTCCAAATGAGATCGCCGAAAATCTTATTTTACGAACGTGCAAAGCTTTTATGACTGCAATTCCTGTACTGAATAATCTAAAATCATATTAACCTCACTGTATAAACTTTTGATTGGAAAATTAGCAGTCTAATAATTGAAATTATGTCCGCAAAGTTGTTACTATTAATGACAAAGAACAGAACATGGGGTCTTGCAAGGCATTAAGCTTGCAATATTAAATAAGCCGTGAACACACAAGTTACCGACCTAAGTCAAGGGCGCTTTGTATGTGGCTGTAAACATTATCACTTACGTAGAGTTACTCTGCGCTGCACTTACATTTTTTTGCTTTGATATCGTAACCTCTGGCTGCTAAGTATATTTATTTCCTTTTCGCGTATTATGAGATAAACACTAAAATTAAGTTTGAACCGAAATGGCAGTGAAACAAAATTAGGCTTCGAGTAGGATAAAATAAAAAATTATTTGTACATCTGAAATTTTCGAATCATCAACTGCCACTGATTTTAACCCTTTTTGTCTAAATTTCTCGAATTCATCTAAAAATAATGCAAAATATTCCTCTCATACTCAACAGATCCGGTTGAAATATCGATATTTACATTCAGGAGGCGACTACTAGAAATCTGCTTATTTTTTGGTTATTAGTGTCCAAAGCAGTTGAAAGCAACTTTTGCTTTTTGACTTTCCAGTATAATACAGAAATATGGAAAACAAAAATTTACCGTGACATTTTCCATCTGATCCAACAGCAAAACCGATGTCGCATTTCACGAATTTACACTTTCCACTAACTTTGTCCAACATCTGACCTTGTGGGCATGTTCGTTTTTCACAACGGAAGCTGCCTTTCGTATTTCTACATGTGTAAGTTGATTGGCAATTGTGAGTATTTAAAGCACACTCATCGACATCTGTTGAAAACAGTAATAATATGGCACAAGTCAGGTATGAAATTTTATGGATAAAAAAACCATACCTTCTTTTAAATGCAAAAAGCTACGAACAGCTAGAAAAGTTTTTTCCTCAATTTAGCAGTAAGCATTGCTCGGAAGACGAATTTTAACGATTAGCCGATTTAATAGGAGCAAAATATATACCTTTCAAATATGATAAAAATATGTATAATCTAGCTTATTGCCAGCAAGTAAATTGACATTTATTTTATTTTCTTGAGTCAGCTGTAGCACTCAAAAACCTACTTAAACTCGCTTATAATCTAGAAAATAACTTACTGATGGAATATCACAAGATGATATACCCTCCAAAACAGACTTGAAGAAACAATACAAAAACCTGTGAATTCCAATTAGAATACTCAGTTCTGCTTTGGATATAAAAAGTACACTTTGCAAGAAAAGGTTCCCACAAGAGCTCTAAATATGATCTATCTTCGTGGTTTTCAACGATCGATAAGAAAAGCTCACGGGTTTGATCCCCAAGAATAGCAATTGATCCCCGCAAAATTGCTGCGATCCCCCAGAATTGTCGATTTTTCGTACAAAATCATAAAAAATGCGCCCGGGCTTGGGCTCTATTCTGCAGAAACAGTATGGAGACTGCAAATGGCGTTAACTGAATTATAAATGATACGTAATTGTTTCTATTATGTTGAATGCCCAAGCCCGTAAGGCAAGTCGGTGTGGCTGAGGACAGTCATACGGATCTTTAAATCGATTTAGTAATGAAAATCTAAAAAATAGAAAAAAAAATTTTGGATCAAAGGTAACTGGTGCACATGGCGAATGCTCCATAACGTGGTACTTGTATAAGTATTTTTCCATCATGCTTACAAGTCGGTTTTTGGAGGGAGCCTGCCATTTTAGGCTACTCTTTATATTCTTGCAATTAAAAATTTGAAAAATAAACACTTGCTCGATTTTTTTTCTTATTGATATATAGATGTAGGCGAGAAAATACTGAAAGAATTACAAAATTTGTAAAAAATATATTTACAATAGAAAAGAATAATGCTCCAATGGAACAAAAAAGATGAATATTCTTGGGATTGTGGATTATTAAGGATGTATAAGAAGGGGACTAGGAAAAATCTACCCATGTATATGTCTAAAGTCGCAAAATCTGTTAAAAATCAGACTTGCTCCAAACAACGCAAAAAATCGAAGCATATTCTGCGGCTTGCAGATTGAAATAAACTATTGAATCAAGAAACGATTGAAAAAGCAGCAAGTTAGCTATGCAGTAGCTATGGAAAAGTAGATGGAGGAAATTAGGAGTAACTTTGTAAGCCAATTGAATGAAATAGTAAACGTCGATGCATTCAAGACAATCAAAGAAATTGTTGGCTTAAAGCAGTAGGAAACGCGGAATTTTACCTGAAACAGACTACACGTAGGTACGCATGCATGCCCGCAACGATTTGTTGCACACTAAGCAATTGACGCCATGTTTGCTAACTATCATGCTCATGACAACAAAATAAAACACCTATAAATACAATTGTAGATAGTTTTCTATCAGTCACGATGTGAAGTAAGTCAGCGTTGCAACTTGCAAGCACCTTACAAAAAGTATACATTTTAGATCATATTTATACACTCATATGTGAAGCATTGAAAATTATTTGAAGGAGGTAACATTTCTTCAGAAACCGCAGAATATACATAGATTTTTTGCGTTGCTTAGAGAAAGTCTAATTTTCAGCAGATTTTGCGACTTTAGGCATATACATAGGTAAGTTTCGCCTAATCCCCTCCTTTCACATCCTTAATAATCCACAATCCCAAGTATATTCGTCTTTTTTTGTTCCATCGGAGCATTTTTCTTTGCCACTACCCTACTCTTAATTAGCAAGATTTGAGTAAATCAGTAAGTAAACACATAGTTCAAGAACACGAAAGCAATATTGTTCTGAATATCAGCATAGTCTTTTTTAAACAAGACAACCTTACCTTATTCAAACATATCAAAGGTTTTCAACATAAACTTTACGCAAATATTGAGTGTAAAGAACACTTACGCTCAGATTCAAAATCCTGACATAACATGGAACATTTTGTTTTTGAAAAAATTAAGCTTCTGCAACGCTCTGGAACTGAATTTAATTTTCAGTGTAAACTTTACATAACTACTAGGTGTAAAAAAACATACAGTCAAATTTGTAATCCTGGCCTTATGGAACATAATTTGAAAAAATTCACGTTTTGCAATGCTCTGGAAGTAAAATAAATTTGTAGTGTAAAGTACACATTAACAATAAATCAATAATTCAAACTTTACACTTCTACTGTTTTTAGAGAAAACTAACAGTAAGATTCGTAATTCTGACGTTATGTAGACCATTTAAAAAAATTAAGCTTCCGTAAGGCTTTAGAACTAAAGTTAATTTGCAGTGTAAACCTTACACAACCAAAGAGTGTAAAAAAAGATTTTAGTCGGATCCGTAATTCTGATATTACCCTGACATTACGATTAACATTTATGAAAAAATTAAGTCTTTACAATGGCCTAAAGACAAACAAACATTAGATGTAAACCACTTTACACCACTGTTGAGTGTAAACAAGCGCACGACTTGCGTATAACGTTTGATTCCTGGTACATTCTTAGACTTGAGATCATGTCTAGACTCATAACTGGAGAAGTTGGCAGAAAAAACAAGACATAAACACGTTTTACACACATAATTTTTGACTTTTTGCCTCCCGAAAAAGCTAAATATTGATGTAAATAGACGCAATTTGCTGTGACTGGTGCTCCTTAAAAATTACTTTATTTTTTACTTATTCGACTTATCCCGAATTTTAAATGGGGAAAGTGGCGAACAAAAAACGGAAAATGGCGTATTTTCCACCATCCACAACATTGTGAACTTTAAAAATCTGAATCCAACCTCCCATTGAGTGCAAAGAAAATAGGGGAAAACGTGTTCTTTCGCCCATTTTACACCCCTGATCTCGAACTTTACACCCCCATGAATAAGTCAATATTGCGTTTTTTAAACGCAATTTGCTGCGACGTGTAAGCCTTAAAAGGTACTTCATTTCTATTTTATTAAATTTATCCCGACTTATAAGTAAAAAGTTAGAAGACAAATCTTAGACAAAATCTGGTTTTTTACACAATCGTCTAGATTGTAAAGTTCAAACCCTTAGATCTTACTCCGTATTGAATGCAAAAAAGTTAACTGGTAAGCAGAAAATAGACCTTAGGCTTAATACATTTCTATCAGGGGACTCATAAACGAAATTATAAGCAGACATCAGGAAGGCAAAAACGCAACCAAAATCTGTCTTTACATCCACTGATTTACACTCTTTAAACTCCCCCTCAAAAAATAATACGAAACTCAAAAACCAAAAAGTGTCATCCAGACAATTCTTTCCTCTACAAATTGAGCTATTAAATTCAGTGAGTCATTTATACTGAGTTGTCTACAAGCTTCGGAAAAAAGTGACAAAATTCGCCATGTTACAACGTGACTCCAAAACTTTACACGTTCTTTACAGAGTTGGTGTTGAGTGTAAAGATGAACAAAAGACACCGGCAGCGAATTTTTTAATTATCTTCCTTTTAAAAACCGCACTACCCAAATGTGTCCCGTTACAGCTGTAAAGGGCTCATATGTTGGGGGTAACCAAGTATATTATAGGTACGCGCTGACGCGCTACCCATGATATATCAAAAATAAATGAAAATTGGCTTAAATATTACTGTTAATTCGTATTATACCCACCTTTGCAATCCTCTGTTTCACTATCTAAGTAATACCCCGTACCGCAACTTAACGTCCGAATGCATTTGTAAGACCTAAAATTAATATTAATTAGATGGTTAGCAACGCGCATGCAACAATACATTAGTTTGATTATTTACGTACATGCAGTATGCGTTTAAAGGTCAGGAGGACCTCAAAAGGTGAAAAATTATTTTTATTGAGAATAGAACAAATTAGGGGCAGTAATGAAGTGTTTCGAATCATTAAAAACCAGTGCATCAAGACTTTTACTTCTTGGAACCATTTTTAAAAAAAGTCAAATTTTGGTATTTTTGCCCTTGAATTAGCCCCCAACTGGCCGTGACGACTGAATCGTACTCCCGTTTGAAAAGATACTGAGTGAATCTTTATTACTTGACTGAATTGAATTGACGTTTCTACTTTTATATTATCCATCGGTTGACGATATTCACAAGTAGCCTCAGGGATATTGGGACAAAATAATACTCAAAGAAGCTTACATTTTAACGTTTTACGTTTTGAAGGTCCTTAAACCATTAATTCACTGATGATTTTAAGAGAATATAGCGCAAAAACACGTGACTCTCTGAAATACAATATCAGCTTATATTTTTCCATTTTGTGCTTATTAGACATTTTAATCTGTTTTTCGATGCTCCTTTTGTCTGAAACTCATTTTTGTTAAAGCAATTCGAAAGTGTTAAGTCAGCCAAATGCAAAAGGCACGAGAAACTCTATTTCGCGTTGCACATTTCAAAGATTTTCGCATTTTATACACTTCTTATAATGCGATCAAGGACAGTGAACGAGCGAAGAATGAGTGAATGAAGTATGAATAAAATTCGTTTGGTACTAATAACCAAAGATGAAATATCAGCTCATGCAAATCGAACCAGATAGTACATCAGTAAGTCATAAAGATTTAATCCACTGTTCTTAGAAGCTTAAATTAGATTTCACTATTATAAGCATACCCAACACTATTTATGCAACGTTGACCAACTGAACAAGTATTATCGCGTTCCAGAACACATTCGTCAACATCTGAACTAAGATTTCAAGAGGATAATGGCAATTCAGAATTTTGAACAATTATTCGAAAGAAAATCTTTCTACCCGTGCATTTGCTCTGCGTTACATTGAATGCGAAGCCAGGTTTACACCGACACTCATAACTGCCGATATTATTTATGCAAATTTCAATATCGACGTCGCAAGCGAGATCGGCATCTTGACATTCATCCACATCTGAAGTACACGCTACCCAGCTGTAAAGAACTTTTAAAAAAGCAGCCATGGATAGTCTTAATGATTGCTTTCAGTAATTATTTTTAAATTTCGAAAAGTAACGATAGAAAGACTGTTTCTGAAAATATTAATACTTATTCTTCGGTTTTTTCACATAAAAATGTTACAAATTTCTGAAAAGTTGGTTCTGTAATTGATGATGATTGAGAATATAAACATTTACGAAAAACTATAATTTCACATCTATGCATTGACCATCAGCATATTTCATGCCTTGTGGGCAATTGCGATTCGATGAAATGGGCACACATTCGTACGAACCTTCGGTATTTAAACAGATTTCTATGGTCGGATCACACATGTTCGAAAAAACGACCGAGGCGTTTAAGCATTCATTAATATCTGCACAAATGATTAAGTGATTAGTGGCATTTGTCATGCAAAATCAGGATTCGTTAATCTACTTGAACAAAACGGCATAAAAAAGTATTAACATAAAGTGAGTTTTAGTGCAAACCAAGACAAATATTGAAATAATAAAAATATAAAAGCAAATTTTTTACGATTTCGAATTTTTTCAGGGTTATGTACTTTCACAACTGATGACTAGAGTATGCAGTTTTTGGGACCTGAAGCTTGATTTTACCAGAGCATGTTTTTGAGTCGACATTCAATCGATAGCCCGGATTACAAGCACATTGAACGCTGTGTAGGGGACCATGATCCTCGCACAACTGTTCACATGGATTGTCCGGTAAACAACGGTTCGCTGCATTTAAAATCGAAGGAGATATTGGAGAGCCTTAAAAATAAATCATCGCGTCATCCAAAGAGAGCATACGACCAAAAAACAAAAATAAAATGATCTATAAAAAAGGTGATGTAATAATTAAACTTTCTTATTTTATATTGAATAAGGACATTTTAAATAATATGTTATAGTAATCGACGCAATAATGACAAATGTTATGGCACTATGCATCGTATTTCTATTAATTTGACAGCTAATCGCTCGAAAGCATTAACTTTTTTACACACTCGCACATTATACTGATTTTTAGTAGTCATGTCAAATAAACAAAAACAAGATTAAAAGATAAGAGCTAAAAATGAACTTCTTGGCTGCTTCCCTATAGCCGTTATTGCAAAATTTTCATTCCACAAAGTAAAACTCACCATCTGACCAGTCATCTTTTGGCGTTTGAATTAGCGCACTTGTGTCGTTTGTTATGCAACATCGTCTGAATGCACGCTGGCACAAATTATCAAACGAAGGCAACACCTCGCATTTCCTTCCTTCTTGTATCATTTGCTTTGCCAACAAACAACATTCGCAGCATTCCTGACCACACATTTATTATTAATTTTGCAAACAAAACGGATAGGTATCTTGCAGACGTGTGACACAAAACAGTTATAAGGGTCAGAGTAGAAATGCTTTTTCAAAACATAGAAACATGAAAATTCCAAAAGATTCAATGAAATTGAACAAAAAAGGCCAAAATTATGGACCAAAAAATTGTTAAAATCAGTAAAAGCAGTACATTTTTTATTAGGTTTTTTGGAAAAAATGAAAATCCTGCCAGTTCAGAGGCATTTTGTGTAAGTCAGTAGCCACTCTGGGGGTTTAGAACGCCCTAAGGACGTGTACAGTGCTATGGTAAATCAACAAATCGTATTAAGTATGGCTATTGTAAAATTGTAAACAGAAAGTTGAAATTATATTAAATATTCATTTGCTTCATGTTTAAAAATCCAGAAAAATAAGTCAAAGACTAAGCTAATTTGATCCGATCTGAATGATTTGCGTGGAATTTAACGAAATCAAACAGCATGTATCATCTTAATTTTGTCTTAAAAAGCCTTTGTTAACTTACTGCATCGGTAAGAAACTGACGAGGCGATACCATCGTTTATCCGTAGGTTCGCGATAACACTGCGTCAAGTTGATTTTTTGGTTAAATTCGAAGCATTGAAAATTTATAGCTCCGCTTAAGCACTGATGAGGTATAACTCTTCATTTTTTATATAAGTCAAATTGAAACATATACTCTGTCAATAAATGTGCAAAAGTTATTAGATTTTAGGAAAATACACCATAGGTAGCGCGTTAGCGCGTACTTATAATATACTTTGGTACCCCAACACATGCACCCTTACAGTAAGACTTGGACATTTCTGGGAGGTGCGGTTTTTTTAAAGATAGATAATTAAAAAATTCGCTGCGGGTATTTTTGTTTTTCTTTACACTCAATACTCAGCTTGTAATGAATGTGTAAAGTTTTTGCGTAGTGTCATAGGAACTTTTACTTTTGATGGTTTTTTAGTTAGCGTGTACCTAACTCAGTGTGAGCATCTCATGCAATTTAATGGTATATAATCGTAGGAAATGAAATTCTCCCGATGACATTTTTTCTTTTTCGAACTTTGCATTAGTTCTCAAGGGGGTGTAAGGATTGAAAAAATCTGCGGGTGTAAAGACAGATTTTGGTCGCGTTTTTTACCTCTTTCTGTCTGCCAATAACTCCGATTATGGATCCCGATAACTTTTTTCTGATAGAAATGTGCTATCACCCAAAGGCTACTTTCTGCTTACCTGCAAATTTTTTTCACTCAATGCGAACTAAGATCCACAGGTTTAAAGTTTGTAATCTAGTGGATGGTGTAAAAAAACAGGTTTTGTCTGAAATTTCTCCGCCAATTTCTCCGCTTAGAAGTCAGGACATATTGAATAAAATGAAATTGAAGTACGCCGCAGGGGCTACACATTGCAGCAAATTGAGTTTAACAAAATGCAATAGTGACTTACTTTTGGGGTTGTAAAGTTCGAAACCAGTGGTTTAACTGGGGTGAAAAAACACGTTTTCTTACACTTTTGATTGGTCAATATCGCAAATAGGATGTGGAACGTAACAAAAGGTTTTTACGCACAAACGTACTACAACTTAAAGGCTACAAACTGGCCTAAACCGAATTTATCTGCACACAATGGGGAGTTATCATCAGATTTTTAAAGTTTACACTCGGCCGGTGCGCGAAAAAAACACGTTTTTTAAGCATTTTTCAGTTTGCCAACTTCGTCAATTATAAATCAAGACGCGCAAAGTATACTAAAAATAATGTACGCCTCAAAGTTTCAAAGTTACATATCGCATTTGGACGCGTTTCTTTTAACTCAATGCTGAGTTAGTTGTGAAGAAGTTAAGTTTAAACTCTGGTGTATAAAAACACGCTTTTTGCCGTTTTTTTGTGAGCCAACTTCTCCTGTTATAAATCAGGTTGTGCGGACTACCCTAAAAATAAAGCACGTGGCGGCGGTGCATTTGGTGTGAATTCTCTATTCAATACTGAGTTATTCTGGAGGTGTAAAGTACTAGCACTGTGGTGAAAAAAACATTTTTGCAGTTATTCTGTGTGCTAAGTTCTCTGGCTATGAATTGATATGTCCGAACTAATGCAAAAAATAAAGAACATCTTAAGGGCTACACATCACAGTAAGATGTGTTTATTTACACTCAATATTGAGTTAATGCTGTAGGTGTAAAGTTAAAGGTTTGAGGTAAATAACACGTTTTTGCTTCTGTTTTGTCCATGGTAATCTGTCGTTATGAGTAGGAGCATGTTCTCAAGTCTAAGAATATTTTCGCTTAAGGGACACACATTCTATTTAGCGAATCAGTTTTCTCAATGGCGGTGTGAAGTAGTTTAAACTAAAAGTTTATTTCGCTCTATGAGTATTGTGAAGGGTCAATTTTTTGTGAAACGTAATTCGGAACATCGGGATTACGAATCAGATTCAAGATAATTTTTTACACAGAGCGATGGTGTAAAGTTTGCACTGAAAATTTACTTTAGCTAAAGAGCATTGCCCAAGGTCAAGTTTTTTAAAACAGGGATTACTGCTTACCATCAGGATAACTAACTTGCTGCAATTTGCTGCACACTCTCTACTTGTCTACTTGTTTAAACTTTACACTTCAGGTCAACATCAGACCCAGGAGATTGTAGGTTGTACTAGCTAAGTTTTTTTACAAACTTTCAACCGTAAAATCAGTATTACGAATCTAACATTGTTCTTTGTGAGTCAGTGGCTGCGTAAAGGTTAAACTCAATGATTTTAAAACGTTGTAAAAGGTAACTTTCTTCGAGAAACTGTTATTATGATTACGAACTAGGAAAGAAGCCTTGTTTGCAATGTAGATGTTGATGAGAATGAACAATCTTGTTTCCTGTGTTGTTCAAGTCTTATATTTCATGCAAGTTACGAGTTTATTAATCGATTCACTCAAATCATTCTAAGGAAAAGTAGGGTACTAGCAAAGAAAAATGCTCTGATGGAACAAAAAGGACAAATATACTTGGAAAAGCGAATTATTAAAGACATAAAAGGAGGGGACTAGAAAAAAGCCACCTTTGCGTACAAGAAATCATAAGAATATGCTGAAAATCAGACATTATCTAAGCAACACAAAAATTGAAGTATATTCTGTGGCCTCTGAAGAAGGTGTCTTCTCAAAAGGTTTCTCACTTGTTTGCTGGAAAGTATAGAAGGAAACTTTGACTTGTGCTAGATTGCCGATTTAGTTGGATATCAGTATCGCTTTTTATGACAATATGTGATCAATATTCAGTTAAATGGCTCAATAGAGAAATTATGACATTCGCATCATGCTGTTTCTTATCGCGCCACAGTAATACACGTTTTGCTAGCATGACGAATGTAGGTACATTTTCTCCTGTTTCGACATTCTATTAAATATGAGCTGTTAAAATTAGCGATCTATCATTATGCACTGTGTTTATTTGCGCGGTTAGCTCATTCTTCCTGCGCCGTGTCCTAAACTCTTCGTTGCTAACCGCTTTGCACATGTTTAGTGCCCTGCCGCACGTCTATACAATTGCAAGAGAGGTCATTCGGACTTGCATTTAGTTGAGGTTAGTAAACAAAATGATTTGTTGTTTTCTTTAATTCAGATTGATCAGTTCTTTTAAAGAATAAATGGTTGTGTTATTCATTTCTCAAAAAGCCACAACTACCATCTGTAGGCCGCAGAATATACTTCGATTTTTGTGTTGCTTAGATAAAGTCTGATTTTTAGCAGATTCTTATAATTTGTTGTACGCATAGGTGACTTTTTCCTAGTCCTCTCCTTTTATGTCTGAAATAAT
Source organism: Mermis nigrescens (assembly GCA_036768485.1). Lineage (NCBI taxonomy): Eukaryota > Metazoa > Nematoda > Enoplea > Mermithida > Mermithidae > Mermis > Mermis nigrescens. The sequence continues at coordinate 10,453,865 of JAVLUZ010000157.1, read as the reverse complement.
CCGCTTTTTCAAGTTTATTTGTCCTTTTCATTCTATCGGAGCATTTTTCCTTGCTAAGTTACATATTTTTACCCTTTCAAATCCAGCACCGTAATCCACACTAATGTGATGAGTTGCACACGTGCTATACGTGTGAGCTCGATTTTCGCCAGCTAAACACCTGCCGTCAAATAATGCCCTCAGGCAACAAATCGATGCAAGCCTGGAACAAGCCGATCCAAAAGCGGACTTGACTGAAGAACTGAGATCAGGCGGGCATGATGCATGCCTTGTATAGGTTCTTCGCCCTTCGTGGCAGCATTCGTTGAGCTCCATGCTGACAAAACCTGAAGTATTACCAGAATGATTTTACTAAAATAAATAATGGTGTGTGTTACGGTGCTTCAGGCAATGTAGCAAAATACACGTGAAGCAATCAAGCATGTGCTTTAAAGAGCAACAAATGTAGCTCCCTTTGTACATTTCTTAGTCAAGTCCATACGTGGGCAGCAAAAAAATTCTGGGGGTTGCAAGATTTTTTGAAGGTCAAAAAATGGTCTTAAAAGTGGTGGTATGGCAATAAAAACACCGTTTTTCGACGTTTCTCATCAAGCACTATCCATTGGCATCAAAAAATTGCGAAAAAAAGGAAAAAATTTTCGAAAATTGAATTCTGGGGGGTATTTTGATTTCTGGGGGGTTATTTTGGTTTTCTGGGGGGGTGCATACCCCCAAACCCCCCACGCCCAGGTGTGGTCAAGTCATGAAAGCACTTATGAAACATATGCCCTTAAATAACTTCGTTAATTATCTGACTTGAGGGCTAAGCATATCACTATATGGAACTTCCTATCCCTGAAACAAAAAATTTGTTGAAAAATATTTCCCGCTTTTAGTGCTCCTTTTTAAGTCAAGTTTGGGGATCAAGCAGGAATTGAAAAAAAATTTAAAGAACTGAATATCCTAGCTTCATAAATGTATATACATGAGGATATCTTAAAAAATGGAATCAATGTCAATCAAAATAAATTTAAATCATCATCTAATGAAATATCAGTTTGGTGAAAAAATTCAGTTCTTATCAATTTTCGACCCTGAAACTTTTCTCTTGACTTTCCCTTCCAAGTTATCACTGTGCAGGTTGGATTGTAATTGTTGAGCCGCTGACGTTTTATCTCTCTAATGCAGATACATAATCGGCGATGCTCCATTTTCCGATTGAAAGCAAACCTAAATTCACATCAGCATGCTCGGAAAACGGTTTCTCCTGAAATTTTGATCTAAGCTACCGTTTTCCTGACAACTGAGGGCTTAAATTAAATCTGAAGTCAGCTTTCTATTGCTGACATTTAGTTGTCGGAATCAGTGATTAAAAAGTAATTTGAAGGCGTTTGCAGTGTTCGATTGCCAGTTGATTTGCTTTAAAATGCATCTTGCGAGTTATGCAAGAGTATCTATGTACGAGTATGTAACTAAATAAGTTTTGCATTGAAGCCGGGGCTTTACGAGTTAAAAAATTATAGAATTAAGCAGTGACGGATCCGGAATTTTCTGACGGGGAGCGGAATCCAAACTTTTTCCGAACCATCAAAAAATGTCCTGAGAATCCGTTATTTATGCGCTAGATAGCGTTTTTTGCCCTTTCCTAACGAAAAAAATCAATTCTAGTACAATTTTTTTTAAATTTAGAAAACTGAAAATTTCCTGCGATAAAATCCTAAAACAGATTGTTTAACTTTTTCAATGCAAAACCTGACGCCAAGCGCCATAAAATTAAAGAAATTCAGGCTAAAGCATAGCCAAAGGAAACGTAAAGATACCGCGACTCACTTCACATTACGCTAATGAAATACAAGGTCAAAATGATTAGAAATTTTACTGAAAAATAAAAAGACGGTTTATATTGCTATTTTATATCAATACGGAAACAACATTTATGGACCTGGTTTCACCACAAAGTTACGAGTTACGACTTACGTGACGGTTTAAAGAGTACGGGCTACGAGTGCTACGGATTTTCGTTTTACCGAAAACTGGGATTTAGGAGACACGGGCTACGAGATACGAGTTCGACGAGTATTTTTTCACGAATTGCGACTGGGCGGTTTCACCACAATGTTGTGATCGAATGTTACAAGTAAAAAGATTCGTAAATTTTGTTATATTTTCCCGAACCGAAACGACGTCCGTAGGACTCGTAAAGAAGTGACATACTAGTGCTTTTAATGGTTTTCTAATTTGTTTTTCTCAATTCGTCTCATTTTTGGTCCATGCACACACCTACATATACTGCTAGTACATATAACGAGATAACAAGAAGATTAGCATTTGAAAAAATAAATTATTTTTCAGGAACATTTTTTAGGATAATCCCATAAAATTTGATCGTTATGCTGTATTCTTGAGTAGTAATTAAAGATTTTATTTCTTTAGCCTTTGTTAGTAATGTTCGTAACTTCTTTTATGAAAAATATCACAATCAATCAGACGCATTTTCATGAGTTGTGGAAATCGGACATTTTTTCATTTGCTTTCTAAAAATTAGAATCACCTTGGAAAAGAGCTGACTGCACCTTTTATGAACGGATTAATGACAATTAAGAACAATTTGTTAAATTTGAAAATTCAAATAATACGCTGTGATATACTTTAGCTTCATAACGTCTCTGAACCTAATTTATTAAATTTCGTTTATAAATTATTATTCTTGTTTCTATTATTATTATTATTATTATTATTATTATTATTATTATTATTATTATTATTATTATTATTATTGTTATTATCATTATTATTATTATTATTACTGTTATTATTATTATTATTATTATTATTATTATTATTATTATTATTATTATTATTATTATTATTATTATTATTATTATTATTATTATTATTATTATTATTATTATTATTATTATTATTATTATTATTATTATTATTATTATTATTATTGTTATTATTATTTATTATATTTTTATTATTATTATTATTATTATTATTATTATTATTATTATTATTATTATTAATATTATTATTATTATTATTATTATTATTATTTTATTATTATATTATTATTATATTATTGTTATTTTTCTATTAATTAGTATTATTATTATTATTATCATTATTATATTATTATATATAATAATAATAATAATAATAATAATAATAATAATAATAATAATAATAATAATAATAATAATAATAATAATAACAATAATAATAATAATAATAATAAAAATGATAATAATAATAATTATTATTATTATTATTATTATTATTATATTATTATTATTATTATTATTATTATTATTATTATTATTATTATTATTATTATTATTATCACTATTATCATTATTTTTTATTTATATTTAAGGTTCACGTAAGTCATAACTCGTAAGTTTTTCTGTCGTGCGGTATAAATTCCACAATTAATTGTATAATTATGCTATTTAAAACGGAAACAGTGACGAACGAAGAATGTCATACGCAACAGAAAAGATATACATTTTGTTACGTGTACTCGTAAGAAGGTCCGAAAAGTGCTTGTAAAAAATGATGTTTTACGAATCCTACGGAAACCCTGATGAAATCGTCGTAATACGAACTCGTACGTAACCCGTAGCTCGTTACTCGTAACTCGTAGTCATAATTCGTGACTCGAAAAAAGATGGTGAAACACGATTTTTTCGTAAAACGGAACTCGCAGGACTCCTGGACTCGTAAACTTGTGATGAAATCGGGCTCTGGAGTCGGATCCATGATTTTCTGACAGGGGGAAGGCGAAACCCCAAATTTTCCTAATAGTATCAAAAATCAGTGGCGTAGCTATGGGGGGACTAGTCCCCCCAGACATTTTTGAAGTATGCTTATTTTTTACAAGGTTCCCCTAAAGATAAAAACTAGAGATTCTTAAGCGTGTGTGACAGGACCACTAGAATAGATTTTAGCACACCTTTTCAGCTAATAAGCCTAAAATTTTAGGGTGCTTCGGGCCATCCATATACAATATATTTGTTTAATATAATCGAAAATTTTGATTTCAAAAAATCTTTTTCTTCCCTAATGTGTAGATCTTATAGGGAAGAGCTCAAAAACACCAATATTTTTGTCTCATTTATGATCCGAAAAAAGTTAGAAATTTCCGACACTTTTCTATAAAAAAACGCGCAAAATTAGTACAAAAGTCGTCGCAAAGCATCGAAAATACACGAGAAATCATTGTACGAACTAAAAAATCCTGGTTTAGCACATAAACTACTCTTCTGACGTAAAAATACCGTTTTTAGAGCGCCAAGAAAGTCAGTAAATGTCATCAAAATATGAAAATTCGTAATAAAAAATGGCTAAAATCATTTAAAAAATACGCATTATTCTCTAGTGCGCCAAACTATTTTTTGACGACCCCAACCCCTCTAAATCCGTGCTTGTGTAAAAGGCAGTAAATATCACTAAGAGTCACTATCAGGCGCTAAGCACCGAACAAATCGGTAAAATTATGACAAATGATAGGCTTCAAATCATTGGAAAATACATGTGGGCCAAATCACCAAGTATCTTGAACTGATAGTGAGTGGGCGGCCGCACCCTCCCCGCCAGTGGCGGACCTAGGATTTTCCTGAGGAGGGAGCGGTATCCTAACTTTTCCAAAAACAGTCAAAAATAGGTCCAAAAATTTGCTCTTAACGCGCGAAATAGCGTTTTTTGGTGTTTTACATTGTATACTTTTACATAAAATCACTTTTGACGCGATATTTTTTATTGAATTGCTGAAATTTTCGGCAATTTTGCGCGAAAAAATCATTGAATTTCTTAAACTTCAATAAAAATTTGGCGCGAAGCGCCGAAAAATTTGTGAAATTAAGGCGGATAGACGTCTAGAAGCATGATCTACTTCTTGATTTCCTGTCTTTATAGCATTTGATGCGAAACATCGAAATTTTTAATGGAAAATAGAAATAACTATGCAAAAATAGCTGTTTCTGCAGTTAAAATTGTTTTGAAACATACTTGGAACAGAAAATGGCATCCAGGTCGCCAAGAAAGTAAATAAATGTCATTAATACGGTATCATACGGCGCGTAGCGCTGGAAAAATTTGAGAAATTATAGTCACTGGCGGCCAAAAATCATTGCAAATTGCATATCTATTCTTTATCTCGCCAAATATTTTTGGCCAATGGGGGGCCGCCCCCGCCCCCTTAAATCCACCTCTGCTCCCCGCCCCTCCAAATCCACGCCTGAAATTAAACAACCATAGAATCGTCCATGAATTTCTGATACGCTCTCAAAATACAGCTGTAAGGCGTAAGACAAACTTCACGCACTTGGCAAAAATTCAGCTCGGCGCATTTTTAGCTGCAATGCACATCTTGAACGTCAGCAACAAAAACAACAGAATGATTGCTTACGGCTGCCATTATATAGAAATTTGAGCCTTTGGAACGCAAAAGTTGCACTTTAGTTTGTGAAATACCTACTATGTTTCCGACAAAAAAAGCAATGAGTCCAAAGTTAGTTATCATTTGACTAATGATCGATTATCACAGGCTTACGCAAACAAAAAAAGACTTACTGGTTTATTCTACGAGTATGACCACTTCAACTTAGCTGTTAACTAGTCAATTCAGTCTCTATTCCACTTACCTAAATGGGAAGGCTATTTGCGCGAACACTGACTTCGTTTGGAAGTTATTATGCGCATTTTTGTAAGCCGTTAAAGCATCGGCTTGCTCTGTGGCTGACTGGTTATCATTCATGTGCTTTTAATTTCGATCAACATAAAATTTCAAAAATTTTTATGTTGATTCTACTAGAAAGGCTTATATCATTAAATTGTTTTCATGTTGAATTGTGCTAGTTCAAATTGGATCAGCATAAAACTTTTATGTACCTATACTAAAATTTTTATGGCAACAAATTACACATAAAAAACTTTATGTTGATTCTACAAATTATTTTTTACAGTGGAGGCTTGGTTTGGGCCTGACCAGAGGTGGATGGGAGGCGGGCGCCCCCATAGGCCAAAATTTTTGGCGAGATAACAGATGGATATGTGCTTTGCAATGATTTTTGACCAACGGCCATCGTAATTTGTCAAATTTTCCCACATTTATTCACTTTCTTGGTAATCTGGTTGCCATATTTTTGTAGTTTTTTTCCATTTACAGCATAAATTCTGAAAAATTTTTGTGTTTTGCCTTAAATGCTATCAATAGTCTTTGCTTCAAATGCACAAAAACAGGAAAGTAGGAAGTTAATCAAGTCTCTAAAGGCCTCTCAATCGAAATATCGTCGATTTTTCGGCGCCTTGCACTGGGTTATAGCTCACTTCAAAAGAATTTTTCGCAAAAAAATTGCTCAACTTTTTTGTAAAAGTTTTGCACCAGCAATTATTTTGACGAAAAATAGACAATGTAAAACGGCAAAAAACGCTACTCTGCACGTGAATAGTTAATTTTTGGACCTTCCCCTTCATAAAATCATAGATCTGCCACTGAGCTTGGTCAAGCTGATTTCCATATGTGCAGCTTGATACCAGGCTTAAAGCTGATTCCAACATTAAGACACGCGACGACAAAGTCTACATACGTGGTTTAAGCCTGGCTGAAGTCTAAGACAAAAATTGAACGCGGGCTATTGTCAGGAAAAGACAAAATGACGCTTATTTTAAAAATAAGCTTCAAGAAGACTGGTGATGAACTTAGTGAAACAATAAGAAAATCAATCACAAGCTCACATGATCTTAGAGGGTTCATCTCCCCTCCCATCAGACAATTTTTCACTTCCAACCCCAGAAATAATTTTCTACCCCTCCTCCTCCAGAATTCTCGATTTTTCGAAAGTTTCCAAAAATTTCCCGAAAATGAGCATTTTTTAAGCGTTTTTAACTATCATTTGCTAAAGTGTCAAATTTTCGGCGAGTCATGTTTAAACTGTATATTGTTTAATTTATTCGACTTTTTTGATCTTTTTTTCGAAATCTTTTTGTGTTTTCATGCTCTAGAAAGATAAAGCATCGTCAGAAACGCCGAAAAACGATGTTTTTGACACGTAACACACGATTTTTAGGCCCAAACAAGGCGCTTTAAAATTTCGCCCCCAAAAATTTTCATGCTTGTGCATGTCTGACCATAAGCTTATTCTTACAACTTTTATAATAACTTTCTATCGAAAATATCTGAACTAGCAGGCGAAAGGGAAATTAAAAATTCAATACACTGAATTATAAAAGGCTGGAAGCGCTACAAAAAGGATACGAATGCTGATCAATCTTCACCTGATGCCAAAAATGTCGTGCAAAATGTCCAAACGAATACATAATTGCAACTATTGCCAATGCTAAAGAATCGTTGTTCTGGTGCCATCAAAAGTGGAATAGCGATAAGAGCATGTATCAATGATAAACAAATGACATCCTACGGCATGGACTATTTTCCTAATTTTTACTGGCATTAGCGCTACGGTTTAAAAAAGTATTAAAAAAACTCAACCAACTGAGCGCATGTTTTTAACCCAGGAACATATGTCAGGGGGTTACATAGTTATTTCCACGCATGTATAAGTAAAGGCGTTTTCACACGTCATTCAAAATAATTTAGTTACATTCAGGTGGAAAGTATATTAGCTAATGTTTAGCCCTCTAACGTATTAACGACTGCGTAGTAAAATCAAGAAATGTTTAGCTGTAAAGCTGCTCTATTGCATGTGATAATAAGGCCCGCTTTGTTACGTATAAACGCGCATTTACATAAAAGCACTATATTTGCTACTTACATAAATAGTTATCATTAGATAAGAAAAGGAGTTAGCAAACAAATCGATGACGAAGGTGACGCTTACTTTGCTTCCTCTACATTTAGAAGCAAACTACAAAAGTTGCCATAGGGTATACATAGACAGACTATGACGAAAGCTTAAAGTGACATTTCTATCTTAGAGACAGAAGTGAGCAGCACCATTCCTATTGTACCGATCGTGCACCAATCGTCGTTCTCTCGAGCAACGTATCAGACGTTTTCTCTCATCTTCCGTGCACAAGAAGAACATTTTTGCATGTCATCACCAGACAAGCACATGTGGATTCCGGGAGTCTATGAGACTTTATATGGGCAGCAAGGACATTCTGGGGGGTCCGATTGGGTGAAATTGCCAAAAATTGCCGAAAATCTTACTAAAAGTAGAATTCGGGGGTCTATCGTAATCTGCAGGGGGTTTTCGAACTTCTGGGGATGCAAACCTCCCAACCCCCTCCACGCCAACGTGTTTATGTTGGGAAAATAGACAAAAATGAAACCGAAAACGGAAAAATCTAAGCTTTTTTTAAAACTGTTTGAAACTGAAGGGAAACAATGATAGGTAGTTTTTACGCAATTTCTAATATTGCATACTCAATTTTTAAGGCTACTTTAGCTCAAAAGTTCTCTCTGGCTAACCATCTGATCGGACTGGTTACCCTAGACCGACCATGCTGCGCATATATGGTCTGAACCAAGTAAGGGGAGAGGGGTTAAAGTTTAGAGCCCAAAGTAGAAAAATGCGACATTTTATGGGATGCGTCAATCCACAGTTTCCGATTGACAATGATCGGAATCTGTGCATTAACGCAGTTTTAACGCTGTGTGGGAATTTTTGCCCGCTTTTAGACCATTTTGGCTTAAAAAAGTTATCTGGATATCTCCCAGACCGGCTGACCCCACAGACCGGCCAATGCAGTGCATCTATTATCTGAACCCATTGGACAAAAGACAAAGCTTCAGGAAATTCAAGGCAAAATAAGGCGAAAACGGACATCAATCAAAACTTTTTCTGGAAAAGTGCTTGAAATTTGAACCAGACTAAACAGAATGCAAAAATGAGGTAGAAAAGTCGTGCAAGCGACCGAAATTTAAAAAAAGCATGTTACTTGCAATGAAAAATGCTTCGATGGAAGAAAAAGGACATATACTTGGAATAACGGATTATTAAAGCCATAAAAGGAGGGGACTAGGAAAAAGTCACCTATGCGCACAAAAAATTATTAGAACCTGAGGAACACAAAAATCGAATTATATTCTACGGCTTACAGAAGGTAGTTGTGGCTTTAGTTTGAGAAATAAATAGCACAACAATGTATTCCTTAAAAGAACTTATCGATTTGAAATCAATTAAATTAGATTTAATTAAATTAAATTTGAATCGAAGAAAACGACGTTTTGTTCACTAACCTTCACTGATCGAAAATCCAAACGACCGCTGTTGCAATGGAAGAATGGCAAGGCAATAAGCATGCGCAAACGTTAGCGCCAAAGAATTTAGGACACGTCACAAGAATAATGAACGAGTTAACCATGCAACTGAATGCAGTGCTTAATGATATACCCACTGAAAATTTTAATAGCTCATTTGTGTAGAATGCCGAAGCTTTGGAAAATGAACCTAAATCATCTCATCATGCTAGCATAACATGTGTAACTGTAGATCCATAATTGTCGTGAAAATGCGATACTGATATTCAACTAAATCGGCTATTTAGCATAGGTCAAAGTCTCCTTCTAAGCTGTTCACCAAACCAGTGAAAAATGTTTTGAGCGGACACCTTCTTTTTCGGAGGTCGCAGAATACACTTCGATTTTTGTGTTGCTTAGAGAAAGCCGGATTTTTAGCATATTCTAATGATTTTTTGCGCGCATAGGTGACTTTCCAAGTCCCCTCCTTTTATGTCTTTAAAAATCTGTTATTCCAGGTACATGTGTCCTTTTTGTTCCATCGGAGCATTTTTCATTGCTAGTACCCTACTTTCAATTAAAATGATTAGAGTGAATCGGTCAATAAATTCGTAGGTAACTTGCCAAATGAAATATAACACTTAAACAACACAAAAACAAGATTTTTTATTCACATCAGCATATACAGTGCAAACAAGACTTATTTCTTAACTCGTAATCATAATATTATTCAGAACATTTTCTTAAAAAAGTTACCTTCTACAACGTTTTGAATGAAAATTAATTTTCAATTTAAACTTCACACGGCCATTGAGTCAGAAAAAACAAAGTTAAGTTTGCGTAATCCTGATTTAACGCAGAAGAGAACCGTAAAAAATAGGTTGTACGACCTACAAACCCCCTAGATCTGAAATACCCTGAAGTGTGAAGTCTATTCAACTGTATGGTGGGAAGAAAATTGCAGTCAAGTCCGTAAGCCTGATATTACAGAGAAATCCTTATGTTTCGGAGCACATTTAAAAGAAAACTTGATCTTCGGCAATGTTCTTTTGCTAAACTTAATTTTCAGTGCAAACTTTGCAAAACCGCTGAGGGTAAAGGATGTCGAAAATCTGACTCGTAATTCTGGCGTTCCGAATAACATTCTACAAAAAAATTGACTCTTCACAACACTCTGGGAGCAAAATAAACCTTTAGTGTAAACCTTTTTATACCTCCATTAGTTGCAAACTCATTCGTCCGGTAGAATGTGTGGCCCTTATGCGTAAAGCATTCATAGAGTTGAGATGATGCCCCAAGTCATAATGGAGAACATAACGTGCAAAACTGACGGAAAAACGTGTTGTTCAACCAGAATTACAACTTTACATCTCCACAATTAACTCAATATTGAGTGTAAAGAAACTCTTCTTACTGCAATGTGTAGCCATTAAGGCGTTCTTCATTTTTTACTTTAGTTTGGACATATCAATTCATATCCGGAGAACTTTCAGACAGAATAATAGCATAATCCTTTTTTTCACTACACAGCTAGTACTTTACATATCTAGGAAATTACTTAGTATTAAGTGTAGAGAATTGCGACCAAATGCGGTTTGTAACCGCCGACACCTACTTAATTTTTAGAATAATCTGCACAACCCAATCCATAACTGGAGAAGTTAACTGACAAAAAATTGGCAAAAAGTGTGTTTTTTTTACACCAGAGTTTAAATTTTATACCTTCAGACCTAACTCTGTATTGAGTTTGAAGAAACACGTCCAAGTGCAATGTGTAACCCTTAAGATTTACTATTTTTTAGAATAGTTAGCACAATCCGTTTCATAACTGACGAAGTTGGCAATGTGAAAACAGGTAAAAAACATGTTTTTTCGTCTACGACCAGAGTGTAAACTTAAAACTCCTAGAACCAAGTACTTAGTTTTGACTGTGCTTTTTTAGGCAATCAAATTCTATATGTAGCCCTTAAAACAATGTACTTTTCTATGAACAGGTTTTGGGGACACTAGTATGACTTTAGCCGAGAACGCGGCCAAAATCTGTATTTACACCCGCAGATTTTTACATTACACTCTTTACTATTCCCTCGATAAGTAATGCGAAATTTAAGAAACAAAAATTTACCATCTAGAGAATTTCATCTTATACAATTCTGTACTATTAAATTGTATCAGGCATTTATGCTAAGTTGTGTACAAGCTCAACGAAAAAACCGTCAAAACTTCTTATACTGTTATAACGTTAGCAAAACCCACAAGTCGGATATTGAATGTAAAAAAACAAAAACACTCGCAGCGAATTTTTAGATTACCTTTCTTTTAAAAAAATTTATCTGTCAGATGTGTCCTATTATAGCTGTAGGAGCGGGTGCACAGGTGTTAGAGATACACAAGTATGTATATTATAGGTACGCGCTAACGCGCTACCTATGATAACGTTACAGTAAAATTTTACACGCACTTACACACCGGGCAGAAGTGTGAAAAACATTAAAAAATGGCGGCCTCAAATTATTTTATGATTTATCTTTAAGAAAACCGCACAATACAGAGTAGTCCCAGTGTTGCTGTAAGGAGGGTGCACAGGTGTTAGGGGTAAGTAGTAACACCGGCTACCCTGGGGGTATATGATGAAGAATGCTTGCTAAGTGCACAAGCACTAAATACGAGAATAAGCCGTATTTTGATCCTAACACGCTAGCAAGCTGACGTCATTATACCCCCGGAGTCGAGCGTGTTACCACGGTACCTATATTTATCTGCTCCACCCCAAATAAGCATAATCCGGCGGGGCGTCCATAAATCTGCCCCCGGATCAGGATAATTCAATTTTGTTGCATTATGCTAAAATTATGTACATACACCTTTAATTACCACTATGCTATGCTCCCCTGCCCTTCCCAAAATTAGCATATCCACCGGGGCTGGCGTCTATAGATCTGCCCATGGATCAGGATTATGGGATAAATCATTTTAACGGTTACAGTGCGCTAAAATTATGTACACGTGATGCTTACAATTGATCATTTATATGCGTGAACCCCCGAATTCGGATGAAAACTAAATCATCACAGCACATATAACATAATATAAAATCATGGGTGTGGAAATTAAACCCCTAAAAAATCGGTAGACTCCCAGAACGTGCGAAAAAATGTTCATAAATTCAGAAAGCACAGATAACACAAAATCTAAAAATTTTTTATTACATTCAAGAAAAGATAGGTATTCTGCATTCTAAAACAGAAAGAATTTGTGCAAATTATTGAATTGAGAAAGGATCTTCGAAAAAATTGAATCAAGTAAAATCACAATTACAATGAATAGAAATGCGTTAAATAAAGCCTATTATCTAAAAGAAAATTGTAGTCCACGGATTTAATTATTTATTCACTGCGTAGGATATTGTTAACGATTTTTATGCAGAAACGCTAAATATGCATGCATGTAATATCTAAATATATAAATTTTTAGTCTACTTATTTAAACATATATATTGGTTCGTTGCTCTACGTACATAAAAGAAGTAAAAATCAGCGAATAAAAAGAATATTTTTATAATTTTGCGAGTGAAAAAAAACAAATTTAAAATAACTATGTTCGCCTCGCTAAAATATACGAATTTAAGATTTACTACCCACTACTTATTACGCAATAGCAAACCTGATTTCATTTTTTGAAAGCCTTGCCGGATGTTGTAGGGATTTCAGAGTCAGAATTGCTAGAATAAAAACTTTGCGCGTCCTCAAGCAATTTGGGATCGTCGAAGTTACCACTAGTCGCAATATTTTCGATGATAATTTCAATTGGATTGCTTACTGTTAAGTTATCATCAGGAGAGTCTAACGGCCCAACTAAAATTTGCATTTTTTGAGAAAAATCTTTAAAACTCGTAAAATTCAACGCGCATATTTGATTATTATTTTTAGAAAGAATTGTATTGACGTACAAAAAATTTTCAATTTATAATAGTGAACTCACTATAACCTTCTTATGTAACCTTTTATACAAACTATTTTTTTCACGCACAATATAGCATTTACTATAAAAAAATTAATGAATGCATACGATGGCAAGTTTTAAGGTTCGAATTTAATAAAAATGATAAAAAGTATTTAATGCTTCAGATTCTATAATTTATGCTTATGTTTTCTATTTAATCAAATGAATCACGTACTTTTATTTATTTTCGGCAAATTTTCTCGCGATTCGGCGCGCAATTTTTTCCCCGCATTATGCACAGTCAACAACATTCTTTTATGAGGCACCGGTGCAACAGCTCCTTGAAATTAGTTTTATTAAATTTAAGTGCAAATACGTGTATATTTTCAAAGCATAATCGGTTTATTTAATTTTTATAATATTTAGTATATGTTATTTATCTATTTATTTAAATATAAATTAGCTTTAACTTTTATAAAACATTAATTTATTTTATCAATAAATATATACCTGAAGCGTATCAGGTACCTTCAATGCAAAAAAACATAAAAGTACGTAAAAAATTTATGCTTATAAAACACGAAAATAAAAAAGTATAAAATTTAAGTGTTTTTTCGAAGCTAAAAGTTTTCCTTACCTTCCAGTTTTTTGATGGCCTCCACGATTTCGCCTCGTTGGCGCTGCCACTCGTAAAATTGTTCCAACGTCAACACAATTTCACGACCTTTTTCCGAGTTTTTCAGGAATAAATTTTTTTATCAAGTATTCCTGTTTCGACCAAGGCTATCAGACCGAACGTCAAGTCAATGGGGTCTAACCAAAAATTAAATAACAGGGCATTCGAAATTAACGGCAAAGCGTCCACTAAATTCTGGTACTGCCGACTCATTAGATTGACCCCTTGATGCGTTGGGTATAAGGTTAATCTCGTGCCGTATTTCTTGCATATCCTGAAGCTAATATTCATGAAATCGTTCCAAGTGAAAATGGAAAAATGGAAGTAAAAGTTGAATAACATAAACCTTTTTTCTGTTTACTCAAAAAACTTGAAAAACGGAGCTAGGGCCAGGGAATGTCCGTTACATAAAATAAGATAGATATGTAAGAAGATCGAAATAAACTGACGTAATTGCGAAAAAATTTTTAAGTGTTCATTAGTTTCTTCAAAAGCATTGATGCCTGATCGTTTTCAAAAATTACAACGGTTGCCTTACGATTTTGAGTCAACATGACCTTGTTTATAAAATATGAAAAGTGCCTAATATGAGCTAAACTTTGACGCATTATTAGCTGTTTCATTATCTCTTTATTTAGTAGATAAGAAATAATGTATCAATGCCTGCATGTGTTACGTTCACTATAGCATTACAAATAAGTGATGGTAGCTATATTTACAGAAAAAATGATGAATTAAAAATCGCATGCATTTATACAAGCGATAAAATGTAGATCTAAGCTGATACGAGCTATATCTAGTACTGCATTTTTCTCGGAGGATTATCAAGGCCTGTTAAGAAAACAGTACCTATATTCTTTGGTAAAATTCCCAATCGCCTTAAGCTAAGCGTTTTAACAACAAAATTTGAGGAAGACGAATTTTTACGAATAACTTTGTCATTGGAAGATGTAGTATGCTTCTTCTTCAGCAGGGGGCTGTCAATATAATAAAAATAAACAAAATACGAATTAAGGCAATTAATACAAAGAAATCGTGAACGTTGTGCTGGGAAGGTAGTAAATAGGGCATAATTTTTATTCGAAATAATGCCTGTTCACTAAGTCATCAAGAGGCCTAGATTTGAGCGTTTTATTTCCCATCATTACAATACTAATACTGCGTAAGCATAAGCATACAAAGAAATCGTGAACGTTGTGCTGGGAAGGTAGTAAATAGGGCATAATTTTTATTCGAAATAATGCCTGTTCACTAAGTCATCAAGAGGCCTAGATTTGGGCGTTTTATTTCCCATCATTACAATACTAATACTGCGTAAGCATACAAGGGTAGCGATCAAATTCTGGGGGTTCTGCTTAAGGCATAAGAAAACACAAAAATAATATACCGCACAGTGCACTGCCCAACTACCAAGTGTGCGTAAGTGTGCAGTGCACTGTGCAACACAGGGTGGTTTAATAATCGCACATTGTGGCACATTAGTGCAAAAAGTAGATGCAAAGAAGATGTATTATCTGGACCTGTACCGTGGGCCTTGAAACTATTATCACTTTAAGAATGTTATCTTTTTTATGCGAATAATCTTGAGTTCATTATCATGACATTGTCACTTTCTCCACCTTGGCTTTTTTACTTTTCAGCTAAGTAATGGAACGTTACACAGTAAAGTAAATGGTACATACGATCGTGCAATCAGCCATATGTTTCATAGACGCAGGTATAACAACTTTTGATAATTTATCCTATTAATCGAAAATCTTTAGCTTTCAATATCTTGTTAGCATATCGTTGTAGTCTTGGAATGACGTTGTTTCTCGACTGTTTGGAATTTCCCTCGTATCTTCATTATCTTCTTGCCTATCTTGTAATTCAACAGACAGGATATCAGCATTTTTACTGATAAGTTTCTTGAATAGATGCTTTTGAGAATTCCACGCCATCTTTGTTGCTTCAGTACCCCAAAGTTCAGCTTTGATTTACCGTTGCAGACAGTTTTGTATCTAGATCGCTTTCTACCAATGCTTTTTGCAGGAAAACATGTTTGTCATAATTTTCATGAAGCATTGAAAAAAAGCTTTGAAGTAGGATGGGTTGCTCAGTTTTTCAACAGTTTCTGGAATAACTGCCATGTCTCGTACAGCATTCTCCATCATTGCACGCCAGAATTCATTCTTCCAACCACTTTTGATATCAGGCTCATCATCACTATCCGAAATATTGTATGATGCTTCTTCGTCCTCAGAACCCTCTTGGTCTTGCTCTTTCGCTTCTATTTCTCGTTTTTCCTGTTTGCCTTCTTCCTCACCTTCTTCTGAAGTAACAGTTTTGTCATCTTCTGTGTCACTGTTTAATGTATCCATTGGGGGTGTAATAGCTGATGATGTGTATGTACATAATTTTAACACGATACAGCAAAATTGATTTATCCGATAATCCTGATCCGGGGGTAGATTTATAGACGCCAGGTCTGCCGGAAATGCTAATTTGGGGCGAGAAGGGGCGGATAGCTTTGTGGTCATTAAGCGTTTATGTACATAATTTTAACACAATGCAACCTAAAAATTGATTTATCCTGATCCGGAGGCCAGAAAGCTTAATGGTCCTTAAATGTGTATGTACATAATTTTAACACAATGCAACATAATTGATTTATCCGATAATCCTGATCCGGAGCAGATCTATAACCTCCAGGACCGCTGGATATGCTAATTTGGGGCGAGAAGGGGCGGATAGCCAATAAATTTAGGTACCCTAGTAACACGCGCAACTCCGAGGGTATAATGAGTCACCTTGCTTGCGTGTGAGAATGGTAATACGGCTTAATCTCGTATTTAGTTCATGTGCACTTAGCATGCATCCTTCATCATATACCCCCAGGGTAGCCGGTGTTACTACTGGGGTAGGTACTCGAGTATATTATAGGTACCTACATATGTACGCGTTAAGCGGGACCTGTTTCACTAAGCTTTTATGTTTTTGAAAAAATTTAAAGTTGTTATAAAAGTGGTTTAAACTAATACGGTAAATATGATATTCTACAGTATAATGTGTCCTATGGAGACGCATGTCATTGCTAAGCCGCATTACAGCATCAAAATTTTTGACCACTTTTGTAGCCTGATTCTTGCTGAAAAATTTAAAAGAAAACCGTAAAGTTAAATGAAACAGACTACATATGTATATGTACATATGTACATATATGTACATATATATGTACATTTGATGTTGTAGAATAGAACAGCTATATGGCTTTATTTTGAAACACTTTTATGGACACATTACATTTTCGCAAAAACAAAAGTCGGCGATATCGCCTACAAAAGTAAGCGTTGTTGTCTATTCCACTTTTCTTTTAAGAATTTTTGTAGCCGTTAACTGACAGCTTATGTTAAATATGGATCAATTCGACGCATTATTAAAAGCAGTTGGATTACAACAGCTGAATATTGTTAAAGACGCGAGTTCAGAACTCGAGGCAATGGCAACAAAAATGGTTTTTAGGTAGACTAATGTGAAACTATTTTGTAAGGGAAGCTCTACACTTATGCCCATTAATCGCTATGCGCAAAATCATGATTCATGCTCCAGTTTAAAGCGCTTACGCGAGCCGATATAAATGCCTCAGGAATTGTTAGACTTCCGGTGTACCTATAGTCTGTTTAACACAAGTTTGGGCATAAATTTTAAAAAACAATGTCCAACAATAAGCCGACGGTTTGTGATTTTAGCATTGATTCGAAATATAATTATCGTAATTCGTCGACGAACTCTGGAAAAAAATTCATATAATTTATGCCCAAACTTGTGTGAAACAGACTATGTATGAAACCTTATTGAAGAGAATGTTAATAAGTTATAAGAATAATAGGTAAATCAGGTACATAGTATATGGAAGAGAATATAATGTTGACCGTTGTTGACACGTCATATCATTAACTCTTTCAATAAAATATCAGGACTTACTGTATTGGGATCAGTTTCGTCAAGCGCCTTAAATCCTGCCATCGTTTTTTCCAAATTTAGGGCTTTTGTCACTGGCGTAGTCATCGGGGAGGGGGGGAAGTGGGGATTCTCCCTTGGGGGAAAATTTTTTGAAGTAGAGATATGCGATATATATATATATATATATATATATATATATATATATATATATATATATATATATATATATATATATATATATATATATATATATATATATATGTTTAAAGATATAATATATATACTAGTGATCGACCGGGGCGACTTTTTTGCTGCCGGGGCGGTACCGGGGCTGAAAAAAAATCGCCTCGGCCGGGGCCGGGGCTGGCCGGGGTCAGACAACGAAAAATATTATTGCATGACATACTTGAGTGGGATAGGAAAGAAATGATGAGCGACTGCTCCATTCAGTAGGTAAATGGCAAGCGCAAAGTTAGGTGCGCCTTTTCATATACAACAACAACAACAACAAAGATTTATTGCAAAAACGTACAAGACATGGTAAAAATAAAGACACAGCGTACGATACAAAGATATGATAAAACGATATATGACTAAAACGTCAGCAACGGGACACGCAGTCACGAACGTGAAAACTTACACGTGCCCCTTCAGATGAACAGAAAAATCAAAAGCATTTAGTTTGCGTTTAAAAATTTCTAAACTAGGTGAATTTACAACATCAACTGGAAGTGAATTCCACAGATTCACATATCTATGACTGAAATCATACTTGAGAATATCTGAACGAGCTACTGGAACAGTCAGTTTAAGGTTATTGACAGAGCGAGTATAGTTGCGATTAAATGCGAAAAACTCGTCACAGAGAATGTGTGATTTTCCATTAATAATCTGATAGTAAAAGGATAAAGCAAAACGAATACGGCGTATTTCGAGACGTTCTAACGACAGACTTTTTAAACGATCATTATATGACAAACCACTGTTAAAACCAAAAATACAACGGGTAAACTTGCGCTGAACTCGCTCGATACGATCAATATCTCGAATACGATAAGGACTCCAAACGGTACAGCAGTACTCTAAAAGCGGACGAACATATACAACAAAAGCACGAGACAAAATTTTATGATCACGAGAGAAGAATAACTTCAGTATCAGACTGGATCGCTGAGAAGCTTTTTTAATCACTTCATGATAGTGCTGCTGAAATTTCAAATTTTGAGACATTAGAACACCTAAATCGCGGACACAGTCAGAATCAGAAGGTAAAAGTTGATTTCCAATAAAATATTGATGTTTAGAATTATTATAACCCATGTACAAAACTGAGCATTTATCAATAGATATCTGAAGCTGCCATTCACGCGACCATGTATAAAGCTTATTAAGGTCGTTTTGAAGTATAGTTTTAGAAGAGGACAAATTATACATTTTAACATCGTCAGCAAATAACCGAATACGACTACTCATATTATCACATAAATCATTAATGTAAATCAGAAAAAGGGTTGGCCCTATCACGCTCCCTTGCGGGACGCCGCTAGTTACATTAAAGCTATCTGAAAAAGAACTATTAACAACAACGCACTGAGATCGAGAGGATAAAAAAGATTTAAGCCAGTTGAAAAGAAAACCATTTAGACCATATGCAGAAAGTTTATGAAGTAATTTTGTGTGCGATAAAGAATCGAAAGCTTTTTTAAAGTCGATAAAAATTACATCTACAGTAGATTTTCTATCAATAAATTTTGCCCATTCGTTTTTACACTTTAGCAATTGCATTTCACATGATCGACCTTTTAAAAATCCAAATTGGAGAGGAGAAAGTAAATTATTTATATTTAAGTAATCCAGAATCTTTTTATTAACAATTTTTTCCATAATTTTACAAGGAGAGCAACACAACGAAATCGGACGATAATTTTCTACACAAGCAGAATCACCTTTATTTTTGAAAACTGGAATTACGTTTGCTTGATACCACAATTTTGGAATTGAACCTGATCGAAAAGAAGTTTCAAAGATAGAAGCAAGAGGAGGAGAAAGCAAATAACTTAGTTTTTTAATAAAAAATGAGCATAGGCCATCAGGGCCACATGCAGTACTTGGTTTAGATTCGCGAATAGCTCTGTAAACGGTGTCTACATCGAAATTCATTTCTGCTAACGAAGAAAAAGTACGAGCCTGAAAAACAGGAAGATTTTGATCATCAACAGTGAAAACAGAGGCAAAATATGAGTTAAAATGATTAGCTTTTACATGATCGTCATCTAATTCAATACCATTAGATAAAGTCAGGGAAATGAACTTTTCCTGATTTTTAAACGAGAATTAACAAAATTGTAAAAGTTACGGATATCGCCTGATTTTAAAACTTCTAATTCTTCTTTAGCGTAAAAATTTTTGGTTTCTCTTTTTATAGATTTGCAGAAACTAGAATAGATAGTTCGATTTATTCGAGTTTTGAACTTTTTGTAATTTTTCCATAATTTAAGTTTTTTTAAATATAACTTACGGATGTGTTTAGGAAATACTTTCTTAAAATTTCTATGTACTTTTTTAGGTATTAGATCAGAACTAATAGTTTGAAGAACTGAAACAAAAACATTATACATATCATCTGCCGAAGTACACTGATTAAATAAATCGGGCCAAGAAACAGTGGCTAATCGCATAGAAATTAACTCGTAATTGGCTTTTCGAAAATTTAAACAAGAGGGCATGTGATTTGTCTCTTCGTACCCTTGAATTTCGAAAGCAATAGAATTATGATCACTAACAGAAAAAGGAGGTGATATCTTCACGTTAATGGCTTGATTAAGTGAAAAAAGCAAATCTAATATATTATTATCGTGAGTTGGACTACGGATTAGTTGCTCCAAACCAGTTGTACAGAAGGTGTCATAAAATAAAGTATTGATGGGATCAGAAGGAAAGGTGTTGGAGACCCAATTAATTTTAGGAAGATTAAAATCACCAACAATTAATAAAGGATAAGGTACATTAGAAGCCCATTCAATAGAATTACAAAGACTTTCAGCATACATAATATCATAAGTAGGAGGACGATAAGCTAGAATAAATCTAGTTTTGAAATCAGTATTGCATAAATCAAAAATTAAAATTTCACAGGCAGGAAAATTGATAGGAATTTTGATGTGTTTAATATGTAGATTATTATTAGCAAAAACTATAAGTCCACCCCCACGTTTATTTAACCGATCACATCGAATAATTTGGTAATTATTTGAACTGCAAAGTAGACTATCTGGAATTTCAGGATAAAGCCAAGATTCACAACAAAGTATTATTTCAAACTGTTTGCTATTTAGTAACAGTTTTAAATCACCTAGCTTATTTAACAAACTTCTTGAATTGAAATACAGAACTTTTAAACGCAAAGTACGAGAAAGGGGCGCGACTACCTAGGTGAAGAGTTGGTTATTAATATTACGGTTCGGTTTGCATTTAACACAATCGGCGCGAAAATCGATAAAAAGACCTTCTTCACCTCGAGATTTACGATCGTTGAGCTCGGAAACCAGTTCGCGTTGACGTTTTCTTTGAAGGAATGATAAATCAGGACGGCACCGCAAACGCGAAAGTTGGTCTTTGGATTTAACGCGGACTGTCTTATTGATCAAGGAAACGAAGCGATGCCTTGCCTGAACCGACGCTAGGCAAACTTTGACAAACTGGACGCAGTTTTCGTGAATGGGACCATCACGAAAGACGCGTGTAACATCAGATGATACTAGATCGTGACCATCAGAATGAGAATCGATTAGCCGTTTGACCTGATCAATGTCCTCAACACTGTTCGATAAAGGCAAGTTAAACAGAACAGCATTACATTTCTTAGAATCTCTTTCGATAGCATCATTAATCAGAGCAGATAGTTCGTTTTTATCATAATTGGTAGGAGAATTTCGAGAATGTTCAAGACGATCAACTTTCTTTTCTAAATCGGCAAGCTTAGTAGCAAAATCATCTAAGCGACGTTCAATATGCAAATATTTTTTCACAATTGGTTTACAGTGGAAACAATAGAAAGTGGAATCGGGCTTTGAATAAGTTTCATAATCATGATCATTAACTTTCAAACAAGAAGTATGACCCCAACGGTCGCAAAAATCGCATAATAAGGCAGTGTCGTCATCAGAAACTAACTTGTAGCAAATGATACAATCACAAGAATTATCGTTCGTATCATCAAGTAAATCAAAGTTGGACCTTCGAGATGTTGACTTAGAACGTAGGCTGGTATCCGTGATCTTCGGTACGCCATTTTTTTTACCCATGGTCGAAATATGTAGGTATGTAGAGTTGAAATATTGATCAAATTAATTAGAAGTAACGCATTGCGGCTCTTCAGCTCGATTAGTCGCCACAGTCCAGTGTTTCATTGTCTGAATCATCAATAAAGTCTATGTCGCTGCTATCATTACACTCTATATAATTTGAATCTTTGCTACCTACTGCTACTGCTGCTGTAGCGATTGGAAAGAAATGAGACATCACCAGGGTTGGAAAAAACCAAAGTTTGATAATTTCCGATATTTTGGTTTTTTGGTTTTTTATGGTTTTTTATGGTTTTTATATGGTTTTTTATGGTTTTTTTAATGGTTTTTTATGGTTTTTTAATGGTTAAATTTTGGTTTTTATATATTAATCGTGAGTATAAGTGTTTAAATGCTTGATTATGATTAAAAACCACTAAATTAAAGAACAGGCATGAGTTGCCTAAACAATTATTCAGGAAAAATAACAAAAGTGAACAATTTCAAATTTATTCAGTAGAATAAACGGGAACATTAATAATCATGTTCTTGTTCATTTTCATCGATAGAAATATCTGGGGTCTTTCCTTTGAGTCGGTTGATAAAATGTTGAAAAAATGGAAAAATTTTAATTTTTCAATGCTATTTTTGGCCGTTTTTGGCCTTTTTGGCATTTGGTCCCCCCAAAAAATAAGTCAGGTCCCCCCAAAATTGGAGGGTCAGCTACGTGCCTGGATTAAACAACTTGTACTACAAAATCAGAAATATTACAAAAATTGTAATATGCGGATTAAATCTTGTAATAAGCAACACTGCGCTTAGAATGGAAAAATGGAAAAATGTAAAATATTCAGAAACCCAAAAATTAGCCAAATACACTACTAAAGGTCGAAAAACTATGTTCTACCACACTGAAATTGTTACTGTACCATATTAAAGTATACAAAAATTTGCATGCACAAAACAGTGCTTTTTGTGTTCGCCAAAGATTATTCCCGATGTACAAAGACTTTTCAGGACTATCTTTGGACATGTACAAAGATTTTTGGGAAGATAAAAACTAAAAAGGTGTATAATTCCAAAAAATTTTTGGCGCTTTGCTCTGACTTGAAAACCGTTTTGAGACAATATCAGTAATTTTTGGCGTTAAAGCCCAAAAATTAGCTAAAATATACAATCAAAAGTCAAAAGACCCTGTTTTACCACACTAAAATCGCTACTGTACCATATTATAGTAACCAAAAATTTGTGTGTACAAAATGTACAAAGATTTTTGGGGACCATCTTTGTACATGCACAAACGGACCGTGTACAAAAAAACACTGGTACAAAATGTACAAAGACTTTTGGGTAACATTTTTGTTCATGTATATACAAAGGTACATTGTACAAAAAAACACTGTCACATACGGATAGTATGCGAAAATGTGTATCTTTGAAATTTTTTTATAATATAGCTACAAAAATTTGTTAGCTCATACAAAGACCATTTTGGAGATCTATGTATAAGCACAAGAAGCTCGTACAACAAAATAGAGTCGGCTAATAATAGTCCACCACTTGATTTTCTGGTCCAACAATTTGGGATTTCACCCCTCCCTCAACTCTGGACCTTAGGAAACTATTTGAGACATATTTATTTTATCGGATCGGACGCAATTCTGCAGCGTAGCTTACATTTGCCTATAATTAACCTCCGTCCTAATAACTATTACACAAGAAACGCGTTTTAAAGCATGCGGTTCCCATTCAATTAAATGTAAAAGTGTTTTTTGTAAAAATAGTTTGTTGAAAACGTACAATTTTCAACTAGAAATAGAACGTATTTGTCAGCTCTAAATCTTTTAGCCATAGCTATGAATGAATGAGTTAAAAGTAGCATTTAGTTTAAATAAGTTAAATGGAGGAATCGAAAACATGCAGATCTTCCTGAACATTTTATTCAGTAAAAGCTCATTTATACACAGTAGCAAAGTTATAACAAGGACTAAGTAAGTATACATATGGTCTAATCAGTACAGATCTCGAAATTAACACTTACTCATTGATAAATAATTGCTAGTATCACAGCTTGTACAAAATACGAATTACACTAAATTTTTCCCCGGCCCTGGCCCCGGCCATTTTTCGACCTTGCCCCAGCCGGAGCCGGGGATGCTGAAAGATGGCCGGGGATTGCTGGGGCCAGGGCCGGGGCCCCGGTCAATCACTAATATAAACACCATAAGAAGATCTTTCTGGACAATAAATATTTTCTTGTCGTCTTGGGCAGTAATTATTTGCAGTCAACTGCAGGTAATATAGCACACAATATTGGTATTATTCGACTGGACTGAGTTTTGGAACCGGCCTGGACTGCAGGTAATATAGCACACAATATGATATTATATGCAGTCAAGTTGAATGCTACAATATGGGAAGCTGGCGCTTTGCTCACATTTCAATCTGTAGTAGGTGGTTCTAGAAGGCACTTTTATTTGAGATGGTCTGACAGATTTGCTTCCTCACTGGGGAATGTTTTTTTGTGCTACATGCGTAGCAGCCTCAATAGCTGCCCAGTCTGCCATTAATGCATGTTAATGGGCCAGCGTAAGCTCTTGGGCATAGGCACACATATATGATCAATCCGGAATAAATTTATAATTGCACAATTACAGGGTGGTTCAAACAGAGCACATATGATCATAATAAACAACTAGCAATATCACAATTAATTAATCTTATGATGTCAAATCATGTCCAATAATTGACACAATGGCTGTTTAGCCAGCTATAAAATTAGATTTAAACGCAAGAAAAGGGCAAAAATGACTAAAAATAAAGTATGTAGACAGCATAGGCATGTACCTCACTTTCCTGTTGGTACGTACAGATTTTTGAAGCATTTTATTTCCACTGCAATAAAACAATGCCCCAGAATGAGGACAAGAACAGCAACAGCTACTCAATATCTATCAAGCAGGACCAGAGCTTACGCTGGCCCATCAACATGCGCTAATAGGTGACTGGGCAGCTATTGAGGCTGCTACCCATGCAGCGCAAAAAAAAAATTCCCTAGTGAGGAAGCAAATCTGCTAGACCATCTCAAATAAAAGTCCCTTCTAAATCCATCTACTACAGGTTTAAATGCGAGCAAAGCACCAGCTTCTCATATCAATAAGCATTCAACTTGACTGCATATAATATCTTATTGTGTGCTATATTACCTGCAGTCTTGGCCGC
Source organism: Mermis nigrescens (assembly GCA_036768485.1). Lineage (NCBI taxonomy): Eukaryota > Metazoa > Nematoda > Enoplea > Mermithida > Mermithidae > Mermis > Mermis nigrescens. The sequence continues at coordinate 10,428,613 of JAVLUZ010000157.1, read as the reverse complement.
TGGTTTTTGACTGCATATAATTTTAAGTTGTGAGCTATATTACCTGCAGTTGACTGCAAATAATTACTGCTCTTGTCTTGTTCAGAATAAACCAAAACAATTCAGTGCTTTGCACCGATTTCTTCTTGTTTTGGCTATTACCTTAACTTATTGGCAACACAGAGCTACAAAGCGTTTATTACCATGAGAAGATTACAAGACAAGAAAAGAAAATATTTATTGTCCAGAAATAATACACGAAATTTGGTAAAACACAAATACATGATAAAACAGTGACTGAACAAAAGGACATACATATTACTGAGTGTGATACAGCTAGGTATGCCCGACAATAAAATTGTAAAATCAATGTTAAGCAGCTGTTTTTTGACAAACCAACGTTAGGAGAAGTGACGACATGATTAGGTAACTTGTTCCGAATTTTTAAATATCTTTGGGAAAAGTCTCTAAGGTGAGCATTGGAACAGACAACTAGTAACATAAGCTCATAACGATTTTCAGCTCGAGTAACATTGGATTTAAAAATAAAAAATTCATTAGCATGTGAAAAAATTGATGAGAATCTCAAACTTGATTTTTCGGACTTTTATTTCAAGAAATAAAGCCATGCTGATCAAGGCTTTTAAAACTTATGTCAGACATATTCTTGAATATAGTACTGTGGTTTGGAACCCCTATCTCATTAAGGACATTAATTTAGTCGAAAATGTACAACAAAGGTTTACCAAACGGTTATTTAGTGATAAAACTTTATCTTATGATTTTAGATTGGAAAAGAATTGTGTCTTGAACGCTTAGATCTCCGGCGGCTTCACTTTGATTTAAGCATGGTCTATTCCATCGTCAATCTTTTGACTTTGCCTTTTGAAGAATTTTTTACCTTCAATATGCTGTCAAATCGTGCAGTAAACTCAGTAAACTAATAATTAACAAATCAAATTTGAATATTAGAAAATACGATTTTTTGTAATTGTTTGGTTTCTTTCAGGAATTCTTTGCCTGAGCAAGTTATACAAGCTCCTAACTTGAAAGTGTTTATGATAAGATTGAAACAACTTGAGTTTGCCAATTTTCTCAAGGGCCATAATTAAGCGCATTCTTTGTTGCCTGTTCGTCGTCCGCGTCCATCAAATATTATCGTAATATTATTTCAGCAATTATACTATATTTTCTATGTAACATTTCATTTATTTGTTCATTTTCATTGATGACTGAATAAATTTTGATTGATTGATTGATCAATACAAGATACAGTGATTTCCATGAAAGATGATGCACTATCATCCTAAGAATTATAATAGATGATGCGTCGCGAGCGCAGCGTTTTGTCTATCATGCGTTATCATCTCATTTTTATTATTATACGCTATTAATCTGTATCATTCCGTTAATCTGGCGATGCGGATGGCGCAATTTGCTATTAATAGCGACAACAAGAAGGAAGTGCGCATGTGAATGCTGGAAGCGCACACATGAATGTCGTTCTATATTTAGATGAGCCGGTCTGTATTGCGTACCTTCCTGCAAAATTCTTCATCGTCCATCGCCAGCTGGCAAAAATATTGATTTTAATGTCGGCTCGCCTAAATAGAATGACATTCACGTGCGCGCTTTAAGCATTCACATGCGTGCTTCCTTCTTGTTGGCGCTATTAGTAGCAAAATTGCGCCGTCCACATCGCCAGATTGAAGGAATGATACAGATTAATAGCCTATAATAATAAAAAGAGATGATAGCGCATGATAGACAAAAAGCGGTGCTTGCGACGCATCATCTATTATAATTCTAAAGATGATAGTGCGTCATCTTTCAGGGCGATCACTGTATGTACCTAAATCGTTCATAATTTGATACATGAGACATAGACATATGTGAAGACAACGAGGAAGGTCTAAAGAAGATAGCTTAAGAAGCTTAAGGCGTTCAAGATAAATTACTATAAAAACCAAAACGATGTTTAGTAAATTTACACTGAACATTTTCAAGACGATTTATATCATTTGCATTATACAGATTCCATACAGAAACTGAAAACTCAAGCATGGGTCTTACAAAGTAGTATAGGCCCGATCTAAAATATCTTTATCATGAGAAAGAAAAGCTTTGTGTATTAGGAAACAACAAGAAACAGCTTTTTTAATTATGTGATTTAAATGTTCCTTACAATCAAGATTATGGGAGATATAAACACCTAGATCACGAACGGAACTAATGTCATTTGGAATAGTTAGTTATATTATCCAAAGAATAATACTTTTTTGGATTATTTCTACTAAGATGTAAAACTGCAAATTTTTCCGTAGCAACAGGAAGTTGCCAATTAATAGACCAAGTATAAGTATATATTATCCAGGGCCCGGTTGCTCGAGTTCACCTTAATAAAGGCTAACCATTAAAAATGAACTTTTAATGATCGGCCGGTTTCTCGACTTTACCTTAACGCCAACGACCAGTAAGATTCCCTAAGGGAACCATTAACGTTAAGGCAAAACCATAACTAATGGTTTCGTTAAGATGGATATCGGACTTAACGCGACCATTAATTAATGGTTGTGTTAAGGTGACCATTAATGGTAAGGTACACATTTATTAATGGTCGAGTCGAGCAACCGGGCCCAGATCTTTTTGTATTAAACGATAATCAAAAAATGGACCGAAGATTTTGACATTGGCAATGAGGTAAATTTTACTATATTCAATTAAGTTACATAGGTCATTAACATAAATTGAGAATAAAGTAGGTCTAATAATAATTACCTATTTACAAAGATTTCTAGTCGATAGAAATTAAAAAGTAAAATTAAATTCGAATGCGCTTTGTACAGATTACGTTTTTTAAAAATTGCTTAGCATGGCAAGACAAGACAAGCCTCAAAAAGATTCTCATCTCATGCGTTCTAAGAATTTTTTAGTCATTCTGGCATGGAAATATCAGGAAATTTCTGCGCTTCGTGCCAGTCTATCGTATTTATCTATCAGCTGATTTTAGAACCAAGATTCGAATGATTTTTTGAAAATTTTAAAATTCAAGATTTCCGTGCTTATTTTGCAAAATTTTCCTGGGGCTCTCTCTGCCCCGGACTCTGCTGGGGCGCTTGAGCAAGAAGAAGAATTTTTTAGTTAGCCCCAAAACAGAAAGTTTACGTTAAATTCTCCTTGATCTATGGTCCTACTCCCGTATTAAAACTTGCAAAGTGTGAAGCATTAATTACGTTTCTCTGCATTTCAATTGTTATAGGACGGTGTGAAAAGTCAAAAAAGGCATTATTTTACACTTATGGTGCATTTTTATACGTTTTTATCGATTTTGAAGATTAGAAATTTTCGGACTCCCCCTGGGAAAAATCCTAGCTACGCCTATGGTTTTTGGGAACCGAAATTTCGAGATGTGGGAAAAATTTTGGGCTTGGTACAAATTGTTGAAAATTTTTGTAATTTAAAAATGCGTTCTAAAAAAGGCGAGATTCCAAAAATTTTACGGCGCTTCGCGCCGGATTGATTTTATTTTATACCTATTTGTTATTGATGTTTAAACCGCGCCGCGCCGATTACAGCACTTTTATCGACAACTTGCTCTGGAACTTTACTGTGATTGAAAATCCTCAGGTTCTGCACGGATTTTCGGGCAATTTTTGTAATGCAAAAATGCGTTTTAGAGAGGTAAATTTGAAGATTTTCTGGCGCTTCGCGCCATTTTGAAAATTATGGAATTCTTATTCTTCGATGCGACTCCAGAAATCGACTAAAGTACACAAGTGAAGGTCTGAAAACACAGTTTTAGGAAACAGAACATATTACTGATCGTTATATTTATTGCAGTATACTAAATTAACAATTACAAAATGTTCACAAACTCGTTTTGGGTCTCGCAAATTTAGGATGGACTTTTCGCAAAAAACATCGGTTTCCAACATCAGCGCTCAACTTTTGAACGTTTTTTAGATCCCCCTAAAATGTGAACCAAAATTTGAAATGCAGAAATAAATTTTGGGTATGGTCCTTCTTGTGAACCAAATCGCTATGAAAAAACGGTGAATCCTGCTCAGGGCTGCGATTGCAAAGCGTGGGTTTACCTTGAATTTTTAGGTGTTTCTAGCGTTTGAGGTTTTTTAGCGTTTTACATTTTGAGGTCTACGTTGAGGGTTTCGAAGGTTTTTGAGGTTTTTTAGGTGTTCAAGAATTTTTGAGCTTTTGGGATTTGTATTGCCAAATGCGTCATAGAAAGGTAGCATTTCAATATTTTCTGTCGCTTTGTGCCGAACTGATTTCTCTTTAATGCTTTTTATTGATAGTCCCGCCGCACAGTATTGATTACTGCACTTTTATGGACAGCTTACTGCTAGACCAAATGTCATACCGTTCTCGTTCCCTTCACAGCGTTATCGTCTGCTTTATTGCTAGAATTTGCGGTTTAGCAGAAAAATTAAATGTTAAAAGTTGAGATTTTTGTCTTGCGGTAAGCACGGCTTTATTGCCTTAAAACTTCCGATTTCATGCTAAAAAGCGTAAAACTGCGAGTGCCAATAAGCACACACCTGACCTACTTAGAATTTTTAATAAACAATGGCACATACCTAGATGCCATCTTTACCTAAGAACTGTCTAAATTCTTGAAAGGTTTTGCTGAACTGATAGTAATTTTCTTAATTGTTTTCTTGCCTTGAAGAAGTCAAAATATTTTCGTACATACCTTACATAGATTTAGTAATTTAATTTTCCCTATGTTTGTGGAAAGTCTAAACTTTCCTTGAAGCGAGAATTGTTTTGTGCAGTTTTGCGCTTTGTTTCATTTGTCATTAGGCACCTCTATAATTACGGAATGGTATTACAGACAATAGCACTTTTATAGCGCCTTGCGCAAGCAAATTCATATCTAAAAAATCAACTATTAAAAAGACCACGAATTAGGCTTATAAAGAATGAAAATATAAAAATTTTTGCCACCATATTGATGATTTCTTCTTTTACCATCAAGGACTCCATAAATATGCTAAAGTATATAAGTAAAGGTTGAAAACCGGAGTTTTAGCAGACAGAACGCTTACATATCTGCAGGCCCGTATCCAGGGGATGAGGGGCATGTGCTCCCAAATGAAATTTGGGAATGATTAATGATTTTTTTCCTTGTTTTCTTCCTTTGGTTTTTTAGCAATAAATCGCAAAAATGTTAGGCGCTTCGTGACGAACTTGTTAATTATTAGTAATTGTAATCTGTTTAATCCCAAACGCGCGGTTAAAACACTGCATATCTAATTTCCATGTATCTGAAACTATATTTTGCATCAATATCTCCTGTTTTTTTGACAGGCTCTACGCAGAAAATGATTTCCGTGCAAGAAGCTTGAATGGCATACATTTTGTTGCGATGATAATTAATTTTGATGATGAACTTGGACTATTTTTACACTGATTTCAGCACCGATATTAGGCTGATTTTATAAAAATTTTAACGTTACGATTCAATTTCAATATGCTCTTTTCTCGGAATTTTCCAGGGCTTTACCCGGAACCCAATGGGGGGGGCGCTTGAGCGGGTCACCCCAACCCCCCAGCAATTGGAGAGAGGATGTCCATTGTTTTACCATGACATTCAAGATATCTGGGTAGCAAAATTTGCAAAGCGCGCAGCTCTGGTGGTTGTAAAACTTTCTTTTTCAATTTATCCTTTGGAAATATCTATTTTTAGTCCAAAAAGGCTATATAGCTATATTTGTGAGCCCAAAAAGGCTGTATAGCTAATTTTCTGAGCCCAAAAAGGCTATATAAGCCTTTTTACGAAGCACTTAGCTATATACTAATTTTTGATTTTCACCCCCTCTGAAAGTTTGACCTTGCACACCTACGGATGGGGGACCGCATACATTGAAGAGGGGGATGGGGGATTCCCCTGACTTAAAGTTGGTTGTTTCCCACCCCCCCCCGGAGTCAGAAAATTTTTGACTTCTCCTCTAAGATTTTTGGGAAAAAATTGAATTTTGTGGCTGTTTTAAGGTGTTTTTTGGCCAAAAATTGGTCCTCACCGATTTTTGATAAAAAATTGAATTTTTTGACCGATTTGAGGTGTTTTTTGGCCGTTTTTAGCCAAAAATTGGAGGTAAATTACCCCTTTCTGCCTTTAAAAATGACCGGGGGCCATATATGTAAGAGGGGGATGGAGAACCCCCCACCCAAAGTCGGACGACCCCCTCACCCCCTCAAAGCCAGAAAATTTTTGACCCCTCCCCACGATCTCTTGTATTTGGCAAATATTTCTTCCGTTGTACAAAGACTTTTCAGGACCGTCTTTGTACATCTACAAAGATTTTAGGGAAGACAAAAATTGTAAAAAAGGTCTGAAATTCGCAAAAATTTTCGGTGCTTCGCGCCGAAATGAGTAATTGTGTGTTCTATATATCTTTATAATGGCAGAAATTGTATTTCAAAAGAATAAAAATGTCAGATTTTTTGGCGCTTCGCGGTGTTTTAAGACAATTCTTAGTGATTTTGGCCCTCAGATACCCAGAAATTATCTAAAATACGCTACCTAAGGTCGAACTACTCTGTTTATACCTCCACTAAAATCGCTACTGTATCATATTATAGTACCCACAAATTTGTGTGTACAAAATGTACAAAGATTTTTGGGGACCATCTTTGTACATGTACAAACGGATCTTGTATAAAAAAAACTGCCCCCCCCCCCGATTTTTGGATTAAATCGAAATTTTTGACTGTTTTTAGGCGTTTTTTGGCGTTTTTGACCAAAAATTAGAGTTTACTTACCCCCCCCCCCCCTAAACTTGGCTGGGACCCCCTAATTTCGAGCTGTTACATGTATGCCGGGGACCATCACTTAAAATTTCGAGCCGTTCCATGTATGGATGTATGGGGAACCGACTTTGGATGGAAATTCCGTGCCATACATGCATATAGGGGGTGAGGAGGTATTACCCCCGCTGAAGGGTCAGCCGGACAGGCAGGGGTGTACGCAGGATTTTTTAAGGGGGGACGGTTCGAAATTGATGACCCTATATTTCGGGATATGTTCGTCGAGGCACCAAATAAAGTGAATTTTCTGACATTATGATTTTTTTCTCCGCGCTTGGGCCTAAATTAACGACTATAATGATTCTGCGGCGCGAAGCGCCTGAAATTTTGAGATTTTTCGATGAAAAGGTGTCAATTTTCATGCATTTCCTTACCTCAAAATTATTTTTGGGCTGGGGGGGGGCGGCCAACCCCCTCCCTGCCCCTCCCTGCGTATATACGTCCATGCGGATAAGTATATATTGTCTAGGTTTATACCTTTTTATCCAAAAAGCGCCCAAAATTGATCAATTTCTGTATGTTTCAGTGTTAAAAGTGATATAATGCAGTCAAAATGGAGTTAAATGCTTTAAAAATGGGAAATTACCACAAAAAGACGTTTTCTAGACTATTCTACCATTTTGGTCTAAATTCGTAAACGTTAAATTTACTATTTGGATTTTTGAGATTTTACCTCCCTGCTGACCCTGACCTTGTACACCTACGTCCTGAGCCAGTACACGTTAAATTTTCGTTTTTGTCTTCTAAACCGCCCAAAATCGCTAAAATTTGAGTTAGGCTTGGAGAGCATGTTCACCTGATCGCTGATTAGGGGATGGGGGTAAAAAAATTTCTGGGGGAGTGCAAAAATTTCTGGTGGGCGCTGATCAGACTCCTGCCCTGGCCCCAGTAAAAAAAGGCAGACCGCTCCGGTACAGCTGTTATATAAAGCACTGCTTTGTACGAACGAGCCTCTTTTTTACATGCACAAAGATCTGCGGAAAAGTCTTTGTACCTACATGAGGTGCAAATTTTCTTTGTACTCTATACCATGATGGGTGGGTATATTTCAAATATACGCACTTTTTACATATTGCCAGCCTGCAGTCTACGACTTACTTCCTATCCAAAAAGTGTAAATTGGTACTAAATTCAGTTTGGAAATATTGCCGAAATTTTTATAAGCTTTCAGCTAAATTTACAGATAAAAGTGCATCCAAAAGGCTCAAATAATTTGTATTACAGAATCAAAATTGATACTGCGATTACAATACATTGATTTAACCTCGTAATAAATGTCATCGCGCTCAATGCAAGGATTAGTATAAATAAGTTAATTTTGTCCTCAAACAACTAAAACTGCTTATTTGTCAAACAGTTCTGTTTTCTAACATGAAATCTAAAATATGAGTTAGATGCAAGAGATGTTCGAGTCTTTACAAAGTGTCCTGGAGATTGTACAAAGATTACTTTTGAAGTGTTCAATGCGCGTGCTTGGAGCTGAGCATACTGTCATTACTACGAGTATATTCAGCGCAAAATGCCGAATATTTTTCGTAATGCGCAAAAAAGCTAAAATTATTATCACTTGCCTAAAAAATCATTATTCAGTGTACAAAAATCGTTCCAATAATTTTAATACGAGCTTCACCTGATTCGGCGCAAAATGCCGAAAATTTTTCGTAATTCGCAAATGCTCAAAAAGTGCTAAAATTATTATCACTTGCCTAAAAAATCATTATTCGCTGTACCAAAGATCGTACCAATAATCTTTGTATGAGCCTCAATATTTTTGTACTGTTAAAAAAACCTTATACAAATGTTGTCCTTTTTCGTTTTATGCAAATTGGCCTAATTTACATAGGTATTAGAAATGGATTTCCGCGCCTATTTTTGACTTTCTCTTGATGTTAAACTCCCATAAATCAAAATTTAGCTGACGAGCATTGTACTCGTTTTTTAATTTTTAGTGTTTCATTTATCATTATGGTCATATGCCTTGTGGCTAATTATTTTCGCTCTTTGAGCTCTGTATTGTGAAAAATTATTCGAATACTTGCTTTAATGCGTAATAAATAACGCTTAGCGGATAATAGAGGCACCAAGGATGTTATCGAATGCTCGCAGTATGTTGATGCTTATGTATATATTCATAAAAAATTAGCTTGATTTGTCACACATTAATGCAAACAGACATCAAGATAAGACCGAGAAAAGTAGCTAATGCATTTCGTTGATAAAGGTACATGTGTTCAAGTAAATTTGCTGACGGGCAAATGTATGTCGTTGCATGCTGCAGCATTTTGGTAATAAGATCGGTGTAGTTTTTTCATTATCAAGGGCGAAATGCAAGAATTGGCAGTCCTGTCCGGGTTGTGTTCGAATAACCTTGCACTTTAGTTTGCCATTATACATATGATGTGATATAAATTTGTTTATCAATTGTGAAGGTACCACCAAATTTATGTTACGTCACTAATCTCGCTATATCTTTGTTTATTTTTACAATATCTTCGCTCTTCAAAATTAGTTTGGCGAAATAGCGTATTATTTACTTATCTGAATAGACTGCTTTGTCCCTTTATGCTAAAATTATAGGTTCTTTTATTTTTCTCATGTCGATTGATTATTCATTCTTCTTGTTAAACGGAATAATCAATTCGACCACGAGCTAGTTGAATTGCCTGAGGCATGACTATTAAAAAGACTTTTTATTTTTGTTTTTTGTTCGTTGCCATCCGTATTTATTTTGTTTTGCCATTTACGCAGCTTGCACCTGGTTCTGTCTGTTGTTTACATCGCGTTATACATCTGTATTTCTCAAAGTCCAGTAATTATCTCCTTATTTTTACGGTCAATGCCTGCTCACTACTCGATAAATGAAATCGAACATTTCACTTCTTAGCACAATAACACTAATTTTTTTAAGAGTTAAATATATTCGTTCTTCACAATAATCGTTATTCGTGTCACTGTACCTGTCTGATTTAATGTGAACGGCCGCTTTTTTGTACTGTCTGTTTTTATTTCTTGAATGCGCTTTCAACATTTCATCTTTAATTTAGGTCAGCACTTTTTCGTTTCGATCGCTTCAGAATCGCAATAACATTTCATCTACAGTTCCATTGACGCGACGAATTGTGTTGATTATATCGTCTGCAATACATTAGTGATAGGAAATTTTCTTGATGAAGATGTGTAATTTTTTTATTTAAGGTGAGTTTCGTTTATGCGAGTGTACGCTTTTTTAGAAATATTGAAATTTTAGAGGAAAGTTGTGAATAGCCAAGAAAAGGAGAAAAAAATTTGTACAGGATTATCTTATGAAAGGTATTTCTTGAGGATGTTTTATCTACCTACGTAAAAATTCACTTTGTATCGAGCAGCGTGTAGACCTTTGGACGTAATTATCCTTTAAACTTGAGTAATGGAAAAACTAGTTCGGGCAGTTCTGATTTCAGCCAAATAATTAAGAAAGCTCGTAACCGCTGCGCTGGCATTGTTTCCAGACTTGTGCATTGAATCATATATGCACATAAGGGGTGAGGTGAGGGTGTATTACTCTCTGCTGAGGGGTCATTGAGACAAGTACTGTCCGGCGATTTTGAGCAGACGGATCGTTTTTGCACTATGTTTGAGGTCAAAAGCAGTAAAAATGTCATAGTTTTTCCGGCGCTTTGCGCCGAAGCAGTACTCTCAGGCCCGTTTTCAGGAGGGGGGGGGCTGGGGGGGGGCCGGCCCCCCTGAAATGGGAAAAAAATTTTTACTCTCACAAGCGTCACCGAAGGGGAAAATGGAAAATTCGCGAAGTGCGTCGAAAACATCGCCAAAACAGGTTTTTAGCGCACTTTTGAGCTAGTAAACTCAAAATTTTCCGGCGCTTCGCCAGATTTATGGTTCACTAATCGCTCAAATTCGAGTTAGACATAGAGAGCATGTCAATTTGTTTCCAGCGCTGTGATCAGCTATGGTTTTTGCTTTCTAGCTCACTCAAAACAGCTTAAATTTGAGTTTTGACACGGGATAATCTTTTCTGGCGCTTCGCGCCGTTTTATTGATGCTTTTTGTTTTCTAACCCACTCGAAACCGCTCAAATTTGAGCTTGATGTGCAGAATATGTCGAAATTCTTTTCGACGATGGACTAAAAATGCTTTAAAAAATGCGATATTACCACGAAAGGACGTCTAATATGCTATTTTGATTATTTTTGCTCTTAAAACAGTTAAAAATCTTGAAAATCAAATTTACTGTTCAGGATTTCTGGGATTTCACCCTCCGTGCCGACCCTGACCTTGTCCATCTACGGAGTGAATCTGCCGTTAAACAAAAAAAGGATGATCATAAATGTAACATGAGGATTGACTTGCTCAGAAGTGCCAAATTTTCTGCGCTTCGTGCCATTGTACTCATGTTTTGACTTTATTTTGCTCAATTTGTTCCGACTTTTCTTATTTTTTTCGAAGTTTTTTATGTTTTTATGCTCTAGAAAGATAGCGCATCTTTTAGAAACGCTGAAAACGATGTTTTTGACGCGTACCCACTATTTTGGACCCCAAAAAAGGCACTTTATAATTTCACCCCCTCAGAATTCCCATGCTGTGCATGTATGCCCCCACCTAGAATTTGGAGCCCTTACATGCATGAGGGTGATTGTAATATTGCATTAAAACATCGCACACGATGCGCGGTGCGTATAAAAAGTCAGTTTTTTGGCCTTCATAATATCTAGCTTTTTGTCCTTAGTCTGCGTGCATTGATAGAAGAAAATTATTCCAGCTCCTTTTTTATTGGACGTGAAATTGTTAAGCTGATGAATGAATAAATCGATCTTATCGTTTTCTATGCTATTCTTTAGTATAGAAACAATATCGCATTAAACTAGCTTGTTTTCGGTTTATCTATTAAACATGATATTTACGCGTACAAGGAGGCAAAATTTCCTATGTTCTGTGGGAACACATTTGCCTTGCTTTAACGGAGGATTTTTCGCAGTATTTTTTAATAGGTACGAATAAATTACAGTGATCTTGGCTCGATCGACGGCAATTCATTCAAAAATTTGAAATAGACGATAATTAATTAGGCTTTTGTGAAACCGATACGAAAAGAATCGATGCGAATAACGTCTTTTGTCAGGTGAAAATTGAGATGAAGTCGCCTTTGCATACTTTTGCATCAGAATGTCATTATGCTCTTATTTTAGAAAAATCTTAGGTGAATACATACTTATTTAGTCACATTTGGCTAGTTGTACTAATAACGAGCCCATTCTACTAGATTTGTTCTTTTCCTACATTCTGCGCGATATGCGCTGCGCATCGAAGAACACTGTAGAAAAACGTGGAGTAATAAAGCTTAAAGTCTGCTTCCTAAGGAATATACGTATAATAACGATTATTTCGAGCAATATTACTTCATTGTAGTGTTTTGTCTCTGTTTTAAGCACAAAGATGAATTACTTTGTGGACGGCGATGATAACGGCTTAACATTGGTTGCTACGCCTGGTCAAAAGTCGCCATTAGATTCTTCCTTTTTGTCGACTAAGACCCGGAAATCATCGACTATTTATCTCTCTTCGGCCCCTAACTCAACTGATAAGGCCGCACCACCGCAAATCCGTCGGCATTCTATGGCAGTTCATAAAAATTTCGTGGGAATTCCAGAAACAAAAGGAATGAGGCCCAAAGTATGCATGCCGAATGAGATAAAACATCGGTTGAGCAATTTTTCATTTTAGTGCTGCGCTTAGGGAACTGACCCTGTATAAATGAAAAGCTGTCGTTTTTGGCAAAGTGGGTGACTGTATTTTTAATTATAAATCAAATTCTAAAATTTGCATTGCTCGTTAAAATTTTAAAACTTGTTATAATTGAAATTATATTATTAAAATTATTAATAAAATTATTAAAATTATTTACAGCGCACCAAAGTAACATTGTTACATTTTTGCTTAATTTTTTAAATCGGTTGTCAGTCCCAGATTTTTTAAGAATATCAAGGAAGGAAAAGTTCACTTATTACATAGCTTATCTGTGCATCGAAAATAATATGTTTTGTCGAAAATAATATGTTTTGTTATTCTTCTGGTCATCTAGGATTACATTTTTATATTTTTTTTATGAAAAGCTTAACTTCCTAGCTTTCCGTTAATTTCTTAATTTTTAAGAACTCAATTTGTTTCTCGATTTTCATCAACGTTTAAATTTTCCGTCGTAGAACAATTTAGAGAAGGATAATAAATAGGATTGCGAGAAACGTCAAACGTGTTATTTGAGTTATCCGCTAGTAAAGATTTCTACTCAAAAAATAGGCAAAAAATATTTTATCCTGTTCGTTTTGCGTATTAGGCATCCCATCATGCTTTGTTGTTTATTCGACTAGGTTTTCCAAATGTCGTATCGTTATTTCATGATTCGTTATTAAAATATTTGTAAAAATTCGAACAGCTTAATTTTTCAAATTTTCTGAATTATGGGATTTAAGACTCGCAACCTTTAATTCTTAAAAACAAAAATTTGTATAATAAAATAAATAAATTACAGTCTATTCGAAGTCTTTTAAACAAAAATAATCTCAAACATTTTTTGAAAGTTGTTACATTTTCACGATCATATCATATGGATAGAGGCAGGCCCGTTTCAGAATTCGGCCAACGGGGGGGGCGGACCCAACATAAATTGGTCTACATCTCTAAAAATTCGTGGGGTTAGTTTTCGCAGAAATCGAATTTTTCGACATGCTCTATCTAATAAGATCATAAAATTCGAACTTTTCGTGAATACAATTTTTAACTATAAAAGGTGTGGGTTTTTGGTCGCGCTTGGACTTATATTACAGAACATACTCTACATATGGCGCAAAGCGCCGAAAATTTAAAGATTTCACGTCGAAGCCATGCAATTCTTTCATCTTTTCGTGCATTATCTCACCTTTCAATTTTTTCCGGCCAGGGGGGCGGCCGCCCCCTCCTCCCGCTTCCTCTAAACACGGCCCTGATTATAGGTATCTACGCAAAGCAGAAGCTATTATCAGTAGCGGATCTAGGATTTTCCTAAGGGGGGGGGGGTTGGTATACCAACTTTTCCAAAAACAGTTAAAATATAGGTCCAAAAAGTGGTCCTTAACGCGCGAAATAGCGTTTTTTGTGTTTTGCATTGTATACTTTTACATAAAATAAGTTTTGACGCAATATTTTATAAATTTTTAAAATTCTCGACAATTTTGTGCGAAAAAATCATTAAATTTCTTAGACTTCAACAAAAATCTGGCGCGAAGCGCCGGAAAATTTGTGAAATTAGGGCGAATAGACGTATAGAAGCATGATTTACTGCTTGATATCCTGTATTTATAGCATCTGATGCGAAACACCGAAATTTTTAAATAAAAATAGAAGAAAACTATAAAAATAGCTGTTTCTGCTCTTAAAATTGTTTTGAAACGTACACGAACAGAAAATGGCTTCCAGATCGTCAAGAAAGTAAATAAATGTCATTAATAGGTATCATGAGAAATTATGGTCACTGACGGCCAGAAATCATTGCAAATTGCATATCCATTCTTTATCTCGCCAAATATTTTTGGCCAATGGGGAAGGCGGCCGCCCCCTTAAATTCGCCCCTGGCTATAATGTCAAAATGTCTTTTTGAAGGCCGCAAGCATGGACGATGCGCCGGTTTTCATAGCCGACTTCTACGACGACGACGACGTAGATGACCTTGACGGCGTTCGGACGACCAGATCGCCGACCATAGTCAGCAGAGCTATGTTTGAAAAGTCGAACAAGTGCCCAGAATTTTCTATGGTGCGTATGTGATATTACTCATAACTTTTAATATGAAGCCTGAATTTGACAGTCCGACTCATATTTTACGAGCAGAGCATACATTGATTGGGTTCGAGGCACACATGCACATAGGAGAGTGAGGCGCCAGACATGTAGAGGGGGGTGGGGATCCCCTAGCCAAAGTTGGTCGTCCGCCCATCTCTCAAAAGTCAGAAAATGTTTAATCCCCCCGATTTTTCGAAAAACTTTTGATTTTTTGTCGTTTTTTGGTTTTTTGGTCATTTTTGGCCGAAAATTGGAGGTTATTAACCCCTGCTCCCTAAAAATAGTCAGGGACCCCGCTCTCAAAATTTTGAGCCGTTACATATATGTATGTGAGGGCGTGTTACCTCCTGAAAGGTCAGACAGACGGGTACTATTAGGCGATTTTGATCTGGGTAATCTGGACTAATAATTCGATGTATTGTTTACCTTAAAAGCTTCCAAAATTGTGTCAAGTTGGTCTAAAAATCAAGTTCTTCCGACGGAATGGATGAATTTCCACATTTTTATGTAAATAGTACCTGTAGTAATGCAGTTGAAATATAATAAAAACGCAGTGTTACTACATAAAAGCGCCTTTTGTAGGATAGTTTGATCATCTTCAATGATTCAACTAGCAAAAAGAGTGGAGACTGAATTTACTGGTCACGTCACGATAACTCGGAATAGTCTCCCTGCCAGCATTGATCGTGTGTATTTATGGATCGGGGATCTTCCCAACATGGTGCACAGCATGAGTAAATTGAACAAACTATAGTAAAAAATAAGTATACGGCGCGAAGCGCCGAATATTCTATACTTTCGGTCCAAGATAGCTATGAAAGCTCAAAACAGCGCTTTTGTATGAATTTTCGGGAAAATTGTGAATTCGGGGGGGGGGTAGGGAGGTAAATGCCACCAAATCCCCCGAGATCAAGTATGGCTATATTATTTTTAACGTGATCTAGGACGAAGTATCACTGTTTTAGATAGTATCTGGGTCTTAGACTCACTGCTATATGTATTACGCCACAAAATGGGTACCTATGTTCAATAAAAATACCTTTTACTTACATACCAAAAACTTTGTGCTCGTACGAAAGCCAAAAGATTCCGTAGATCTTTGTAAATGTGAAAAGAGTCGCACAAAAAGACACCTTTCGCGACTTCTAGTAAAAAGTGCTCATTTTTTGGATTTAAAAAGTAAGGGTTGTTTTTCTTTAAATTAGCAAAGCTTTGGCATTTTTTTTAAGTTCTCAATCCAAGCTTGTGATTATTCTATAAAAATCCACTTTTATTAGACTTCCTACTATATATAATTATAGAAAATCAGTGGCGCATCTAGAAATTTCCTAGAAGGGGCGGTACCCCAACTTTTCTACAACCTGTCAAAAATAGGTCCAAAAATTTGCCCTTTGCGCACGAAATAACGTTTTTTCGGCGTTTTACATTGCAACTTTTACTTAAACTCACTTTTGACGCAACTTTTTTCTCTCGATAAATTTGGAAATTCCCGACAATTTTTTGCGAAAAATTATTAAATTTATTTGACTTTAGCAAAAACCTTGCGCGAAGCCCTGGAAAATTTGTTAAATTAAGGCGGATGGACGTTTAGAAGCTTGATTTACTGCTTGATTTCCAGTAGTTGAACATTTGACCGAAACGTCGAAAAGCATATTCCATGAGCAAATGGCTTTAAGCTAGCCAAGAAAGTAAATAAATGTCATTAATAGGTATTATACGGCGCGCAGCGCCGAAAAAATATGAGAAGTTATGGTCACTGACGGTCAAAAATCATTGCAAATTACGTATCCATTCTTTATCCCGCCAAATATTTTTGGCTAATGGGGGCGCGCTCCCCTTAAATCCGCCCCTGTAGATTATAGATTATGATTCTGTTCAAGATTTATGCGACATACCTTATTAAAGAATTACCTTTGTTATCGTGATACGATTTTCGTTTACATTAGGGGGTCATTTGAAATACTAAATAGAATATAATCGAACGTTCATTCGTTCGTCAAAGCGCAAAAAACATCGTTTTTTTATAATTGAAAAGGTCGAGGCAACTTCTTGTGTCGCGTGGTGTCAGTAAGTGTATGCTGAATTCATGTGGAAAAAACTGATTTCTATAAACGGAATCCTGCGCTGTTATTTACTATCTTTATTTTGTACTCAGCTGCACGTTACGTATGACACTCTACGAATGCGTCTCATTCTTCGTTTCCCATTCATGCTAATTTTGGAATCATCTCGAATATATTTGTTTCTAATCAAGTCACGAGGAAGTGCAGCTATTTACGCATTTAATAAAAGTCCGTACAAAGCAAAACATGCGGCCTTTTGTCAAAGAAAAAATGGTTAGTTGGCGAATAAATCCAAAACGCGGAAGAATTATTTTAAATCATTCCTCGTTTTAATTATGTATGTACTCCTAAAAACATTTCGTATCCACGCAGATGCCATCGCGAAGTTCCTTTGTTTTGCGACTCACTATCGCTAACTTTACAATGACCGATCAAATTCTAATTTCAGTGACGCGGAAGTTAATATTCGTAGGATAATCGATGCGATGTAAATAAACGCATATATAAAGCTGAAATGAAGGAAAATAAGTTTTTGTTGTCAGAATCGCTTTTTTAGCTCATCTGCTTCTCTATATGACGAGTTAGCCGTGCGCTCTATATTTCCAGGACGTTCCGCTATTGATGCATTTAAGAGGTCTGTTCTTAGCATACAAACACATAGAGGAATGCGGGGTTTTACCCTCCTCCGATGAAGGGTCAGCCAGACAGGCATAGACCGGCGATTTTGACTTACCGGAAGGTTTCTGCATAATTTTTTAGGACAAAAGCTGTAATAATGTCAACATTTTTCCACTTTTACGCGTATTTTGCAAAAGAACGTCAAAAATGGATCAATTTCTATATTTTTAGTGTTTAAGCGATATAATGCAGTCATAATGCAGTCAAAATGGACTAAAAATGCCTAAAAACGGGGGTATTGCCACGAAAAAGCGTTTTGTAGGCTATTTCGACCATTTTCGTCGTTTACATAAACATGTTATCACTGAATTTACTGATTCGGATTTCTGTTATTCTACTCCCTCCCCTACCATCCTGACCTTGTGCATCTATGGTTCTTACGCTCTAACTGAAGGAAAATCTCGACTGATAAAAAGGTGCATTAGAGATAGCAATAACACAATAACCAACATGTTCTATTACAGCATCAGTGGGCTAACATCCTGCTTGCCTAGGGCTCGACTGAGAAATCGCTGCGTGCCTGCTTCTTGTTAACGACAAAAGTGCACTTTCGTTCACTTTTGTATTCAAGCTGTTTTTCAGACAGACTGTGTATCTTGAATAGCAAATAATTTGTCTAACGAAATTCATTTGCACGTTTTATTCTATTCTATCGTTAGACAATTTCTAACATTGTTTTAACGCTTAACAGGTATATACATGCACATAGGGGTGAGGGGTATTACCCCCGCTGTAGGGTCAGCCAGACAGGTACTGTCCGGCGATTTCGAGCTGACGAATTGTTTTTTTTGTATCATTTTTGAGGTCAAAAGCAGTAAAAATATCAAAATTTTCCCTGCGCTTTGCGCCGGATTAATACTTTTATATACTTTTTACTAAAAAACCACCCCAAATCGATCAACTTCTCCATTTCTAATGCTCAAAGCGATATAAAGCAGTCGAAATGGACTGCAAAACCTTTAAACAATGCGATATTATAGCGGAAAAACCTTTTATAAGCAATTTTGACCATTTTGTTCATTTATACAGCAAAAAAATTGTGAACAATAAATTTGTTTTGGATTTCTGGGATTTTACCCCTCCCTGCCGACCCTGACCATGTGCATCCTTGATAAGTACAATTATTTATCGAAACTATGTCGTCTTAGTGGTTCTGTGAATTATCACAAATTTCAGATTGCCTCCGTGGTGATTAACTGGTAACATTTTTGACTTGTTTAGGTTTTGTTGACTATTCAAATTGCATTCTTAAGCATTATTAGGTTCTAGTGAAGGCTGTGGATTGACAGCAGTCAAGTTGTATTGTAATTGGAATGATAGATATTGATTTAATGTTTTTATTAATGTTACGCTGCAAGTTCCTATATTTTTTCCGTTCGTTCAGTCTTTCTGCCATTTGCGTTTGTTTGTATAAGCTAGAATTTAGCTGTTGCATCGGTGCACGCGCGCGTAATTTATTATGGGGTTTAGGCCGAATTTTCGCAGCTATCGGTTTAAAGAGGTTTTTATACATTTTGTTGATTATTTTTTCGATTTTTCGCTGATCCATTGCCCACACACTTTAAAATCTCACGCCAGCGCACGCATTCTTTCCATTTTGCTCCTACACGTATATACATATATATATATATATATATATATATATATATATATATATATATATTTATAAGAAGGCAGTTCAAAAAATTTTCCTTCCAAGCGAGCGCGCACGCTTTCTAAAGCTATAGCAAATTGCTTTATATTCTCTTCTTCCTACGGATGCCACAATTTTTAGTTTCGAGTACTTTCTTCATCACATGATTATATTCACGAGAAACGTTACGCCCATCCCTTCATGTCAAGATGAAATCCAAATGAGCATTGATGGTAAGCGACTACAAACTGCTACCATCTAAGGCTCGCTATGATACAGAGGTCCGTTGAATGCCGTTTATTGACATTTGTTAGTCGCATAGCTAAACCCTCTTAGAGACCGCAATATTACGCTTGCGCCCAAATCCTCCCTTTCACTATTTTAGCATATGATGCTTTCAGATAAGTTAATAAATTTTTGGTATCCAGAAGTTATATACTGTGTTCCTTTTTTATGCATTATCCTCTATTTTCCCAGCTGTTACCATATATGAACAGCATGGGAATTCCGAGGAGTGGAACTAAATTTTTTGAATGTGTTTTTTGGCTTTAAAACGATGGATACGCGTCAAAAACATCATTCCTTGGCGTTTCTGACGATGCTCTTTCTTCTTAGATGATAGGAACATAAAGAAATTTCAAGAAAAATTCAATAAAATGCAGCAAAATGTAGTCTGAAATGGATCTTCAGACACGTTTGCACTAAAAGATCTCTAAAGACGCTTAACCAGGTCGTTTTCTGCGAAAAATAGCGAATTCGGAGGAATGAAAAAGTTTTTGCGGAGGTGAGATAGTTTTGCGGAGGGTCAAAGCCACCCATAAATACTCGCTCAGGATCATGTATATACATATGCTTGTTTTGCTGTGTTTCTAAACATTGGTTTTATCGGTAAGATGGAACTAAGTTCATGTTTCACTCGCACTTCTAAACGTCTCAATTTTTTGTGTCGACCCTTGTTTTTTCCAGAAGTTGACAATTTTGGTCTTAATCCTTATTGCTGCAGCATTTCTGCACTGCTCCTACTTTCTACTTTCGGCGCACAACTTTCCTCTGTCGGAGCATTTCATGCGCCACCAGCGCTAAATGATGAAAACTAGATATAACCTTAATTTTCTAGGGTAATTCAAATGTAGATTTGTTTTTCACATTTTTCGGCAAGAGATGCTTAGCCGAAAATCTGCATATAATCTTAAACCTTGAAAATTAAAATTGCAGTCGTCACGTCACTTGTTAATTTTTACTTTATGAGGCCTTGTCTTGTTTGTGTGGTCAAACTGACATCAGTCGTGCAGGCTTTTGAATTTATAGTTAGAGCTTTCGTAGCTGTCTTGCTCTCTTTAGTGACGTTTGTCTTATAATGGATTGGATAAATAGGAGAAATTACTTACAGTGAAATTGCAACATGAAGATCTCACGCAATAAATAGAGAAATGAAAATAGATTAACTTCGTACGGCATGCATTTGTACGCTGAAATTGATTTATCTTTTTTGAAATGTTGGTGAGAGTATCGCAAGAAACAAATAAATATAAAAACATGTAAAAAGGAGTGTTTTTGGTTTTGAAACGCTTTTATTGCTCTCGATTCAGGTTAAAAATTTAACAATGATGTGTGACCAGGAGCGAATGCAGGAGTTTCTAAGGTAAGGGGGCGACTCGGAAATTGGAGACCTTGTATTACGATAGTACATTTTCTGACGTTTTCGAACATGCCCTATCTACTAAGCTAATAAAATTCAAACTTTTCGAAGAAATTCTTCTTTTTCTGAATAGGACCTGAAATTTGAAAAATTAAGTTTTTTACCGCGCTGAGAAAAATTCTGTAAAATACGAACATTTTGACAGTTCTCGATAAAACAATGCTGATTTCCATTATTTCCCACAAATTGTCCTACCCTTCCAAATTTATTTTGAGTCTGAAGCGAGGGGCGGCCGCCCCCTCCGCCCCTGCATACGCCAATTTGTGCAACATTGGGCTTTTTCAAAGCAAAATTACCTTTCTGTTTACTGTAAATTTATCCCTTATGTATGGTGCGTATCCATTTAGCCATACATTTAACGGCTCGAAATGGGGGGTAATGATCTCGAATTTTTGACCAAAAACGGCCAAAAAATTCGATTTTTCCAAAAATTAAATTGGGTGGAGCGATCGAAAATTTTCTGGCTCTGGTGGATGGGGGAGGACGGCCGACTTTGGGTGGGGGGCATGCATGATTGGGGGCAGTGATCGGACCGAGGGTACTTTTTGGACCCTCGGCCGAGGCAGGGTGACTTGAAATCCTCGCCTCGGCCGAGGCCGAGGCCCAGGGTAATGCCGAGGCTTAAGGTTGTATACCTATATACCCGTAAATAGTACTCTTAGAATATTTTGTATGCACATGAGCTAGAGAATAATCGTAATATTAAACACTTTATCGTATGTCAAACAATTCATTCTTATTTTCAATAATAGTAGATTAAATGTGTGAAGGATTTATTGAATAAAGTCAGCAGCATGAAAGCATCTTTAATTTAACAAGTTGCCGTTGAAGACTTGGAAATTTCAATAAAAAATATAGCTGAACAAGCAGTTAAAAAGTTTTATTACTATAAATAGGAAAATAGTGTCGAAGAAATAAACGAACAAACGAAATGAGCTATGTGAAGCAGTGATTGTACGGGGTTAGATTTTCACCCCCGGTCGGGGTCGGGGTCGGGATGAAAAACCCCGGTTTTCGGGGTCGGGGTCGGGGTTGAAGATTAACAGTTAACATTGCATGATTGCATACCAATTTAAAAAGGATAAAAACGGTACCTTAACTTGTTTGCAGAGCATACTAATAAAAGCTGATTATGGTCAACAATATTTATTTTCATTTCAAGTTCAAACATGGTTTTAGCAATTTAGCATTCCTTTCAATTTTAATCAATAATCGCTCTCGCAATTAAGTAGAGAATAAATTTTTAATTCAGTCTGAAATATAAATTAATTTAAGCTGTGCTGGCCTCTAAAAAAACCAGTCGATTTGTGAGCTGAAAAAAACGGTCCCGTCTCGCTGGACCCACCGTCCCGCTTGACCCACCGTCCCGCTAGACCCACCGTCCCACTAGACCAACTTTTTCGTCCCGCTAGACCCACCGGAAGTCTCGCTAGACCCACCAC